>CANTUT010001184.1:0-2500 GCA_947687605.1 Reutealis trisperma
AAACAGCTAAAACAGCAGTTAGGCCATTTCCGCCTATAGAGCCCATGAAAATCTAATCCCCCAAACCCATCTCTCATTAGCGAAAGCTATCTACCTCGTTTTGCTGAAGCCCTGCCCTTCTATCGTTCCCAAGATCAAATTTCCGACATATCTCTTTGGAAAGAAGTCTGCTCTTCGGTCATCTACCCGGTCTACTATATAAGATAGAAGCGAAGCTGCTACTGCAGACAGGACTTAGGGGTAGGCAGGAGAGGCTGAGTAATTTAGTTTGAAATGCCCTAATGACAGAAGAAAGAAAAGGATAAGAAGCCGAAAGCCCTATCTAAGTGAAGCTGCTTTGGTCTACCCTTTCCTTTACCCAAGGAGGTATACTAAGGAAGTGCTGCACAATTATAGCTATGCTATGATAATATCCCCCCTTTTTACCTAGTACCAGTCATCTTAAAGGCCAGCAAATAAGACAGCAAGCGAGTTGTAAGCAGTAGTTTTTCAAATGGGCTAGGGATCAGATATCTACTATTAATAAAGATTAGGAAGTCCCTAGTAGACATCTTAGTCAAGAAAGTAAAAAGCAGGAGTCTTGAGAGGGGGCTAGAGTACAAGGTAAGGTTATGTTAATGGCTAGGCTAACTGCTAATATTCTTAGGGTTAGAATAAGGCTAATAGATAGATGTCTGGACCTTGACTCCTACGGGCAATGAAGTTCTCAAAGAGCAGTCTTTCAAGCAGGGATAGTTGGTAATGGTCAAATTAGCAGTCTTGATAGAAGGAGGTTAAGAGAACTGCTTTCATCTTTCCCCTTTTGACGACTTCCTGCTTGTGTTGTGAACTTGCCTTTACTGATGGATTGCCCCTAGCCCTATTACTGTGATATTTGATAGCTAGCCCCTTATGGAGGGAATTCTTTCATACTACACAGCCTCAATATCAGTATCCCGATCAGCATCTAAAGCATCAGGGCGGATATACAAGAAGTTTAACGAGGGAATTTGACATGATCTACAGGAAGAAGTGCTACTATGATGCCCGGTTTTGCTTCTCCCTTACTACACCCACCTTTAGCCCTCGCTTCTATCATCCGACATCGCTCTCGGCTTCCTTGACAAGGCAATGTGAGCAACGTGCTGAGATAGATCTAGAGGTTTGCCGTTCCAGGGCAGCACTCCCAATGTGAGGAAAGAGCACAAGACCATACAGATGGCATCGCAAATCCCGTACCAATGTGGACTGGACACCACATCTTGATCAGTTCGTTACTGCGGAGCGAGCAAAATCCTCTTTGTTTGGAGTGAAATTCTGTCCTGAAGTTTGGATATTAGGTTGGTGATTCCGGAGTTACCATATTTTAATCAGCATTTCCATAAGGATAGGAAAGCCGCCCTCTTTATCCTTCCTACTCCATAGGAAGAGATAGGGCATCAACAGACACATCCGTAGAATCTTAGACATAATCAACAAGAGAATGAGCTAAAGTTAAAGCCGAGACTAGAATAGGGGATGGTGGAAAGGTTACTCTTTCGAAATTCAGAAAGTTGTTCTAAGCCCCTTCCAACCCCACCACCGGATCAAGGGACTACTTGCCCGAGGAGTCTAGCTTAACCCAGCCCAACCACTCCTTCCAGTGCTACATCGAAGAAAGGAGCTCTCGGGTACTTAATCATGAGCGAAACATCATATATGTGAGAAGCTTTATTCAAATAAATTTAGTGTTAAGTTGACCCTACCATTAATGAGATATACTCGAAAAGGAAGACTCTATCCCTTGCCCGGCCAGTGAAGAAGGCATATCTCGAAAGAAGCAGTTGGGAAAGGAGATTGGGGCTGGACCGGATAGAGCTTTGCAATTCAAAAGGTTGCCTTCATCTATCTCATAGTACGGAGTAGAAGGTAGGGTAAAATTACCGCTGAAGTGATGCTTTAATTTAAGAAAAGAAGGAGAATGGAATGCTCATTGGTGTTTAGGGATCACCCATACTTCCTTTGGTCTACGTACTAGCAGAGATCGCTAGGTTCGGGTCCTCCCCTTCTCTAGTTCATCATAGCCGCTCTCCATCCCAATTGGTCATAGGTCCCATTACTGCCATGAAGCCTCAAGGAAAGATGTACTTCTGGTTCTTGTCCGAGAGAAGCATACGTTCGGTTCATCGCATACACCACTTTAGGTAGGCGCACACCAGGGATCGGTTCCAGTCGAGAGAAGAACTTGTGAGAAAGAGGCAAGGCCACCCGCTCCTTACCTTTAGTTCTTTACCTAAAGACTGACAAAAAGAAATGGTAGCTGGCTGGATGTTTAGCAATAGCCCCCTCTAGCACTCTGTCCCCCAGGCTTGTGCTTGTGAGCCCGGTGCCGGATCGAATCCGAAACAAAATGAAAGGAGGCTGAAAAGAGAATAACTTCGAACAGGGCAAGCCAAGTGAGAACTCAAGTCGAGATGGTCCTTACGATTCCGGCACTTTAGAATAGCATTCTGGGATGGTCTTACCAAGGAAATGTGCATCG
>CANTUT010001184.1:7500-22500 GCA_947687605.1 Reutealis trisperma
GCATCATTCGGTGTCCTTTATTTCTCTCACACTCGTCTATTTTTCTGGTTTGGAATCACCAAGATCGGTCAGAATGAAGGTTCTTCATGTTGAAAGATACCACCTCCCTTCGAAAATAATAGACAATGTTAAATGGGGGGGAGATTGGTAATGAGAAACGAAAAAGGAGGTCTAATCCTCCAGTAAAAGATCTGTAAAATAGTGAAGAAGGAAAAACCAAAGCAAAGGTTGACATAATAATATAAATATAAAAAACAATGAAGTTGAATTGGTACAAATTACTTAATTCAATGTTTAAAGGTGTTAGCAAAGTCTTGGATGTTCAATCTAGTGAAATGGAAAGTTAGAGTAAAGGGAGAGTTATAAGGTAAGTCGAAATCTCAAGATAGGCTTCTTTGCCGGGTGAAGGCCTTTCTCTTCTCCTCCTTTGTAAGGCATATAACTGGCCATTGAGGAATCCCTTCTCTTCTAAACTGTCATCATCATAATCTGGGATAAACTCTCCTTCTTCATTTGAATCATTAGAATAGGTTTCATCCCAATCCGTGACTCCAGCTCCTGTGAGCATAGTCTTATACGTGGCTTTCTCCTGGGGTTGACGTTGACTAGGATTTACCGCTTGCTTCTCCTGTTGTGGCTGATCAAGCACCATATGGTCTGATTCGATAGCTTCTGTTCCATCTGCTATGCTCTTTAGGGCTTCAGGACGGACTCTTTAACTCCCCCGACGAGATTCGCCGCAGGGTTCAATATCTCTGCTGGGCTGGAATCTGGGCAAGAGGAAAGCTATCACATCAACTATGTGTGATCTTGCCAATTATCATATAACAAATCTCCCTTAGTTCTACTCGAAGCGGAGGCAGAAAGCGGTGACAAGGTTGATCTATGATAAAGAGACGGGGAGGTAAATGCTTTATGTTAAAAAAAAAAGGTCTTAAAGATCTCCTAATCTGGCTGCTGGTGCAGGCTTATACCTGGCTGGATGGGACTTTCTAAATGAGTTGATTCCTGCAAATCCAGCCGAAGTGCTTCCTTCAGTTTGATGTGGAAGCTATGGGAAAAATAAATTGTCTTAAATTAAAAGCTCTTGATTTGCCCGCCCCGCCCTCCTCATTCGCCCGACATCCTTTTCTTAAGAAGAAAAGATCGGAGCCGGTTTTCAGTCGATTAGATACCTCTAGTCATTCTCTACCAACTCCTTTCACATCACAGCCGGGACATATCTTTATTTATTGGCCTTTTCGAGCAGGTTATGGTATTCCTGTCTGTAAATGCATACTTCGGCCCGTTCTGCCATAAGTACCTCTCCTTCGGCTACGGCTAGGCCACGGCTTGGGATTCTTAGAGCTCCAAAGAAAGGTCAAAGAAGGCAGGGAATCAAAGACATGCAATGAATTGAATAAAGAAGGCCGGCAAGGTAAAGATAGAGCTCCACACATAGTTTTTAGTTCAGCGCAAGGCTAGCTCTCATATATTATATGCTTGAAGCCTGCCTTTAGGGGACCTTGTGATTCATCTCGCGTCCTATCTACACACGTACTTGTCTCGTTCCGAGTGCTAGGACCAAGAAAATCCGAAAAATTCTACCAATAAGATCTTAACCAGCCATTTAGTAGTAACTCTTTTTTATTCTGCCGGTCGACGAGAGAGGCCATTCTGCAACCTGACCTTATGCGCCTTATTTTCCTTCTTCTCTATGCGTACGTCTCGAGAATCTTCATGGAGAGCTTCCATGCCCACAAAGGCGAACGAAATGACGTTTATAGAAAGAAATCGTCGCTACTGATGCAACTGTACGAAAAGTTGTCTAGTGATCCGACCAACCTCCCAGGGCCCCAGGAATGGGTATACAGAAGTAAATCCTGAACTTAATTTCCGGTTAGTAGGATGGAGCTATACGCAAGCAAATTTGAAAACAGGGATAGCAGATTCTCCTCTCGGGAAAGCTATAGCCAGTTTGAAAGCATGAGTCTCTCACAAGGGGAAAGAAGGCAGTTATCTAATTAGATCACTTAAATACGATAGAAAGCTAGCAGGGGGAAGCACCAGATGCCCTTCCCTTAGGACTACTTATAGATGCAACTACTGATACTGGGACGAAGACTAGTGGAAAGAAGATAAGGTTTTGAGCTAACTTCCATGATAGGGAAGGAGTGAACTCGTTTCAGTCTCATGCGGCGAAGAGAACCATTTAGTAACCTAAAGGTAAGAACCAATGTTGTAAGGTAAGGAGGAAAGCGATTTAGTAGTGGAGGAAAAAGAGGGAGCAAAGCAAAGTGAGTTCCGTTTTTATAATTGTGTATATAAAGAAAAGTTTAGTCTTTCTTCAAACAAAAAGAAGAGTCAAGCTCTCGCTCTCGCCCTTTAGAAAGAGGCTTAAATCATCGGTTCGAATCCGATAAAGGGCTTTTTTTCGAGAAAAGGTCCCATCCATCACCGCCCATCTGGACTAGCCGCGCTGTCAAAAGCAGAGCCATAGCAGGATAGGGCAAACAGAAATAATCAACATTCCCATGATATATTTTTTTATGACTCGACTCATTAGTGCCGTTGCCATTTGTTTGTCCCATTTTCTAGGATCAGAAGGAACCGCTATAATGACCACGGGCCACAATCTAATTCTTTTTGCAATACTTATTTTTGGATTTGGCATTCTTTTTCGTTTTTTTCGTTTTAATAAAAAGTGCCGCTTTCTACTTGTATTAATGTATATATTTCATTTCTTTTTTTTATCCTTATTTTTTTATTATCTACGCATCTACTTCATTTTTCACTTAGGTATTTCTTTATCTGATTTGCTCACGTTTGTTGGAGCTTGTGCTGTTGTTTCGGGTGTTGGGCCTTTTATAACTCTTCCGGCCTCGGGTGGGCATAATGAGGCGGGGCCGTCAAATGCAGGTCCTCCAGCAGAGAAGTGTCTTTTTGACCAGGAGGGCTCTGACTCGGGTAGTTGGAAACAGTACCTCAACTTATCACCGGAGAAGGAGGGAAATGCGGAAGCCGAATCATCCACAGCCCGAAACCCGGGGCACCTGCCCACTGCCAACCAGCAGGTGCAAGCACTTCCTCTTCCGGCCCCTTCAGGGGCATCGAACTCGTCCTCGTGGGCAGAGGATCCGTTTGAGATGGAGGTTTTATTGGAACCGTTTTCTGAAACGGAAATGGAGGGCGCATCTACGAATTCTTCCCGATCTGTTCGTTTTCCGGGGGCCGGTCCCTCTGAACTACCAGGTCAAGATTCCAATCTGTCTACGACAGTGGATCAGCCGGCTCCAGAGCAAAATCCGTTAATCCCACTCCTTCAAGAAGAGGGGGAGAGGGGAGATCTTCTCAGGCGTCTGCATAGGCTGGTTTCCGTTCAACTACAACATTATTGTGAACGAAACCTTCCCAGGTGGAGACAATCAAGGGAAACTGACCATTATAATCAGGCAGCATTATACATTTTAAAAACCGACCTAGAAGTGGAAAACGATACAAGCCCGGAAATTCGGGACTTGATTGACAGACTAGAGAGGGATCCAACCCTAATGAAAGATATTTACCAGCCCTTCAAGGGGAAGCGAGGATGGTAAAAAGTCCTTTCGAAGAGAGTTCCACAATCCATTTTCTTTTGTTCATGCTTTTTTATGAAGTCGTTTACAACAACCTTAACCGCAAAGCCCGTGCTTAGCTAAACAATTATTTGGTTATGCCGTTTTGGGATTTGCTCTAACCGAAGCGATTGCATTGTTTGCCTTAATGATGGCCTTTCTGATCTTATTTGTATTCCAATCGAAGGTTGTATTCTTTTATAAGGTGTAGTCTATCTTCTCATAGAAGAAGGCGAGGCCCCAGCGATGGGGGGAAGAGGAGTGGGAAGGTGGGCCTCTTCCGCTTTAGGAAAGCATAGAAGAGTGGGTAATTCTTTCTTAGTGTTGAAGTATAGAGAGCTCTAGTTAGTTGTTGACCAGGAGAAATTCTTCTGTGCATCAATCCGCGAGAGGGAAGAATTTTTCTTTCTATACGCAATTTCGTGAAGATTTTCTTGAGTTCAAAGAAGCTGAGAGCATTCTTCTCTTTCAAAAAGCTTTGGTATCGCTATTTTCAGCCTTTCCGTGCCCCGACCTCATTTAGAGAGATTGGCTTCGTAGCCTACAGTACTGTAGGCTATAAAGTTTTAATATTAGAGTGACCTTAGGGTCGCCCTCTAATGCCTTTTCCCTTACATCCCAAGAGGCTTTTACCAAGGTGTAATAAGTCTTATCTAGCTAGATCCTAAGATCTCGATCCACTTCAACTTCAACTCTAACTCAAACACCAGGAAAGGCGGGAAGGAAAGGGCTTGATCACACACTCGGTGAAAGGCTTTAAAGACCAGGTTAAAGGCGTAGAGAAAAGAAAGGTGATTCCCCTTCTTTTGTCACAAGAATTGCTGTTGAGCTGGGACCAGGAAGCGATTCGGAGAGATCTTTGAACAGCAGAAAAGACGGATCTGAGAACATAGCCATAGTTACGGTTTCAGGGCGGCCCTTTCCTAATCTAATGCCATGCCCTTACAATGGCGAATCCAAGACCTATTGCCGATTCCCAGACCAGTGTAGGCTTGCTTCGCATAGGCTACACAAGCTAGGTTCACGCTTTCAAGCCAGAGCTAGTCTTCTTCCCACTGACCGCTACTAATAAGATAAGAGTTGCCGAACCACTACCTACTAGTAGGCTCTGGCAAGACCTCGAACAACGGGGCGAATGCCGACTCCAAGACCTCTTATGCTTATGCCGACTCTATCCCCTATCTGTTAATGCTTTTGTTCTTCAATCTCTTCCTATTCTTTCTCCCCCTCGGGGAACTACCGTAAGCCCTTAAGTTCCTTCGCTCCCTTCTACCCTTGGCCCCGAGCTTCCCTCTTTTTTGCTTCTAAAAAGAACACCAGACTATTCTCCTTTTTCGTTGAATGGTCTTCTTATCTGAGTAAGCTATCTCAAGTAAGCTCCTCAACTCAAATCAATCTATTCTCCATCGGGTTTCTTGTTGAGTTGATACTGCTTCTTCAACGCTTCTCCTGCGACTGCCTTAGCAGCAGGGTCAACTCGGTTAGCTCACACTGGATCTCTATCCCGATCTTTAGCTACCATCCCTGACGTTGGTTGATTTGCCGCATCTAGTAGGGTTTGGGTCTGAAAGGTATGCTGCCGGCTTGGTGGATATCGCCCTATCTAGTAAGGGGCTTGAAACTTATGAATCGACTGGCTGGAACTACACAAGGCTATGGCTATGGAACTGGAATGGATGCTTAGCAAGGTGCTGGATCAACCGGCGATACTTCCTATGCCGAGAGCACCAATAGATAGCTATGAGAACAGGTCTAGTTAATGCCCACCGGCGGTAAGCCAGGAGGAGGAATAGACGATAGGGAGGGGGGTTCATTTGCTCTTATCCTGTCCAGATAAGAGATTGGAAGGTCGATAAGGAGTTGGTAAGCGCATTGACTTGAGTTCTCCTCCACCGGTCTTGATGTTGGAACTAGCCCCGATCACTCGTAATTGGGGCTTGTCATAGGCAATCGTCGAAAGTGATCTATTGAGTCAACCGGGGCTCTTTATAGCCCTGCCTTTATTCGGATTCCGCTTGAAACTAGTCCCTCGCTGCTTTTCTAAGAAGTGCCGTTCCTATCAACCCACTCTCTTTCTTCTAGTCGAGCGCCTTAAAAGCGACTGACTTCCATATATATTAAATATGTCATGTCATTGTTGAGATCGTTGAGATCAGGCCTACGAGAGGTATTCAACAAGCGCCACTCAACTGCGCAAACTAAGCCCTCCATACCATAAAAGTTCAAGGAAGTCAAGCTACATACTACTGGAAAGAGATGGGCTTTCTTGCGGGCTATTGATTTCGGGTTGAGACTTTGCTTGCTTACTTTCACACTTCCTTCAGGTCACCTAGCTTAGAAACTAAACGAAGAGGACTAATTACTTACTTGCTGAAGAGCTTCGACGTTCCCTAACGCTTCAACAACAGAACAGACCTTCACTGTCAGGCAACGAAAGGTATTAGTTTTTGGATGTGATGATCCTTCCGCATACCGAGTTGCCATCACCCGTTTATACCAAGGGCGTGGTGTCAGTGCAGAGCTTGATAAGCTAAAGCGGAACAGGAATGATGCTGGCTGATTGGTCCTCATGTCGATTGGAAGAATGTGCAGGACGGTCTGCTGGCTCGGGGGGGACATATACTGACTTGGCGATACGGGAATTGATGGTGTTAGTGGGGGCTCCGGGTGGAGAGACCCATGTCAGAGTCGTCTTCGGGGGCGAGAAGCATATCTATCCAATTAGAGTAGAGTACACATCGTTCGCTCGACTCACTTAGGTTGTCGTTTTGTCAAACATCAGGTGGCGCATATCCCAAACCGAGCCGGGTAGTCAACACCGGTACTACAACAGGCTGGGGAACGCCTTGCTCTGATCTACCCAACCCACGGCCGTGAGAATGAATATTTCGCATTGTTCGACTGGATAGCTATATTCTCCAGGTAATGAGGGAAAGGCATCTTCACGAACGGGATGGGGATGTGGATAAAGCCGGCAGAATGAAATAAAGGCCCTTCACTTGCCTTAGGTGGTGGGATGAGAGGTGGAGACTGAAAAGGCTTATCGGATGGGGAAGAAAGACTGAGGGACCTTACCCTACCCCCTGGGAACAAAAAGAAAAGAAATATCATAAGAGAAGAAAGTATAGAAAAAAGCCTCTTTAGTGATGGAGTGAATCAAGAAAGCGGCGGGCCCAGGACGTTTGTCGGTAACCTTAGATCGAATTGAAGTTAAGATCAAGCAAGATCAAGACTCTGCCAGGCTATCTATATTCTATTTACGGATTGGTTAGCAACTTAGCGGGAGAGTAAACTTCTACCCCTCATAATGGATCAAGCAAGTTAGGATGCCAGGAAAGAGCTAAGCTAGTAGTAACTATTGATTCTCACAAAGGAAAACTGGAAGAAGATTCTTTTGCCTCAACTCCTAAGTCAGATAGATTCGCTAAGTGTCCAGTAGTACAGGTTAGCCATACTCCCTTACTTCTGAAACTGAGGATGTGACTTGAGGTGTAACCATATCCATTTTACTCTTCCCGGAACCAGAACCATTCCCTACATCTTCATCCAACACCTGAGTTGAGAATACTCCAAAAAAGTCTTTAACCTTAGGAGTAACAAACAACTCATCAGGTATAGGCCTTAAGTTTTTAGGCTTCATCTGATTACGCATCACCTCTATAAGGCGATAGCGAAGGTAAGGATTCAGAGGTTTACCTCTACCCAACCACAATTCAATATCATCAGGTTGGTAGAGAGTCTTAGTGTGCATGACCCAGAACCGTCTCCACTTCTTAGAAGGTGAAGAGGGCCCAAGTCGTGCCCGCTCTTTAAACCCAGCACCACCAACACGAGCTAAGGTGCGAGCCTTTCTTATACAATACTTGGCTCCAACAGCCATTAACCCGTATGGGTGATGAGTGTTGAGGAGTGCCCTACAAGAAAGAGGTGAGAAAGATGTTTCCAAGCAGCGCACCCTAAAGCGTTTAGCAAACTCTGCACAGCCAGTGTCACTAATCAGAGACTTTTGGTAACTGATAGAGACACCTAAACCAAGCAGAGCTTGGGCATACACACTAGCTACCTCGCGGTCAGCAATGACCACGTCATCACCAAGCACAGCGTATTTTGTGAAATGCTGTCCTGGATGTACTTGTTCTGCTGCCCACACCACACAAGAATGTGATGGGAGAGAGCAAAGAGAGGCCACGATGAGTAATATCCTAATGGCTGTCCAGCTATAAACGACACCGTCCCTTTCCGCTTTGTAAAAGGCACTTCAAAGATATTGAAGGCCAAAGCTGAGTTAACAACTGCCGAAGCGAACGAGCGGTCGAATAGATAACACATGATCTCAAACAACCATAACAGAGGCCATCTATCAGTGGCAGCTGTTAGGTCATAAGAGTACAAGTTTACCTCGCCCCTAAGTAAATCAAGAGGTCTGGTCTGATTAAAAGTACCATCCATGGGCACTCTAACCAGAACCTGCATCAACCAATCATGGACTGGCTTTAGCAACCGTTGATTTACATAGTTTCCTATGGCGAAAACCCGCCGTTTCCCCCCTCCCTCAAGAGAACTACCAAGTCGTCCTGCTACTGGGGGCAACCCCAACTCACGATAGTGAGGCAAGACGGGTCCAATAGTCCGTTCAAAGGCCTCTAAATCTAGACCAGTGAAGAACTTATTGAACGGGTCAAGCGCAAACCTAACGCGGTGAGGCCACAACACCCCTGAGCTCCATTGCTCTCCTATAGAGTGTATCTGCTCTAATAGGAAGGTGTAGGCACTCATCTCAAACATAAGAGCTGGGAAACATGATTGGAGGTTTCTCCATCTTTTAAGTTTCTCAGGGTCTGTGGTGACTTGCGCCACCAAGATTTCTCTTACTTGTTTGAAAGTAGGTAAGGACTTCCAAGTAGGCATCCACTGAATCCCTTGGGATAAGGGGATCCGGGACACATGGGGTATGTATCGGCGTACTAAGGTGGGAAGGTCTTCTTTGAACCTCCCAACCCAGTACTGGACTGAGTCCAAGTCAGATGGTGTAACAATCGTCTTAAATAACGATTTTGTTATCTTTTTACTCAACTTCACAACTTTGTAAAGCGAGAAAAAGGATAAGTATAATTGCACCAGCCGATCAGCTCGATCAGTATCGCGAAAAATCCGTATGTAGTATAATGATTAGCTCTTAGCCCCTGCTTCGATCATTGGTGCTATCATCGTATATATAGAATAGATCACTCCTGCAGGACCTCTTTCTATAAATTTCATAATGGAAGGTAGAAAAGAAAGGGATGGATGGCCTGGCCATGAGAAGGAAGACTTGTTATATGCTTAACACACGCAAGTCGATGATCCTATCCTTAGCAGAGTGGATTCTCTCCTGAAGGAACTGGCTAACTCAAGACAGTGTAAGAGTAGGAATTTCAATCAACTCAGATGCAACAACAGAAGCTCCTTAGTATCCTGCAGCTACGGAAATGGGGCTCCTAGGGTTCCCGAGAAGGGTAAGCTAAGAAGAGGTCGAGGGCAAAAGAAAGAAAAAAAGCAAGTCAAAACTTATCCGGGATTCCCTTGATTGGTCTATTGTATAGTTGATCACGGCTGCATTTAGGAGTGATCTTCCCCTAGAACTCTCCATTTCATACATAAGAGAAGAAAGAGGATCATACACCTATTATGGAACAGCTTGAGTGATTTCGGGAATCCTCATAACTATCACGGAGCCGCAGGAATCAGGTTAAAAAAAGACCATGAAGCTGGCCTATACTCAATCAAAGTCAAAGACTTTTTCAAGTCTTCCAGCATAGGCATACTCTACCTGTACAGCACTTTCCCGTACCAGCACATAAGAAAGCATCCAGAATATATAGGGAAAACCCTCTACTCATCTTTACCTATGGCTATGGCATAGGCAGAGACAGAAACTTCTGAAAAGCATATAGCGTATAAAGAGACCTCTTACTAAGAATTGGAGATAGATAGAGTACACTATACAGACTAACTGATAGCGACGGATAGGAGGGATTACTTCATAAGATTGCTATAAGACTACGCTGTGACTTGCTCGATTCCCCTTTCCACGCGCGTCACTCGTTCATGATTCGGATGAACTTCTTATTCGATTTCCATTCAAGCGATCAAATGAAAAGAAAAAAATGACTTCAGGCGATTGGAGGCGATCGAAGGGAGAAAGTGTAGTAAAGTCAGTAGTATCCTTCTCCCTTACTAGGAAAAGGCGAAGAAGGCAAGGAAGTTGCCCTAAGAACGAATTTAAGAACTTAAAAGAGGGATGAGTATGAGGATAAGAAGAAAGTTAGAGGAAGACTATTGATCTTATAATACGTCACCGGTGTACTTACAGCTGGATTAGCCCTTGGGTTGGGCTAATTTGAATCAGTTTTGTTTAGTTTTTCACTAAGCCTCATCTGAGGAAATTTAAAAACCTTGATTACTTATAAAAGAAAATTAACATTATACCCAGCAATGGACCATGTCTGATACTTCCGAGCTTGCTTTCCGATGTACCGCCCAGTCTTACCATCATAAGACTCTGGCCATCCATCTTTTGACAGGCGCTGCTCCACCAATTCTATTGCTCTCTTTGAAATTGTAGGCCTTCCAGTTTTGATGCATGCTGCCGTCAATGGCCATAGTAGAACTGGCCAAGATCCACCATTATGATAGCTCCAGCGTGTGTTCTTTGGATCACATCCAGTTACAATGCGCCACTGATGCCCCTCCAATGCTGGGTATGTTATTTTCAGAGGCTGACCAGCGCTCCTCAATTAAATCCATAATTGCCGTTGCTTATGCAGGTGTAGCTAGACAGCTCAAGATGGCAATGCAGTTTGCCACTAGGAACCACCTGAAGTCCATGCGAGCTGGGCTGACATTGCCAATCAAAGACCCTCCTCGCAGTGGCATGAATTCAAACACCCAATCTGGATCTGGTATAGATTTGACATTCCACTTTTTGACAGCAGTGTGAGAGTACTCCTCAGTCTTGTAACGGTAAATGTTATTCAGCTGGGTGAAGTAAAGCCAGTAATAAGTTTTGATGTGAAAACTTAGAGCAGTGATGCGCTTGTCAATCCGCTCCATCAATTCCTTGCCACCACGCTCTGGTTTAAGCATCTGCTTTGCACACCTCAGGGCAAAAAAAAAGAAGAGGGCCTGGATCTCGATGGGATAGCCATATATTCCCATCCTCCTGTCAATCATGCTACACCCATCCGCACATAGAAGTGTTGGGAATGTGTCAAACCCATCAGACAAGACAGGAAAAGGTATTCGTATGTAAGCAAGATTCGATTTCTTTCGCTTGGAAGTAAGCTAGATTCTCCGCCTCTATGCCAATTGCCTCGCTCGAAAGCAGCGGAGCAGAATGAAAGAAAGCGAGTAAGAAAGCAGAGCTAGAAAAAAACTCTATTTATATAGAGAGGGGCTCCAGAATTAAGGACAGCATACGCAGGGACTGGGTAGAAGGGACTAGCCGGGGGCAGGCAGGATTACGCGAGGTGCCACTCCAGGACGCACAGCTCGCCATGAACAACGTCCTCGCTTGTATTTTTTTTGTTGCATCCATAAAACTGGGGATAAGTACCGAGATACTCATACAGGAGGTCGGAAACATCCTAGAAAAGTGACTTTGCAGTGGTGCTGCAGAAACCATTAGCTCCTTAATCAATAGCGAGATGGCCAATCAAACAAGCCACACCACGGGGCAAGTCCCAGGGACTTCATAATATAGGCTACGGCGGGGCAGGAAGCAGGGAATGCCACGGAAGAGGCTGCAAACATAGGGCAGGAAACGCACAGCCGAACGCTCAAAATCATCCTCGGGAGTGCCCTATTGGTCATCGCGCTAACCGCAGCAGCATTAAATAAAGTATGAGGGTGGTGGCTGGCAGGCAGCCCTCGTAGAAACGATTATGTAACTGTTCAGGGAGCTCATAGTACTATGGGAACTGTAGGTATAAAGTCTCTATAATAGTAGTTCTTTTAGGAACAGAGAGATGGCGACCATTCTCAAGAACCAATCTGCTTGGAAACACTTACCCGTAATCTAATCACTGCCTGAAAGTCCTATTTACCTAAGAAAGAGGGACGTAGTTATGAGACTGAACCTATCCCTGGGGGGCGGACTGCTTTCCAACTCACTTGCTTTGAAGTTCTGATTTTCACTTCTCTAAGTTATCTTAAAGAATCGCTCTGGGAGTTTTGCTACATCTAGTTGCCTTCCAGTACTATTCTCGGCAGTTTGAGTGCCGTCTTTTAATCTTCAAAAGAAGTAGAAAGACCCGGGCTGGCAGAACTTCTTCTTATAGCATTCGTTCTCCGTTAGCCCTATGAAGTCAGCTACCGCACCAGGAGTCAAAGAGTTAAGAAGTGACCCTACCGAGAGAAGGGTTTTCCGTTAAGGCTTGTTACGTTACGACTTCACTCCAGTGATAGACTTTTTCTGTAATAAGTGATTCTTCGTCGCTTGCCTTACCCATGGGTTCTAGCGTCTCAACGCCCCTTGCATTCCAAACAATTGCAATTGCGGAAATTTTGGAAATAGAGTGGGTGGGGTGGGGCTTAGCCCCAAGTTTGGATTGTGCCCTAGTAGTCGCGCTCTTATCTTACCCAGGTGCTGCCGTTTGTTTGCCTTGTTCGGAGGCTCCGGTTTCAAATCTTTCTCAAAGATAGATGATTGCGGGTCCTGAGAGGAGCTATTGGATTCTTCATCATGATTATTGGAATGAAGAGGCTTTGAGGACCTTCCTTCTAAGGAGAAAGCGCGAACTTGTCTCTGTATGGCAACCACTAAAAAAGAGGGTTAACCATTGGTTCATTGGATTCCGGGCCGGATGGATCCAGTGCATGATCCGTAGAGGGTCTTGATTATCAACAAAATTTCTGCCAACTAGTTCCTCTTCCTGCTGTCCCCGTGAGGGAGAGCTACCGCCGGTATTATAGGCTGCGTTAGTTAACCGAAGGCGATTTTCCAATAGCTAAATACCCCGATTTTTGAAGAACAGGAGCTTGGGGATTGTTATCTGGTTCAAGCTCTTCGCCCCGAGGACCATCTTCAATGGTTTGCATGTCAGCAGCAGCAACATCTGAATCACGAAGGCTAACTTCAATGGTAGCAGCCCTGACTTACTTAAAAGCTTCTGGATTGGTTGGGTCATTAGCATGAAAAAAAACCAGAGCATTATTTGCAGCAGGCATCGTTTCAGTGGTAGGTGCTGACCGTATTGGTAGCATTGGTTCTTGGAACATAGGCCATTCTCGGTGACGGGTTGACACCAGGTTCCTTATTCGCCACTTTGCATTCGTGACGAGCATGACCTTGTCGTCTGCAATGCGTGCAGAACTTAGGTATTCAAAAAGAAAAAATTTCTTGCTAGTGATCCATATAAAGTAGATCCAATCCAAACACGATTTGGGAGGTTTTCCTTGAGAAGACCAACTTCTACACAAACCCTAGCTACGTTGGGGCGTGAGACAAGCTTCGTAGGACCATCAAGGGTCAGGCCAATTCCGAAAGTAGAGACGATAGAAAACAGGCGAAACTCAAAGAAGAAGACAATAGGCAGATGGGGTCGCGATACCCAACCAAATAGGGGCATGCATTGGATTGCCATTGCGGAGACGGAAATCATGGCTCCGGAAGAAAACCCTAAACATCAATCCTTCAATCAAAAACTTCTCTTTGTTTTTTAGTGCATATTTTCTTTGTTCGAGAGCTTGATGAAGACGTGCCTTGGATCTAACAGAGTGATCGAAAGATCTCCCTTGGTACGCCAGTTCTTGCGAGCGAACTCCCGAACGACAGGTAGAAGAGGGCGGCCTCGGAGGAAACGTCCTACCAAGCAATATCGAGATTTTTCCGCGCCTCAAAATCAAATATATTGCAGACTCGTCGGTCGGTTTAGGACGACCGGCCACAACCGCCGCGTAGTTCTTCGGAGCGATCTCCGTAGGAGCTGCCAACGGGACGCCACCGAACGGATTTCGACGAGGGAATGGGTTGATAAAGCCTTCCCCCTCGTCGAAATCCGTTCGCCATTTATTTAATTAAGAGTAATCACGAACAGCAAGAAAAGAATCGCAGCAAGCCCTATGTGTCACGAGCAGGCAATGTAATTGTTGAGTTTTTGGTGGGGTGGAGGGCTTTTGGGGATCATTATAGCACAGGCCGTGACTACGTTTTTCCGTTGGTTGATGCTGCATATCGGACGCTTGTTATATTTGTTTATATAGTTATAACAAACACTAAGTGCCTATCAATTAGTTCCAAGAAAGCGGCCGGGGTGTACACTATACTTTCATTCAAATCTTAATATTTAACGGAATCGGTATCGAACAAGCTAGGGATTCGCGCCTTGATTGCCCGCGAAAGCCGTAGCCCTTTAATTGCTTAGGAGAACCGGCCTTATTTAGTAAAAGCCTTTTCTTGCTTGATGCTTTCCTATCTCGAGTTATTCCCCGTGAATCCACCTATGAGATTGCTTGCACCAGCTTTGGATTAAAGAAGATCGGCCATAGAATCGAAGAAAGGAATGGGGACATAGCGAGAGACTCTCGATTCACTAGCACAGCCCTTCTTCCGCTTGGACCAAGCCTTGAGGAGACTGGCTAGGAAAGAAAGACTATCATTAAAGGAGGGGCAGATGTTACTATACTAAAAAAGAATGCCCTTTTGAGAACCTTTATCACATACCTAGACCCAGAAGAGAGCAGAGCCTCGGCTCACGTTTTCACTAAAAGAATCAAGGAGCCTTTTCCTCATGGAAAGGACCAGACCAACCAAGAGATCGGATTAGATGAAGGGGAGAGAGAACTACTATTGAAAGAACGCGAACCGCTACTCCTCACTCCTCATGAATAGAATCTTCTACTGAAACAGAATCCACAGCAATCGATGAACTGAGCCCAAGCCCACCTGCTGCTGATGATGAAAGTCCTCCCACTGAAAGAAGTGGAATAAGCAAAGAACCCAACCAATCTCCTTGACCCGAAAAAGAAAGAAAGGAACGAACGGGATTCACACCGGCAACTCCCAAAACCAGATTTGATCACTGAGAGCCCGCAAGAAGGGCAGGAGCTTTTTAAAACCGAGGCTGGGGGAGATATTGACACAGAAGTATTTACAGAAATCGGAATGAATAAGCCCATTCCCTAAACGGATAGACAGAGACGACAGAAGTCGACCGATGGAAGTCGAAACTGTCACATTATGACAGCCCAAAAACACGGTATAGATGACATTGGATTCATTCATTCCTATATCTTTGAATCGGTCTCAAGTCTGAGGTCATAGCATCCTTGCTTGAAATAGTTCCTCTCCTCTGGCCCTGGCCTAGTAGCTCGGGTCGGGCATGCCCTTGATTCTATTCTTTCTCGTCCACGAACCCCTGTCTACGAA
>CANTUT010001184.1:27500-35000 GCA_947687605.1 Reutealis trisperma
GTGGCCGGGTTCTCTTTCTACACCCCTTTTGATATATTTGATATAATAGGCCCCCTCCTATCCCTTATGTTTAGGGGCGGGATTCGCCCAAGAACGACCAGTCTTGTGGTGGTACGGAAGGCACGGACTCCGCGAACGTCCCGCGCCCCCTTTACTAATAAGGGAAAGAAAGCATCAACCAGAACCACATTCCTTTTGCGTGCGGATGTAGCTAAGTGTCTGACTCTATTGGTCATAGTTCCCTGCTGTTGCGGCTGGTGCTCGTTTGCACGCGCGTGAACCAACCCAACAAACAAGGAAAGGATGCCTCTCCGGGCATCTGAGAATGATTCGAGCCGTATGAAGGGAAACTTTCACGTACAGTTTTTTTTTGGGGGGGGAAGGAGCCCGACGGGGTCCCCCCACTGACTTGGCCCGGGCCTAAGTGAAAGTGAAGTGGTGGGCCTACCCATCCCAACCAGGGGTATGCTGGGATTTGCGAAAAGCAGCACCTTACGATGTTCATGACCAATTGGATCCTGACGTACCAGTAGGTACCAGAGGAGATCGCTATGATCGTTACTGTATCCGTATTGAAGAGATGCGACAAAGTGTTCGGATCATTGTGCAATGTCCTAATAAAATGCCTAGTGGCATGATCAAAGCCGATGATCGTAAGCTATGTCCTCCATCACGATGTCGAATGAAACATCCATGGAATCGTGCGCCGTGTGAAACGTAGATCATCGCCGTTCTTAACCGAGACTCAGGTTAGCTCCGTCTCGGAACCTTGTGGGGTTAGGAGTAAAGCATCCCGAGGTTGGCGCATCTCGTTGGGCGTGGAGAAGCATTGGGAACCCCAATTTCTTTCTTCGGAGCCTTTTCTTTTCCCGTCCCCCCCGCCCCGGCATAGCGCTTCGCTTCCGGTTTTTCGGAAGAATCCACTTTCTTCTCCCTTCTTCATTGATCTGGGGGAAAAGGAACCGTCTACCAGTTGGGAAGCTAGACATCAAGTAAGTGGCTTGATGAGGATAACTAAGCTGACACGCCGGAGTTGGCTGCTGGCACAACAGGGTGGTGCCTTACCGCACCGCAGGCGAACGCGCGGTAGCGTTCGTGGTGGTGCTTCAGGATTCCAATGTACTGCGTCCAAGATCAGAACGAGCTTGCCGGCGGACCACTGCCGTCCCATTCTTGAGTGAGCTGGAGCGCAGCCATCTTATCCACTGAACTAGCTAGAAGCTATCGCTTCGGGTCGAAGCACTAAAAGAAAAACATCGGGAAACGCGGCGGCATAGGAACCACGGGACCCCTACTAGTAAAGGGAAAACGGAAGTGCGCTCCTGCGCACCAGCTGAAAAAGCCCTTTCCCCCTTTCTCTAATACCCGTAAGCTTCATAGCTCCAACCGGGTTTTGATGTCCTTTTTTTAGGTTGGGTTGCTGGATACGGGATCCTCGTAGTAGGCTGGACCAACATCCAGCCGAGAGAGGGCAGCCTTTAGAAGCAACAGGTTGGGAAAAAAAGAGAACGCTTCGCGTTTTCTTATCTTCTTCCCGCCCTAGAAGTAAGAGTAGCACAAAAAGAGGGATTAGCATTATTGACCCAATGATAAACCACTAACACCTTCCTCGTTGGGGCTCCGCGCACTGGGAAAACGCTCTAGCAACGGGAAACTGGCCACTAGTTACAAAGCTCCAATAAGGTATCGAGAGGGCTATCACAGTCAGGTGCGAAGCAATTAGCCCCTATTTCAAAAGTACCCCTATTCCTATTTAGGAGGTTGAGGCGAGAAATGGCTTGATGAACCGTTCCGTTCGCCACGGCACCGGCCCCATTCACTTGCTTATCGTAGAGGCTGTAAGTACACAGTGCCCCACAACTATGAATAGTATAGTGGGGTTGAAACCCGAGAGTGCCCGCCCTTTCAAGTAGGCCACTTTTTCCGGAACACAGTCCGGGATAACCATAACCGATATATATTTATCTTCGATGCTGTCATTTCGAAATGCCCGCTTCAACCGCTGTTTCACCTCCAAAAAAGCAAAGTTGGCTTGACGAGCGTAGAGCAATAAAAACCAAAAATATCTTTCTTGTCCTTCGGGCAAGAGAAGCGCTTTTGCTACTGAGAAAACGAACGGTCAGCGCGAAGGTTCAAGACTTAGCCGAGCGTTAGCGAAGCTAGATTCTCATAGCGAGGCGCTTCGAGTTAGCGAAGCGCTGTAGTAGCGTCGAAGCCCTATGTGCTATAATGCTGAGGCTCCGCCTTATCTATAGAAGCAGTCAACTGAGTTCTGAACGAATTAGCCTCCTTGGTAATGGCTTAATCTATAGATAGAAAGCCCTATGATGGGAAACTACCACGTTAGGTTTGGAGAGAGATGGGACCGGTTATATAATAGAATAGGGGGAGCGGATGCAAGCTTTTTTCTTTCAATAGCCGGCCAAATGACTACAGGATCATCGGTCTACTCTACCTCAATTCACCATTTCGAACTTTATACAGAAGGTTTTTCCGTACCAGCTTCTTCTACCTATACCGCAGTTGAAGCACCTAAAGGAGAATTTGGTGTCTTTCTGGTCAGTAATGGAAGCAATCGTCCCTACCGTCGTAAAATAAGAGCACCTGGCTCTGCCCATTCACAAGGACTCGATTCTATGTCCAAACATCACATGCCAGCAGATGTGGTCACCATCATAGGTACTCAAGATATTGTGTTTGGAGAGGTGGATAGATAGGACTACTAGTTGCTCGATCAGGACCCTAGCTTTATTGCAAGCCAAAAACTAGAATGTGTGTTATCATTTGAATTTCTCATACCTATCTCTTTGATCATGTTCCACTTCCACCAAATCCCCCTTTCTTTTAATATTCTTGTTCTACTAATTATTTGAAGGTAATCCCCTTAACTTTGACCCATGTACCTTGCAGCTCGTACTCCTTGTTGACCTCATGAACTAAGTTGGATATCCAGAAAAGATCTTTATTGAGGGAGCTGCTTATGTTATGGATCTATTATACTATGATAGCTACTCTAGGTTGGAAAGAAAAAGACAGAGATTCCAGCCCTAGCTACCATTCATATTTTTGACTTGATTACGCTTCTCAATCATATCAAAAACTTACTTGTTCCACTCTGTGAGCTAGTCTTGATGAGAGCATCTCTCTATTCTTGCAATTCCATACCATACATGAGATATCTTATACATCTCGGTTTGGCTTCTGGCTTAAAACTTAAAAGAAAGAAAAGACTAAGGGTTGAAGCTTTAAAGCGTAGAGAAAAAAACTCAGCATATCTTGCTAGGTTACATTACATATAAGGAAGATGCATCAGAAAGCCCTATTTCGCATTCAATTATACCAATCTCATTCTGATTCTCTGTCTGCTTGATAGAATAATCTTATAGCTGAATTGATCTCTCGGAAGAGGGCATTTCAATCGCGAAGGACTCAAACGCGTTCTCGGAGTTTTTCAGAAAAGGTTTGTTTGTCCCCGCAACCTTCTTCTTTTATTGCTGGTATATATCGACGGCTGAAGAGAATTCATCAGAAACCTCTTCTCAAACTCTTACACTAGGACATTCTGGTTCTGGATATTCAGGTTCTTCTTATCCAGTCATGGATAATCCATGAATCTTTCTCGTCTCTCAAAAACAAAATTGGAATAATTCTTGCATTTAAAGCTCGATCGGTTCCATTTTTCCTTGGAGGAAAGAAAGAAGTCTTGGGGTTACATAGATGGTTCGATACCTTTACCTGACTCATCCAATACCATGGAATTAGTTGATTGGACAGCCAAAAATAAGTTGATCATGTCTTGGCCGGTGGAACCTGTGACATTGCAGCCAGTCTTATTTTCATGTCAACCGCTAAACAAGTATGGGACCATCTTCACAGTCTTTTCTCTAGAGGCAATGATACGAAAATTGTTCAGTTAGAACAAAAACAAGAGATTAAAAATCTTAGACAAAGACAAGGAAGCACCTGAATCTTATAAAAAAGTATAGTGGAAATTTCATAATATAAGATAGATGGTAGCTAGGAAAAAGCTATCCGACTTACTATTTGCGTATACTTATATTCATCGAGATTGGCATTGAGAAACCTTCGCCCTTTTTGAACATGATCTAGATTCCATTCCACTATTCTCTAGTCAACTTCCTTTTCCATCGATTGAATGGAGCTCGTCTTTCTATGTTTCCGTTCAATCTGATTGAGACAAGAATTCCCAAAATTAAGAAGGGAGAAGGGAGGGGAAGGCTTTCCTCGTCTCCTCTCCTGGAACTAGAATGGAATGACTTGCGTATAGAAAGAAAGTTTCAGTCAACGTAAGGTTTTCAGCTTCAGGCAATCCCTGCGGGCTTCCTGGGTAAGGGACGAGACGACGTCTTAGAACTTCTTCTAGCTTTTCATCGTTAGAGGGGCTACTTTCTAACTGTAAAATTTGATAGTCCATTAGAACTACGGGGGAGATCCATTCAAGGCGATTCCCTATCCCTATCTGTCTCAAGACCTGGAAGGGAAACTACTGCACAGTCTCGAAAACATAGCAACAATTTACTCAGTCTTACATTCGTGGAATGAATAAGGGCAGAGACCTTCGGATCCTAACACCAATTAGTGGCAGTCAATCGGACATTCGGATTACAAGGTTGATTCTCAAGCTGGGGCAGTGAGGTGGCGGAACTTTTATTGGTTTTTGGTATTTGCATTCAAAGATTCCCTTTCTGGAGAGAGGTCTTTCAAACCACAAGGCATAAGGACGATACAATAGGAACTAAACCCGACAGTGAGAGAGCAGCTCTTAAATCAAGTCTATTGCTACTGCTGCAGCTGGGCATTCTAAAAAAAATTCCTTTTCCCCATTCTTCAAAGAGAGTCTTTCGGTCTCGAAGTTGTAGCGTGAAGGTCGTCTGGGAATGAGGTTTCGCGACAAGAGTACAACTTCTATCCTGCTTCCCGGCTGGCCTATCTTTTCTTTCTTTTTGCCATTGGAGCACACCTTTCGCTAGGAAGGGATCAGTTACGAGTACGAAATGCTTTTCACATACAAGTCGGATAGCGCGATAAGGCAGTTACACTCCTCCGCCTGGCATTCCAGTTCAAATACTAGTGAGATAGACCGATCCTCACTAGCCGAGTTTTTCGAAAGCGGCATTCGCCACATCATCGCTCTCCTTCTTATTTCGAAAGCGAATTCAGGTTTATAAACAAAAGTGCAATAAGAAATTTCATACTGTCTTTAAACTGGAGATTCCGTGGCTGCAAGAAGCCCTACTAGATACCACTTTCTTAGCTAAAGCTTAGCTTCCTTGCTAAAGTGCCCTTTACTCTATATGGCCAAGCTCGCCTATCTATCTTAATGAAGTTTTCATTTCCTATAGCTTCTTCGCTCGCTTGATGGACAAACTCAAGGAACTGCTTTGGTTGGAAAGAGGCAAGCTATCACACGTACTTCATTGGTCAAAACCCGGAGCTTTAATCTAGCTGACTGGCTTTGTTCTCAAAAAACTCTCCTTATGATTGCTGCAATTGGACCGGCTAGAGTATTGGCTCAGGAGGGTTTTTTTTCTCCGGAGATCCGGGCGAGAAATGACAGCAATAAACCGTTTAGCTTATTTAGCTTTAGATAGTATTAGGAAGATAAGAAAAAGGTACGAAGTCACTGATTTGACAGAACCAGGGACAGCTTGAAAGCCCCTTTAGAAAAAGGATTCATCTCACCTACGTTTGAAAACGAACTGCCTTTTGAGGAACTGCTCTTATGCACCTTACCTAGTGGCTGGATCGACAGCAAAAGCAACTCCAATTGAAATTGGCAGAGCAGCAGCAAGAGAAGGAAGGCAATCTGAACTAGCTGGAGCGTAAATACCAATGGTAGGAACATTAGATAGGTTGGCTAGGAAGACTCTTTCTTTAGGTCTAGTGGGGATATTTAATATTTATCCTATTTTATAACTCTCTTTTCTAACTTGCTAACTAGAGCATACACTATAGCTATAGAAAGAAAGCATTCTTCTGCTAGCTAAGAGGTAGGGCTTGCTATAAGATGCTATAAGATACGGGCTTTCTGGCATGGAAAGACGAACTCAATTGGCAAATGGCCCTAGAACCTTCTATCCAAAGCTTGCCTAAGATACCTAGCTTAAGAAAGAGCTTTCAAAAGACTGCTTTCGAGGCTTTCAATACTCCTATTCTCAGAATAGGGGCTTTAGCTACTCGAGCGACAGCGAAGAGGGACGACGGCACTTATATGCGAGCAAGGCGGAGAGGGGTTGACAGAGATGACTCCCTGGTAAAGGGCACTCCCACACCGCCGGGAAAACCACCAGCTATACTATACTATAGAAGAGGGGAAAGCTACTCCAACAGCTCCCAGATAAAGTAGAAGGCTAGAAATAGAAATGCAATTGAAAAGGCCTACCTTAAGATTGGATGGTTGGCAACTTGATGGGCTGGGACGAGAACTGGCTCACTGGAAACTTGCATGGACCAAAAAAGTGACCTCAAACGGACCAAAAGGAAGGCAATTTGGCCTGCACCGACAGCAAATGGAACTCCAAGTATAACTTCTATCTCAAACCAAACCGAAGAGAAAAGATTAGGCCTTTTTTTCCTAGATAGCTTGAACCCTGCTTTCTAATTTGATTGCTCATTATATTAAGTAATATAAAGCTTTCAAACGAGCTAGCCCGCCCTCTGGTAAAGGTCATCGCAATTGGTTCTTCATCGAAAGTCCAACTTCAATTGCTACTTCCACTGCCACTGAAACTGACGCAGGGAAGCGAGAAGGCCATTAGGTATGCCATCTACCACAGGACAGAAGACACAGCTAGTAAATAAGCTCCGAATCAATCAGCTGGTGAAGCTGGACATGAATAGACCTCAGGAGCAATTGGATTTCCCACTGGCTCGTAAGAAGAAGGAATGAAAGAGGCTGGCACGACATCGAAAGCTACTTCAACTCCGCTCGAAAGGAAAGGAGAAGCGGGGGAACTCCAAGACTCGTAAACTTAAAACTTATAAGAGTACTTCTAATCTTTTATTCCCCTTACCAGCTTGATAACTTGTTTGCGCCATAGATTCAGCCTTTGACCTAGAAAGAGATATCCAAAGCTTGCTTGAAATAAAAGAAAGACTCGCCTAAGCGCTTGTTCACTGGATAGATTGTACTCTAGTGCTTTTACTACTAGCTCGCTGGCTTGCTCACAGGTTGGGTTGGTGAAACTTCCTTATCATGAAAAGGAAAGTGAAAGCCCGAATGGTTTGAGAGGAAGAAAGTAACCCTTATCTTATAAGTTAAGTAAGGAGAGAAAGGAACGAGCCCTTTTTTAGCTTCTAGAATCTATTTCTTAGTTCAAGATCCCTCTTACTAACTGGAATCAAAGAATTAGTAGATCTGTTCCGCCCAAAATGGGAATGGGTTAGGGTTATGAACTTATAATCTATAATCTGATAATCGAGTCGATTCCACGATTATAAGTTCATTCCATACCGGACCAGACCGGAATAGGCTTATAT
>CANTUT010001185.1:0-307500 GCA_947687605.1 Reutealis trisperma
CACATACATACATATATATATGTATGTGTATATATATATATATTATATATATATAAATAATATATATATATATATATATATATATATATATAATATATTATATATATATATATACATACATAATATATACTATAGATATATATATATATACACATACATAATATATATATATATATATATATATATATATATATATATATATATATAATATTATATATATATAATACTATATATATATATATATACACATACATACTTATATATATATATATATACACATACATACATATACATATATATATATATATATACACATACATACATATATATATATATATACATACATATATATATATATACACAGATATATATACATACTAGATATATATATATAATATATATATATATATATATATATATATATATATATATATATATATATATATATATATATATATATATATATATATATATATAATATATATATATATAATAATTTTTAGAAGTTGAATTAAGTGTCTATTGGAAGTCAATTCAAATTTAAAATTGATATAAAATTTAATTCAGTGTAAACCGAACCCGATATAATTTTTAATAAATCAAATCAGTTTAAAATTTTTGGTTTCACATCATTTTAATTTAACTTTGGTATGAAAATTTATGAAATTAAATATATCGGTTTGATATGATATGTTACTCACAAATGTTCTAAACCAATCTATGTCCACCCCTAGGATGAACTCTGGCTTTCTATCAAACCAAACAGACACTTAGTCTTTCTGATAAAAATTTGGTATTTAAAACCCAAAATTACTGTTAAGAATTATAAAAATAAAAACATAACATCATGTCAAACACAGAAATCTGCAACCTGCCCTTCTTCGTCTATGACTCAAAATTCCAATAGTTATTACAATTCTTCAAACTTTCTATATCTTGAGTTCCATCTTTCTTAATTTGCAATGGGTATAAGGTTCTTTACTTGATCATAAGGAAAAAGGTCTCGATTAAAGATGGATTTTTATTTTTGAATGGTCTGTTACTTCTAATTATTTGGGGCTTTAAGTATTTATGGGTTTCTTGTTGTTATGTTTACTATGGAATTGAGGAGAAAGGGGGAATATTAAGCAACAAAAGAAAATTTTGAAGTTCAGTTTAACGCTACAAGGAATAACTAATAGACCGATCGTATTTATTGATTGAACATATATTCGGTCAGTAATTATTGACTGAATACCGACTGTAATGGAAATATGAATATATAACCAAAATATTGACCCATTTCTGACCAAATACAAATTAAAATTACCAAGGGATAAAATCAGTTGATGACTTTGGTGGGAATTATTGGCGCATTAATTTATCGACCGTTTTGACGACAATTACCAATTGAATGTAAACCAAAACTCAAGCGTGAAACATTAACAGACATTAAAATTTTCCGACCGAACTAGCTATCGACTACCACGTGTCAAAAGCAAAATAGTTGGTAAATGGTAGGTAATTGGATAAAAACATACCAAAAGTTTAATGCTTTGCTGATTGATTATCGATCAAATGTAAACCAAAAGTCATACGCAAAACTTTAGCCTGGAATTAAAAGTTATCAACTAAATTAGCTACCGATCACCACATGTCATAAATTAGCAGTAGGTAAAATGGTCGGTAATCATATTAAAAATACATACTAAACATTTAATGATTTGCCAATTCATTATTGATCATTTATTTTTGACACTTGATATTCAGTGGCTAATTTGATCAGTAAATTTTTATTCATTATTAATTATGTTGGCAAATGGTTGATGATTAGGTCAGTAAATATCTATATATGTAATCGATCTATTTTTTCTTCTTCCTCTTTTCTCTTCTTTTCTCCTTCTTTTTTTTGTTCTTTCTTCTTCTCTTCTTCTCTCCTTTCCTCCTACCAGCCATTCTAGTCCATCCTACCCGCCGTCTGCCATTTATCTTGCCTTCCTCTTCTCCCGCCGGCCGTTTGGTTTCAGTCCTGTTTAGGTAACTATTTTTGACTTATTTTGCCTTGTTCACATTATTTGGCTGAAATAATCACACTTTTCACATTCCCTTGAAAACATACTTAATTTTGGAAAAAAAATTATAATTAATTCATTAAAATGGAGATAAAGGCATGAATCAGTTGGTTACTTGGTTTCAATAATTTTTTTTTTTTTTATATTAGAGAGGGGGAATACCCCACAGAAATATAGTAAATTATATAATATGAGGTAACATTTCTTTTTAACATCTCTCACCAAATTGGTGACAACTATTTATAATTTAGAAAACTTGAACCCGATACCTCCCACTTCTCACTTCTTTAAAGGAGATGAGAAGACCAATAATATTTGCTTTTTTTTATCCTTTTGTTTTTATGATAATGATATATAAGGTTACGTGTTCAATTTATTTTACCAATTAATGATATAGATTGATAAGTTTCATTTTAAATATATTGATTATTTTTTTTAGAAAAATAATTTTAATGGTGTTTAATTATTATAAAAATTTCATGACAATTAAATAATCTAAAATTAATTTTTTTCCAATAAAAAAATGTTAGAAACATGCACCACCAGAAACACGAGATTTAGTGATTACAAAAGGTAATCGCTAATATATTTTTTTTAATCCCTAAATATAATTATTAATTAACTAGCTCTTAAAGTACACAGTCATTAAATCTCTTATCGTTAAATTTTTTTAGCGAGCAACATAGTCACTAATTACCGAATCGCTAATAAATAGTAACTTAAATACTAGTGATAACTCTATATTTTTAGAGTTATTTTAATTGTTTAAACTTAAATTTTAGCTCAATTCTCAAAAATGCAATAATATTATTACTTATTTTTAGAAATAAATAGTTCTATAATTTATAAATAAATTATAACATATTTTAAGTATTTTTATTTTATTTTTGCAGATCAAAATGATGCAATAAAAATAATGATGCAAGCAATTATTCAAGTTTTCAATCCATGAGAAATAAATTCAATGGTTGGTGGCCAAAATTCAATGGTTGGTAGCCAACCTAACCATTTTTAAATATTGATAAAGGAATTCAATGGTTGGTGGCCAACCTAACCATCAATGTTGAATTTTTGATGTAAGAATTTTAATGGAACTTGAATTCTTCCACCAAACATGTCTATAAATACCATGCTTGGCAAAGGAAAATAGCATCAAAGAAAATCCACAAAAAAAATATGTAGAGAGATTTTCATATATTTTCTTAAAGTAGATTAGTTTTATTTTTTATTTTCATCAAGAGGAGGAGTTTTTGGAAGCTTGAGTTCATCAAAAATTGTATCCCAAAACAAGTTCTCTCTAAACTCTATCCTTGAATTTAGTTATAAGTTATTATTACATTTATTATTTTTATTGTTAATTTAATTGTTTCTTCTCTTTTGATTATGAATAGCTAAATTTATTTTTTTAGGATTTAGATGTAATCTTTTGATTTGCATATGATTATTTATATTTAATTGATTGGGTTGATTGTTGGAATTAATCTTTTATCTTAGAATTTAATGCTTGTAATTAACTGGCCATTAATTGCATGATTTAAGATATTGTGTGAAGTAGCGAGAGTGGAAGCACAATATTAGTTCATTAGGATAATTGACCTAGGAAATGTATTGCTTAGAGATAAGAATACTCCTTTGTGATTTTTAAAAGGGATTTCCATAAAACTTAATGGGTTTGTATTAATTACTTATGATCACGAGAGTAGACGTAAGGTTAATATAAACACACATGTTGTATCTTGAGAGAGAACATCATATAATTTAGGGAAATCTAATCATTAATTCCAGCAAAAAATAATCCATCTAAAGATTATAAAGAAATCATATGTGATCAATTGATGAATTCTAAATCCTAAACCTTTAATCTTATTTTCATATTTATCATTATTTATTTACTTCAATTTTATTTTAGCTTAAAATATAAATCTCACAATTGATTTTCTAAATAATAGAGTAATATCAAAAATTGGTACTTGACAAACCCTTCTTCGTGGGAACGATACTCACTCATCACTTTATTACTTGTAAACGATCTGTGCACTTGCAGAAATCGCGCAACAACTAGTCGTCAAAGTATAAAAATAGTAGCTAATTAACTATTAAAGTCAGTGCAATGCCACTATGTATTGTGACTTAATTACAATTAATATTGGTAGTAGCTAAATATATCGCTAAATTTATTTTAATTTTTTTATTATTATAAAAATTATAATATATACTAAATAAATTTGATTCACAAAAATTTAAAATTAAATTTAAAATTTTTTTTCTATTATATTAATAAAATGTATAATTAATTTAATAATAGAATAATTAAATGTAAATGTATACAAAAAATATAAAAAAAAGAAATATATAATTCATAGCTATTGAGTGGATGGACGATTGACGGTGGCGGCGATATTAGGGTTGACAGCTGGATGCCCATCTGTGGAAGCATTTGTGGGATGAACAAAGGCACAATCAATATACAGTGCTGGAGCACATCTCTCACCATATCCTGAATCTCTTGCAGCCCCGCACTGATTGTAGATGCACAACTATTATGCAGGGACTAAAGCTCGGTCTGAATCTCCTCCCAAATCAATTCTCAAATGCATTCCTCAGTCATCAAGAGTTGACACGTTTCCAACTTAATATTCAACAGATCGAATCCCAATCTCATAGATGAGATGTTGTCTCTTCTGATCTATAGTTACAATACGCAGATAGATAGCATCCTTTTACCACTAGTAGACACGCTCTCGGATGCAAATGACGTAGCTTGGGTAGAAGGCATTGATGATAATGGAGACACTGTATCTGGGAGAAGAACTGAAGGAACTGTAAGAGGAAGCATAAGGGAGGAGGAGGGGCCATTTGACCCATAGAGGGTTAACTAGTAGAGGGGGATGAGGAGAAGGAAGGGTTACCGGTCAATTCCCGACCACTCTTGCTGAACCATCTCGAGACGAATCTGAAGTAAATCCAATACTTCGAGCCATGTCATGTGTGTGTATGTATATATATATATATATATATTGCAAAATTGTTCACCTACTTGCTATTCTCATAAACCCATAAAGGGGCTTTTACCATTAGTACGCATGCTCTCAAATGCAAATGATGTAGCCCAGGTAGAAGGCATTGATGATAATGGACCCGCTGTATTTGGGAGAAGAATTGAAGGAACTGTAAGAGGAAGCACAAGGGAGGAGGAGGGGCCATTTGACCCATAGAGAGTTAACTAGTAGAGGGGGATGAGGAAGGAAGGGTTACCGGTCGATTCCCGACCACTCATGCTGAACCATCTCGAGACGGATCTGAAGTAAACCCAATTCTTAGAGCCATGTCGTATCTAGCTACTCATATATAATGTGTTAAAATATATTAATATATTTTCTTATAACCCTAACAATATATTCTAACTAAAATCTAGCAAAGTGCTGGCTATACCTACAAAATTGCCCAATAATTTACACAACTTGCAAGTAAAAAAACACTTCCAATTTATTCACCAAGTATAAACTCAACTTCAAATTTAAGTCACAAAAAATTCAACAATATATCATAAACAACAATAAAATTCAACAATCAATAGAATATAAATTTACCTAATAATTTAAGTTTTTATATTATTTACTATCTTATATAATTTTATTAATTTATACTAATTAAACTAATTAGTATAAATATTTTTAAATTAATATTATTAATGTAAAACTAAGATTTACCTAATAATTTTATAATTTATTATTTTAAATTAATTTAATCTATTCAATTATTCTAATAAGTTGATTACAATAAATACAAATTTTGAATTAATTTAAAACCTAAAAATTAAATTTACCTAATAAATTTATAATTTATAATTTTAACTTAATTTATTTATTCAATTATTCTAATAAACTAATTAATGCAAATTCTAAATTAATTTAAACACTAAAACTAAAATTTATCTAAACCATTATTTTCCTATATAAAATTTTCTAATATATAACATAAAAATGAATAAATTAAAATATAAAAAATTCATAATCTTTATATCCTAAAATTGACCTAAAAATTTCTTACATGCAAACAATTTATAAAAGTTAACATTAAATTAAAATTGACTACATTTAATTAAAATTTAAAAAATAAAAAAACATAAAATAAAATAAAAAATAAATCTATACATCTTCCATAAATAGGCCGATGAAGACAACTAAAGAAGACGCAGTCTGGACCGGAGAAGTCTTTGTCGTTGATGGATAAGCATGTGCCATCGAACGCAGCGATTGCAGAAGATGATGAATAGCAAATGGACGACATTGAACGATTGGAATACGATGAGGTGAGGGGAATTAAAGGGAACAGTGGCTGAGTGTTTTAGAAAGAGAGAGAAAAAGATGAAAGAAAAAGAAAGCAGATGAAATTTTCACCTTGAAAATTTAATGACTACATATTGTAGTCGCTAAAACTACTCGCTAAACATAAAAATGACGTATAAGGTTGCTATTCAATTAAGTCAAGTTTGGTGACCAATAGTTAGTCACTAAATATAGTTGCTAATTTAGTGACTCGTGTTGTCGCTGAATCCTTCCTCCCATCATATTTATATCTTCCTCCCATCATATATATATATATTATAATTTTTAGAAGTTGAATTAAGTGTCTATTGGAAGTCAATTCAAATTTAAAATTGATATAATATTTGATTCAGTGTAAACCAAACCCAATATAATTTCTAATAAATCAAATCAACTCAAAATTATTGGTTTCACATCATTTTAATTTAACTTTGGTATGATATATTACTTACAAATCGTCTAAACCAATCCATGTACACCCCTAGGATGAACTCTGGCTTTCCATCAAACGAAACAGACGCTTAGTCTTTCAGTTAAAAATATGGTATTTAAAACCCTAAATTACCGTTAAGAATTATAAAAATAAAAAACAACATCATGTCAAACACAGAAACCTACAACCTGCCCTTCTTCGTCCATGACTCAAAATTCCAATAATTATTACAATTCTTCAAACTTGCTATATCTTGAGATCCATCTTTCTTAATTTGCAATGCGTATAAGGTTCTTTACTTGATCATCAGGAAAAAGGTCTTGATTAAAGATGGATTTTTATTTTTGCATGGTCAGTTACTTCTAATTATTTGGGGCTTTTAAGTATTTATGGATTTCTCTAAGTATTTATGGGTTTATTGGTGTTGTGTTTGTATGGAATTGAGAAGAAAGGGAGAATATTAAGCAATAAAAGAAAATTTTGAAGTTAAGTCTAGTGCTGCAAGGAATAACTGATACATCGATCGCATTTACTGACTAAATATAGATTCGATCATAATCATTGATTGAATACTGACTGTAACTAAAATAAAAATATATAACGAAAATATCGATCCATTTTAGACTGAATACAAACTGAAATTACCAAGAAATAAAATCAATCGATGATTTTAGTGGGAATTGTTGGCGCATTAATTTATCGACCTTTTTGACAACAATTACCAATCGAATGTAAACTAAAACTCGAGCACAAAATTTTAGCGGACGTTAAAATTAACCGTCTAAACTAGCTACCGGCTGCCATGTGTCAAAAGCAAAACTGTTGGTAAATGGTAGGTAATTGGATAAAAAAATACTAAAAGTTTAATGCTTTACCGATTGATTACCAATCAAATATAAACTAAAAGTTAGATGCAAAATTTTAGCTTGGAATTAAAAGTTATCGACTAGATTAGCTACCGATTGCCACATGTCATAAATTAGCAGTCGGTAAAATGGTCGGTAATTATATTAAAAATATATACTAAACGTTTAATGATTTATTGATTGATTATCAACCATTTATTTTTGACATGTGGCATTCAGTGGCTAATTCGGTCAGTAAATTTTTATTCATTATTAATTTGGTTGGCAAATGGTCGATGATTCGTCAGTAAATATCTATATATATAATCGATCTATTCTTTCTTCTTTCTCTCTTCTCTTCTTTTCTCCTTCTCTTTTTGTTCTTTCTCCTTCTTTTCTTCTCTCCTTTCCTCCTGCCAGCCATTCCAATCCATCTTGCCCGTCGTTTGCCATTCGTCTCACCTTCCTGTTCTCCCGCCGGCCATTTGGTTTTGGTCTTGTTTAGGTAAGTGTTTTTAACTTATTTATTCACCTTTTTTTTTGTGTATAATTTTTGTTTAGTTTATATATAGTTTTGTTTGTAATTTAAGTGTTAATTAATTAGGTAATGCGGACTTGCTTTTTTTTGTTTTATTATTTGTTATTTAAATGTGGATTTATTGAAAATAATTCTATAATTGTTATATGATATTTATGTGTTCTTATATGGTTTATATAAAAATTTTGTGTATAAATTTTATTTTATTTAGTTTTGTATTTTTATGTGAATTAAATTATGTAATTTAATAAATTTTTGTGTATTTATTTTTTTGAAATTTAGTGTATGAATTTGTAATTTTTTTTTTGTGATTTATATGGTAAATATTATTATTTGGTGTATTTAATTTTGTTATGTTTTTAAATATATTTTGGTAATATAATTTTTTTTTTGTTAATATTTAGATTTTTAGTTTATAATCTTAATTTATAATTTATTGAATTTTTAAGGTAAATTTATCATAATTTATTATTTTGTTATTTTAATTGGCTTGTAATTTTTATTTTAGTTTATTTGAGATTTTTTCTCAATATTTTAGTTGGATTTTGCTACAAGAGGTAAATATATTAATTTTTTTTGTAAGTGACTTGCAAATTTTAATTATATGCATTTTAATATAATTATAATTTGAATAAATGCGTATTTTTATTTGTATAATTTTTTATAATTGTCATGTACTTAATAATTTATTGGCATGTAATTTGCTATTTATTGGCATGTAATTTGCTATTTATTGGCATGTACCTTGTATTTTATTTTTGTTTACTTTTTATTTGATTTTATATGTTTTATACCTGACAAGTTAGTAAATATCCAAAATTTCTACAAAAATAAAATAAAAACTAAGATGAAAGTAAATATAAATGAAAATTAATAATAGAATAAAAATAAAAACTATGAACCCAATCCATTAATATTAAAAAATTAATAAAAATAAAATAATTTAAAAATAGAATTACATTATAAATATAAAAAGAAGCAAAAGAAGATATGCCACAGATAAAAAATATTTCAATGCAGACATTATACCAATAATAAGAAAAAAATGAAATTTGGAATAAAAATAAGTATGTTAAAAATATTAAAAGAACAACAAAAAATAAGTATGCCATCAAATAATAAATTTTAAATGCAAGAATTTCAATAAATAACAAAAATAAAAAAAATAATTTTTAATTGTAAGTGAAATTAGAATTAATTAAAAATATACAAAGATCAAGAAAAAATAAAGATGCTGTAAAAAAGAAAATGCAAGCATTTCATAAAATACTAAAAATAAAAAATTTATTTTTAATTAGGATTAATTAAAAATATATAAAGATCAAGAAAAAATAAATATTCTATAAAACCAGAAAATTTATTTGCAAGCATTTCATAAAATACGAAAAATAAAAAAATTTATACATAATTAGGATGAAAACTATGAATAATTAAAAATATATAAAGATCAAGAAAAAATAAATTTTCCATATAACCACAAATTTTATTTGCAAGCATTTCATAAAGTACCTAAAATAAAAAATTTATTTTTAATTAAGATTAATTAAAAATATACAAAGATCATGAAAAAATAAATTTTCCATACAACAAGAAATTTTAAATGCAAGCATTTTATAAAATCCAAAAAATAAAAAAGTGAAATTATGAGTAAAATTACTCTTAAAATTAATATTACACATCAACTTAATTATGAAATTCTAAAAAATAATAAAATTTTTAATTTGGATTAAAAATTTTTATAATTTGAATTCCAAAAAAATAATAAAATTAGTTGATTGCATATAATCTCCTATTTTATATATTGAATTTATTTTGTGATTTTGTTATGTTGTGAACTAGAGGAAATTAATTAATTTATTTTTTTATAAGGTTATTATTTATGTTAAGACATTCAATTATTGTTAATGTATTTTTGGACTTTGCACAATAAAAAACCAAGCCAAAAATATAGTTAATTGAAAATGAAAAATAAATTTAGGCATATAAATACTCATACTCATTTGATGTCCTTTTCATTAGATCATGAGAGTATATTGAATTGTCCAAAGTGGACAGTTTAGAGATGTTATTGTCTATATAGCTTGCTGTATCATTTAATTTCATATTCTTGTTTGAAATTTCGATATCATCTTCTGTTCTCTTAGTGCATATTGAAAAATGTCATATATTATGACATTTTTTATTTTGTATATTAGGAGAATTATAGGGAGATGCTACCAAAATTTATGCATGATTATGATTTCTAATATAACAGTAATAGTTATATAGTATTGAGTTTCTAAATGGGTTAATTTATTATCCTATAGGGAAGGAGATATAAGGAGGTAGAATTAGATATTAAAAATTAAATTAAAATTAAAAGCAACATGTACATATAGGGATTATTTTTGCCTATGTGATTAAACTACTTAAATATTGTTTCCTTAAATTTCAGGATTTAATCATGAGATTAGATAGAATTGGATGTATTCTAGACTTCAGGATGGGTATCTACATCTGAAATTCTTAGAAAGTGTAAACTATTTCGTTGAATTTGCTACATTCCAATCTTAGTTTATGAGTGGAAATAAAATTAGATGTCTGTGTATTCATAATAAATATCAAAATCATAATTTTTATAATCCAAATGCCGTTGAGATGCACCTTGTAAAGAGGAGTTTTGTGTTAAGTTATTACAATTTTGTATTTGCATAGTCAAGTTAGTGGGTTTGAAACTTTAGCTATAGATGAAATTCGTTATGGAGTTAATTATGATGCTTCTCCATCTGCATATCATAATATGATAATGGATATCGTTAGTCCAGGATTTGATTGGACTAGAATTGAGGAAAAACTAAATCCCACTGCTCAGAAGCTCTATGATATGTTAGACGCCGTTAACGAAACTTTGTGGCCTGGTTGTGAAAAACAATCAAAATTGTCTGCCACAACAAACTCTTGAATATCAAATCAGAGCATCATTTATCTGAAAGGTGTTATGATGAGAAATTGTAATGGTATAACGAGTCATTGCCTGGTGATAATATGATGGTTGAAAATTTCTATAACACTAAGAAATTAATGCAAGGACTGGGACTTCTAGTTGAGAAGATTCACCATTGTTGAAATAATTGCATGTTACACTTGGATGAAGACAACAATTAGAATACATGCAAGTTCAATGATTTTCCTAGATATAAGTCCAGGCGTCAAGATGCTAATATGTCAAAGAAGGAAGTTCCTTAAAAGAAAATGTTCTACTTTCAATTGACTTTGAGGCTGCAGAGATTGTATGCTTTTGAATTAACTGTCAAGTATATGAGATGGCATGCTGAGGATGAGTAGGAAGAGAGTAATACAATACTGCTAAGATTTCGAAGTATGGAAGAATTTTAATTGAGTGAATGCAATGTTTGCTTTTGAAATCTACAATATCAGTTTGGGATTATTTACTAATGGTTTTCAACATTTTGGTCATTTTGGATAGCAGTATTCACGTTGGTCAATTATTGTCACCCCATATAATCTACCATTAGGTATATGTATGAAGAAGGAAAACCTATTTCTTACCATAATAGTCCCTAGGCTAAATAATCCTAAACAGAAGTTAGATGTGTTCTTGTAGCCTCTGATTATGAAATTGATAAAGTTATGAGAAATTGGTGTGCAGACATATGATGTATATAAATAATATTTAATAAATACACAACTGCCTATATATATGTAAATTAACCATTCATTTTATAATTATTAATTATAGTTTATTATATGTTTTTAATTATATTTACACTAATTTTTATTTTATTTAAATTGTCGCAGAAACACTACATTTGGAGTGAGGCGATTGATGCCTTAGTTTGGACAACCTTCTTTAAGAAGGCTGCAGAAAGGTGCAAAGACCTCCTATACAAGTCAAAGAAGAAGAAAGAGACTTGGATGGCTTATAAGATTTGAAAGGAGTGGCAGAAGCATTGGGCATCTGCTGAGTACAAACGGATTTTCTAACAGGCATCGAAGAATGGGAGCTCCAAGAAAGGCGTCTAGCAAGTGGTGTGTTTGAGCACATTGAATGGTTTATACCTCACAAGGAAAATGCTAGGCAATTAGTAAATATTTTTGTTCAAATTTCATTATATACGTATTATAATTCTTAACAGACTCTACAGTTGATTTTAGAGATTAATCCCCTCGATCTCTTCATGCACACACATGAAAAGCATGATGGGAAGATTTTTGTTGATTTGAGATCGCAGTGGGTCCATGTAAGCAACAAATTTTACTTTAAATTAAAATTACATGCTATTATGATAATAATTATTATTGTATAAAATGCAAGAGGATATCATCAACCTCCGCCAGCGTATGTCCCAGCCAGCTCTCAGGTCCACTGAGCCCATGCCTGTGGATGAAAGAGACCTCTATGTCAGGGCTGTTGGGGATACGAGAAGGGTAAGGTATACAGGATTAGTTTTGAAGCACATAGATAGGTGAATTCAAGAGGCGGTCAGAGATATGTAGTAGTAGATGCAACAACACATGCAGAGTATTGGTGATTTTTTACGAGTTTTAGCACAACATATGGGGGCTTTCTAGTCTAGCTCATCTGCATATTGTAGTTGCTCCTCCACCTCCTCCATCTCATCTTGCCTCTCCTCAACCTCATACTGCTGGTGATGATGAAGATGATTATATAGTGGATTCGAATGGCGATGCTACAGATTTAGATAGTTTTATAGGTTTTTTTTTATTTTTTTTATTTATGTGAATATTACTTTAGCATTTTTTTTTGTTTATACATATACGATTTTAATTTATATTGAATTATTTTTTTATTATAATTTATTACATAAAATTTGCATTTGATTTATAATTTAGTATATTTATTTTTTATATTTATAAAATTTTAAAAAATAAATATCACCACTTATCGATTGTTTTGCCGATCAAAATAATTAATTTTTCATTAATTTTTAATCAAATTACTAACCTTTCTTCAACCATATCCATTTATTAATTATTATTATTCACATATTTTCTGATTGGTTATTGACCAAACTTAATTATTTTTTATTATTTTAAAATCTTTGCTGATTGGCTTGCTGATCAAATACATTTTTATTATTTTTTAACTTTTTACCGAGCGTTTTCTGACTACTTTCACATTTTTACGGATTTTTTAAACCACATTTAAGAAAATGCTTTTCGAAGATTTTTCGGTATGCAAATTTACCAACCAACTAAATATTTAGTCGGTAATGTTTTTTTGACCAATGTTATACTAAACATTCTATTCGGTGGGTAATCGGTTGGTAATTTATTTAATTGACCATTCATTTACAATTACTGACTAAAGTTTCAGTCAGTAAATCAATAATATCTTGTAGTGCAGGGTAAAATTGATATTTTAAATCTATTTAATAGAAAAACTATAAAGTGTTATTTGTTGTCTAATAACACGATCCAATATTTAAAATTAAAAATTTTAGTTTTTAATTATTCTTTAAGTTCTTATCTTAAAAGTGAAAAATATCAGTTAAATTAGAAATCATTTAAAATGATAAGTTAAAATGTTTAACTTAAAATTTGTAAGGATACAATAAGAAATTAAATTTTTAAATATTTTTATAATTTAAAAATTATATCATTTATATCATTTAATATTTAATTTTTAATCTTACCAAATACCACATTCTAAGAATTAAATAGTTATTCGACAGAACATAATTAAAAATATGGCTTTCAACTAGTATATTTCAATATATTATAGGGATTAAATAGTAAGTCACCATAGTTTTATTCATAATTCTCTATTAAAAAATGTTATTTGGCATTTGCTAATAAAAATTAGATATAATGGATAATTTTATTCCAAAATTTATATATTTTTAGAATTGTATTCCCTTTTATTTGTATAGCAAGTAAATTCTAATTTTTAAAACTTTTGATCCAGTTATAACTTAATATAATTGATTAAACTATATTTTATTTCTAATATAAAAAAAAACATTGTTTTTGTTATGCCTCATCCTTCGTAATTTTCTTATTTTAGATTTCACTCGACTTCGAACTGCCTTTCTATCCTCGCTAATAGCTTAAGTCCATCTTGCTCGCTCTGCTAAAATATAATGATTTTAAAGTATGGATAAGCATAAGACAATTGAACACCTATAGAATTCTTTTATACTCTGGATTTATTCATGCCGAACCATATACAATTGAGCCATAAAATAGGCAAATCACATAGTGGATCAATCTTATAATCATGAAAAACTAAAGATAAGAAAAATTTATTCTTTCCATTTTATTCAGTCAATCACTTCATTATATAAATCCATTTACAATCTACAAAGCTGCGAACTCAACCAAGGAAAGGCGATTACTAAACAGGCTCTACCACATAGTTATAGCTAGGGTTTTGAAAGGTGTGATCCCAAGCCAAGGAAAGAGAGTCTTCAATTGGAGGGGACCCAATACTCAACGATAGGGATTCAAAGATGCTCGTCCTAAGACAGATGGTGACACTGAAAAAGATGCCGAGCTGAGGTTTGAAAAGAGTATGGTTTGAGACAATGGGCTTTGCTACTTGACTTATAATGGGGAGAGAAGTGAAAGAACTTTCTAATATAGAATAACATCAGCTATGATTTTTAGAATATTTATATTTTATAACCTAGAGACCTTAGTCATAAATAGCCAGAATCTCTTTGGCAAAGGGAGGATAACCAAAGAGTTATAAATCTTCGACTCCTAGCCTCTTATCTCACACTTGAAATCTACAAACAATATGATGAGTCGTCAACTTAATAAAATTATAGAAATGCATATTGAATAAAGAAATCATGAAGGATAAGCAAATCAACTTTAAACATATATATAAACATTTAATAAAACAAGAATAATGTATACTGAAGAAAAACATATAGTGAATAGTTAAAAATATTCATAAGTGCTGAAGATGAAGAGGCATTGAATGAGAAATTTTTAGGTCATTTTATTTTAAAATAAAGTAAAAAATTTTATCTTTTATAACCAATAGGATAATAACAAATAATAAATATAATTAAAATATTTAAAATATTATAGTTACGCTAACTTGCTGTTACATTTTACTAATTAAAAATAAGAAATGATAGAATGATTAAATTAATATTTTAAACTTATATACCTATAAGCTCTATAAAAAATAGTCTAATTTATGAAAAAATATAAGAAGATTGTGAATCTTTATAAGAGAGTCATTTTTTCATAATTATAAAATTATTTTTCTTTTTCGTAAAATTATTGTTTTGCAAAAAATAATTCATATTTTCATAAAATTAAAATTTTTTCACAACAAAAAAGAATTACAAAAAAATAATTAAATTTACTAGAAAATATAAATAAAATTGTGATTTTCTATAAAAAAAAAGTTATTTTTCTCAAATAAATTAGATTATTTTGTTTTTAAACAAAGTAACAATAGAAAATATATATATTCAAGAGTTTTGCGAATATATGAAGATATTTTTCATTTTTTCTATAATTAACAACTAAAATAATAATTTTAAATAAAAAAATTAAATATTTAATATTTTCAAATCTTAAGAATTAAATAATGTATTTTTCAAACACTAATAAAAGAATATTAATATGGGAAAGGCTTCTTTATAAGGCCGCTTTCTCTTTTCAACAATGATTTTACCATGATTACAATTTTAGTAAGGCACCAAAGCGAAAGTAAAATGTTAGAATTGTTGGGACCGCGAACACCATCGAAAACTCCACATTAGTATGATATTGTTCGCTTTGGATCAAGCCTGCACGGATTTGTTCCCAAAAGGCCTCATACTAATGGTCCTTATTTTTCTGATATGAGACTTGGGTTGATATCCCAACAATCCTCCCCTCAAACCAAGGACCACATAGCTGCTCATGGCCCTCTCCTCCAGCGATAATCCATTCCATTCGTCTTGTACAGCCGTTTATCAACCAACGGGACACGCCGCCTGACCACTACTATATCAGGAAGACTTTCGACACAAGTCACCAAACACAGATCTCCAATCGCAAGGTTACACCGAGGGGGCTTCCCACACACAACGCAATCCACCAGCCACTCTATTTCCGAACCTGGGCTCTGATACCACTTGTTGGGACCGCGAACACCACCGAAAACTCCATATTAGTATGATATTGTCTGCTTTGGGTCAAGCCTGCACGGATTTATTTTTGGGCTCCTCCCAAAAGGCCTCATACTAATGGAGTTGGGTGGACACTTATATTTAAGGTCATTCTTCTTTATTTTTTCGATGTGGGACTTGAGTTGATATCACAATAATCCTCCCCTCAAACCAAGGACCACATAGCTGCTCATGGCCCTCCCCTCCAGCGATATCCCAACAAGAATTAACTATAACATTAAGTTAAGTTAAAACTAAGAGAAATCAATAACGATTTACTCTATTTTTTTAATTAATGTTTTTCATAGCATCTAATTAGACTTTTTTTTTTTTTTTCAAAAGATAAAGTGAAATCGAATGTAGTAATTACATAAACTAAAATTTTAAACTTCAATTCAATCCCATCTTGAATTTCCTTCTCCATTTCCCCAACCATATGATAAGTCATTAATTTCTAGTAGCATTTGGCATGACTACAGCTGTAATTTCATGCCAAGTTACAAAAGGAAAGCCAGATGAGAACACGTTTAAACACCCCAGCGACCGAATCATTTTCTGACAAACACGGAAAAAATATAATGCATAGATTTATTTACTAAGTTTTCAACTAACTTTATATCTATTTCTTCAACATCATTAAAGCTTTTTATTTCTTTTTTTTTTATTTATTTATTTATTTATTTCTATCTATATAAGTAGTCTTCAGGAGGTCTAATTTTAGTTGTGTTTTGAAGAGAGGAAAAAGAGAAAAACTTGCATACTGAAACTTGAAAAAAGCTCTCTTTTCTTTTTCTTTTTCTTTTTTTTCTCTCTCTTGTGAGACTTTGCTTTTGCCCTTTAGCTTCTTTCAAGTCTAGTTTGCTAATTTGGGATTGTTGCTTTTCATCTTTATATTCTTTCAGTCTATAGCTTCCTATATATGGTGTATTGTAATTAATTATAATTACTTCATTTCTTTGTTTGCTTATACAAAAGAGGATATTTATATATATTACTCAAAAACCCAAGAAGAGAAGGGAAAAAAAAAAAGAGAAGAAAAATCAAAGAAATCCATAGAAAATCAAGAAACTCACAGGCCACAGAAGATCAAGAAATCAAGAATACCATAAACGGAAGATGGTGGCTAAAGTTCCTTTGTCAGATTGGCCATGGCAGAATTTTGGTTTTTACAAGGTATGACATATATATATATATATATATATATATATATATATATATATATATATATATATATATATATATATTGTTTATAACAGAGTTTTTTTTTTTTTTTGGGTTCTGATTTGGGATTTTTTTTTTTTTTTTTTGTCATGCTTCTTTTATGAAGTATCTGCTATTTGGACCTCTGCTAGCAAAAGTGATATATTCACAGATTGGAGAGGGTAGCTTCAGAATTGATTGGTGTCTCAGTATTCTCATTCTTTGTGCTCTTCGAGCACTAATTTACCGTTTTTATAGCTCTTTTGTTAGTATGCTTTTTCTCACAAGTAATCGAAGGATAAACAAACAAGGCTATGATTTCAAGCAAATTGACAAAGAATGGGAATGGTAAGTAATTCATTAATTATTAATTATATAAACTAATTTCTTTAATTAAATTAAACTTCTATTATCTTTTTTACTTAATTATTTTTTTTATTATATTAATTTTCAGGGATAATTTCATTCTTCTTCAAGGCCTAATTGCATCAACGGCTTGTTATATCTTTCCAACATTCATGGAGAATATTCCTCTTTGGAATACTAAAGGCTTCATTTCTATTTTATTTTTTCATATTGGAATTTCAGAGCCTCTATATTATTGGGTACATAGATGCTTCCATGGAAATTATCTTTTTTCTAATTACCATTCAATCCACCATTCATCTCCTGTTCTCCATCCCTTTACAGGTAATTAATCATCAAACCTGAATTATAAATTCAATTTATTTTATTTTATTTTTTAATTATTCAATTTGATTTTCTGTAGGTGCAAATGCATCTGTTTTGGAGCATCTTATATTAACCACAATTATTGGAATTCCGATAATTGGGTCTTATATGATGGGATATGGATCAAATATCATGATTTATTGTTATGTATTGGTATTTGATTTCCTTAGATGCTTGGGCCATGGGAATGTTGAAATTATTCCTCATCGATTATTCGAAGTTGTCCCTTTTCTTAGATACATCCTCTATACACCATCGTAAGTAAATTAATTAATTAATTTTCTCTTTTTCATAATAAATATAATTAATCTAACTATTTATAAAAATAAGAAGAATTAATTAATTCTTGTGCTGCTCCGATCTACCCCTCACCGCCTTATATAGAAAAGTAAAAAAAAAAAAAAAAAATCAAAGTACTATAAATAGGATGTGTAGAGAGCAAATCATGGAGGCCCGTTACGCACCTGTAGACTTTATTAACCAGTAAAATTGCTAACTATATCCAGATGGTAGGTGGGGAAGTAATTGCCATGTCCAACTCTACTCTAGTACTTGTCAATGTTAAATAAAATTGAAAATGGAATTTATATTTATGTTATTATTATTATTATTTTAATTTTGCTGTGAATGTGCTGTATTTATATAAAGTATTAGTATTGAATTGACTTTCTCGTTTTTGGGTTGATATTATTCAGATACCACAGCCTTCACCACACAGAGATGGGCACCAATTTCTGCTTATTTATGCCTGTATTTGATGCAATATGGAAGACTCTTAATAGTAATTCTTGGGAACTTCACAAGAAAATCAGCTCCAATGCAGGTAAATTACTATATTCTTTTAAAGCCCATTGCTATGACGCAGTAATATAAATTAAATGTGAAGGTGGAAGTGGTGGACGATATTAATTACTAATAAATTTCACCCACAAGATTTAAATTCAACTGATTTTAGACCTGTATTATTTCTGTCTTTTTGTGTCACGAAATTTTTCAGTTTTTTTTTAATTAAAAGAAAAATAAAACTATATATACTACGGACCTTTAATTTCAATTACATACAATATATACTTTTAATAAACTTCATAATAGAGACTGTGCAAGTAGAATTCATGCTTTGTACATTAGGGCATATTGATAATGACAATCTTTTTAGCTTAATCATTCCACCACCCATTTATTAATTATCATTAATGTTGTATTTACAAATTCATTAATTAGTTTAGTAATCTTTGAACAACAAGAAATCAGGGTTATGCCCACGCTAAATATTATCATTAGCCACGCTTTAAGGGGTAAGAGATGAAAGATCTCGGGTTCGAGTTTTTCAAACTATAAATAGTTGTCATCTATTTAGCAAAGGATGTTAAAGAGAAATGCTATTCATGTTGTGTAATTTACTATATTTTTGTGGAGAGTTTCTCTTTAGTATGAAAAAAAAAATTAATTTAGTAATCGAATAGTTATTTTATGTAAAGAAGAATTAGACAATAAAAACAATAATTTTAATTAAAGAATTTAACAGATTTATGTCTCATTGTAATCATTGTCATTTTAGATAATAGATTAATTCATTTATAAATTATTTTGTAAAAATTAATGATGTTGAATACATAAATCTTTTATTTTTATAAGACAAAAATATATTATGAGGTTTAATTTAAATGTTGATGGAATTGATAATATGCATGCAGAGAAAAAAGGAAGGGTGGCTGATTTCGTATTTTTAGCCCATGTAGTGGATGTAACCTCATCATTGCATGCACCATTTGTTAACCGGACGGTAGCTTCGCAGCCCTACGCGACAAGGCTCTTTATGCTTCCTATCTGGCCGGCAGCTTTTATGGTGATGTTGGTTATGTGGGCTAAGGCTAAGACCTTTTTAGTATCCTTCTATAACCTGAGAGGCAGGTTACATGAAACTTGGGTTGTCCCTAGGTTTGGCTTTCAGGTCAGTTTCACAAGGATTTACATCCAATTTTTCTGGACTTGACATATAAATTACAGAAAAATGAATCAATAAATATAAATATAATGAGTTAATTTCATTGAAATTAAATAATTAATATTATACCAATGAATTTTTAGTCTAATAGTATTGGAATTATCTCCAAAGCTAAATGATCTGGAATTGCAATATCAGCTGAAGCTAAATTTATAAAAAAGATATATTTATTATTGCTATAATACAGAAAATTAATTAACAGAATAATAAAAAAGAAATTGGTTTTCTGCAGTATTTTCTGCCATTTGCACAAGAAGGAATTAATAAGCAGATAGAAGAAGCAATCCTTAAGGCAGATAGGGATGGGGTGAAAGTTATAAGCCTAGCTGCCTTGAACAAGGTTATTACTTGTGTTTCTCTTTAATTTCTTGTTTTTTTTTGGAATTAAATGCGAAACTAATTAATTAAATAAATGTAAGTAAGATTCTGATCATGGTAGTTGAAGGATTTCAACAGAAGACATCATCCACACTCCCATGCATGTACTGCATTTAAAAAAAAATTTAAATGGAAAATGACATTTTAGCTTTTGTCATAAAATTTTGGACTTTTGTTGCCAAAATCAACCACGTGTAACTTCTGGTAATTGAAGTGTTTGTTGTAACCATTGGTTTAAAAATTAGTTGGTCCTTTAAAAGTTGAAAATTTGAAAACTAATATTAAATGACTCTAATTGAATCAATTATGATTGGACAGAGTATGCTTTAGTCAAATCAATTATTTAATTTCAGTAAATACTTCATCTGCCTTCTTTTATTCAGAACAATTTCCTTTTCAAATGTCTAAAAATATATATCACATTTTTATTTTAAACACTTTTTATCACTTTTATATCTATATTATTTTTAAATATTAATTTAATTTTTCCTCTTGAGATTTCAAGAAGATAAAATTTAATTGTATTTAATAAAAAATATAAAAAAATATACTATTTAATATATTTTTAAATTTTATAAAAAAAGCCCCATATAAAATAGAACAGATGAAATATTAAATTTTGAAAATTATCAAATCATATTATATTAAATTTATTTTTTACAATTCGATTAATTTGTCTTTAAGTTAAAAAATGATGAGTGTAATTTTGATAAAATAAGTAAAAATTGCAATTAATTTTCAATTTTTTTGTTTAGTTATTAGACATTTTTTACTACTGAATTACTAATTGATTAATTAGGATAAATTTGATCAAACAGATTGGTTGTAGATTAAAGTCTAAAATTAATTTACTTATAATTGATTGTTTAAATGTATGTTTGTTTCCCTGAATTTTTTGCACAGAATGAAGCTCTTAATGGTGGTGGGACATTATTTGTGAACAAACATCCAGAACTTAGAGTTAGAGTGGTTCATGGAAATACCTTAACTGCTGCAGTTATTCTCAATGAAATTCCAAAGGATGTTAAAGAAGTATTTTTAACAGGAGCTACTTCTAAACTTGGAAGAGCCATTGCTCTCTACCTTAGCCAAAGGAGAGTACGAGTCCTCGTAAGTTTTTAACCTTCTTCCTACCTCTTATATTATAAGACAGATATATTAATTGTTTGAGAAATAAAACATTGCAGATGCTGACTCTATCAACAGAGAGATTCCAAAATATTCAAAAAGAAGCTCCCTTGGATTGTCAAAGCTACCTAGTGCAAGTGACCAAGTACCAAGCAGCTCGCAATTGCAAGGTACCATTATATCACAATTACCACTAATTTGATTTAATAGTTCTGAAGTCGTCTTTAAAATAAAAAAAAATTTGAGTTCAAATATCAGTCGGAGTAAAATTTACCTAATTGAATACTGTGAATTTGATTCTAACTTTGCTCTTTTTTTTGGGTAGACATGGATTGTAGGCAAATGGATCACACCAAGAGAGCAAAGTTGGGCTCCAAAAGGAACCCATTTTCATCAGTTTGTTGTTCCACCAATATTGTCATTTAGAAGAGACTGTACTTATGGTGATCTTGCTGCTATGAGACTGCCAGATGATGTTCAAGGACTTGGAAGTTGTGAGGTGAGACCATCTTCATCACTACCAGTCTTTAACATATTGTTATTTTCTATTGAAAGTTCTTATGGATTTCAGCTACAAAATAAAGGGCATATAATTCATCTCTTTTATGATCTAATATTTAATGGAAGAAACGTTTTTGAACTCAGTTTTCTAATTCTGATAAAATTTAGGAAATTAAAATCAATCGCACTCTTAATCAATGATTAATTATTGATGGGAAGTTTTTAATTAAATGTTGTAAATGCAGACGTGTAATGAGTCTTTATTGTTGGAGGGTTTTTAGTTAAATGTTGTGTTGTTTGATAACTGACATGAAACTGTGTGGTGTGGCAGTATACAATGGACAGAGGAGTAGTTCATGCATGCCATGCAGGTGGAGTGGTGCACCTGCTGGAAGGTTGGACTCATCATGAAGTTGGGGCTTTAGATGTGGACAGAATTGATCATGTTTGGAATGCTGCTTTGAAGCATGGATTGAAGCCTGTTTCAACTGTTACCAACATGAATTCAATGTGAAATGATGAATTTCTGTTTGTAACCCAAAAAAAGAAGAAAAAAAAAAAAAGGTCTCTCTTTGATCTTAATTTATATAAAGAAGGAACAAGAAGAAGCCATTGATTAATTAAGTTGCAATTCTACATGGTTATGAATCATATGTACTTTTTGATTTCATTTATACATTAATGAAGAAAATTTACCATTTTATTTTACTCTTGTCAAAATTTACCATTTTATTTTACTCTTGTCATTTTCTTTTTTTCTTATTTTTAGTATTGAAAAATTCCAAATAGAAATCGGTAAAAATTAAAGTTTAACTGATAAGAAAAAAACCCACCTTAAAAGAATTTGGACTTTGGGCCCTAAGAATACAAATCTCTTAAGAAATTTAATGGGCTGCACCCAAGGCTTAACAAGATGGTCAATGAGTTGGTCAGCAAGTGAAGAGGGAGTATTGTCACCTGAAGAGCGCCTCTTCTTTGCTAGGATGTTCACCTCTTCACCATCTTCACCATCTCTAGGCCTCCGAAGAGGCCTTCACCATAATGTCTTCATATTAAGGAGTCATAAGAAGACTCCACCTCTTTGCTAAGCTCAACCATCCAAGCATGACCTAGCACTTTTCACTATGAGAGAGTAGTTTCTTTCACATGCCTCACCTGTCTCGTGATAAGGAAGGTTTCTCCAAGTGACACCTGTGAAGACAAGTCCTCCTCCTTGTCACATTGGATGCATGACACATGCTCCATCCTCATTCATTAGAAGAGACCTCCAGGTATAAATAGCAGCAATGCAGCTCATGCAATGCAACTACTTCTTCACTCTCTAATCTCATTTTTCTTCACAAAAAGTTTTCTCTCAACTTCACAAAGGTTGACTTGAGTGTCGGAACTTTCCTTTCAGGCCAAAGCCTAAGATCCTTTATTGTTCTCTCTTTGTTTTGTAGGTTGATTTGAGCATTTCACAGCCCATCTCCATCAAAGATCTAGTCCATTTCCACTTAAATATATTCTGAGTATATCAGTAACATATCTACTTCATAATTTTTTTTTTTTAGTATTTGGCTAAGTGTGCTTATTATAAAAGATATGGCACACAATTTAAGTCAGAATCCAATTTGGATACTATTTTCTTTTATTCTAATCCAAATTCTACTATACTAATTTAAATCTTACTATCAAAAAAATCTTTTTCCAATTAGTAATTTGAGACAAAATCCTAACAGTCTCTACCTTGACTTAAATTTCATCAAAACTTCAATTCATCAACATAATATTTGAATTGCACCTTTTTGATAGATGCCACTGAAAATGTAATTTTCTTTTTCAATTCATTGCAAACTCACCATGTGTTACATTATCAACAAATGTGCTACCAATTAATCCATAAAGATTTCCTTTTCTAAAAATTTTCACTCTTCATGATCACAAAAGCACATCGGCGAACTCTCATTACTCTTTAATGATCAGAAGATCATGTCGGCTAACTCTCATTACTCTATATTGCATGGAACATCCATAACCCAAAGAGTTCAACTTACCCAAGGAAATTAAATTCCTCTTAAACTTGGGAATATATCTTACATCACCAAAAGTCCTCACCTTGCCATCATGCATTTTGATTTTCACTTTGCCAATACCTTCAATTTTCACTTTCTCATTATTGGCTAGTTTAATACATTCATCTTTTCGATCTTTAAATTTATTAAACCATTCCTTTTTCAAGCAAATATGGAGAGAGAAAGCAAAATCCATCACCCATTCATCACATAATGGATCTTTTGCAGTTTCCTTTTCCTTAACCACATTAATAGTAAGCACATCAATCTCGAGAATGCCATCATCACTTATTGCAAATTTAGTAGAACTATTCCTTTCAACAACAACATTTGCAAACTTACTGCGACTTTTCTTAAATTGATTAAATTCTATGAGATCTTCTTTCATCTTTCTATAATTTTACTGGATGTACCCTTTCTTATGATAATAATAGCATTCTTTATTAACCTAGTCTACTTATGATCTCAAACTTGAGTTTGATCTACTATTTCCTCAATATCTTCCTCTTGAATTATTTCTACCACAACTATAACTCACTGCAAAAGCTCCACCATAATTGCTACTTTTTCAATTTCTAGCAGTAGTAACTTCCTCCATTATCACTGACTTCTTTCCAACTGTCATTGCTATCACCAAACTTTCATAAGATGATGGGAAAAAGGCCAAAATGATTATTGGCTCATCTTCAGTCTTTATACCCAAACTAGCCAACTGAGTAATTAACCTTTTAAAAGTATTAAGGTGATATAAGACATCATTAGTTTCATCCATCTTCAATCCATATAATTCTTTCTTCAAATATAATTGATGGTGTGCGACTTTGACATATAAAACTATTCTAATTTCTTCCATGAGATAATTAGAGAAGTTTCATTCAACACATTATATTTCACATTAGTGGCTAAGGCCAATTGAATTTTTACTTATAACCCTTTATTGTAAATCCTCCCATTCTTCATCTTTTAACGTCGATGGTTGCTCCTCTTTCAAGACTTTAATTAATGCTTGTTGTACAAGAATATACTCCATGGTACTCTGTCACAAACTAAAATTATTTTTTCCATCAAACAGCTCCACCTCGAACTTTGATCCTATTAATTTCATAATTTTTAACATTTCAAACCAATAGCATTGATACCATTTATTATGAAAAATAATAGTTACAACAAATAATATAATGATCAGGAATTCAAAATTTAACATGGTTCGTTGTAAGCTTACTCAACCAAACAAGTCCACTAATAAATCAATAAATAAAATCATTAATTAATTAAACACTTACAAAATAATATCTCATAATTTTATACAAAGGCATTCTACCCACCCATGCACTTTGTATCTCACCATAATATTTTGGCTTAACATTATGCACACACACATATACTTTGATGTAGTTCATAAAGGTAGGATGCCTTCCTAATTCTCAAACCTAAATAAGAGTTTTCCTAAGGCTAACTCTCATCCCTTGAGCATACAAAACTCTTATAACAAATACAAAAAGATTTAAAACTCATGAAATGAAACTACAAGAGTTTGGTCACTTATAAAAGTATTGATCACTTATTGAAGGCTTTTAGAAGGGATATTTATAGCTGTCAATCTCCAAAGAGCCATTACAAATAATGGTGTGCCAAATCTCTCCTTAATAGCTAGAAAATCTGCATTAATTATGCTGTTAGACAAGAATTGTAGTCGCAGAGCTTTTTTGCGATTGCAAGAGAAGAATATTGGTCATGGTCTTTAAAGTTCTCAATGGCTAGTTGACATGTGACATGCTTTCATTGGTTGTTCATATGACCATTGGAGCACTTCTCTACAAATATGAATTTCATAGTCGCTTTCAATATAGTAGTCACGAAATGTCTTTTGCATCCGACTTCGTTGCTGCAACTTAATTAATCGCGATCTCAAAATAGTGGTTGTGAGCGCAATTCTAAGACTGCGGCTGCAATTTACAACTCTGAGCTGTCACTTAGAAAATTTTCAAGCTTCTTAAAATTTCAAATATTGCTAAATTCTTGACCTGCAAGAATACACTTATTGCAACCATTAATCAATTTAATTTATCTGTCAAGATCAAAATCAAGAATTGAACACTCAAGTTAGGTCAACAATCTTCTCCTTTTTTATTTTGACTATTAAATTAAATTTGAAGTAAAAATAAGTGCAACAATCCTCCCCTTCAATCAATTCTTCCTAAAATTCTTTTCTACTCTCTCTCCTTTGGAAAAAAAAATGAACTTTCAAATTCTTACAAATATCTCTCCCTTTGTCAAGATCAAAAAGAGGGATTATGAGAGAATGAGAAAACTATAAACTGAAGGTTGAGTCTTGCATGTATGTCTTGAAACCACTTGTGGTTGGACACCACTCGTTAGAGGATACTATTTTTGAAGGGTACCACTTTTTGCCATTTGATCTTCCTTATTATGGATTTGAGACATATCCTTCTATAACCGGAGAGGCAAGTTACATGAAACTTGGGTTGTCCCTAGGTTTGGCTTTCAGGTTAATTGCACAAATATTTACATCCAATTTTTCTAGACTTGAAATATAAATTACAGAAAAATGAAGCAATAAATATAAATATAATGAGTTAATTTCATTGAAATTAAATAATTAATATTATATGAATTTTGAATCATCTCCAGAGCTAAATGATCTCGAATTCGAATATCAGCTAAACCTAAATTTATAAAAAATATATATTATTGCTATAATACAGAAAATTAATCAATAGAATAACAAAAAAAAAAAAAAAATTGGTTTTCTGCTGTATTTTCTGCCATTTGCACAAGAAGGAATTAATAAGCACATAGAAGAAGCAATCCTAAGGCAGAGAGGGACGGGATAAAAGTTATAAGCCTAGCTGCCTTGAACAAGGTTAGTACTACTGTTTCTCTTTAATTTCTAGTTTTTTTTTTTTGGAATTAAATGCGAAACTAATTAATTAAATAAATTTAAATAAGATTCTGATCATGGTAGTTGAAGGATTTCAATAGAAGACGTCATCCACACTCCCACACATGCACCGCATTTAAATAAATGTAAATGGAAAAATGACATTAGCTTTTGTCATAAAATTTTGGACTTTTGTTGCCAAAATCAACCACGTGTAACTTCTGTTGATTAAGTGTATGTTGTAACCATTGGTTTAAAAATTGGTTGAATCCTTTTAAAAGTTGAAAAATTCAAAACTAATATTAAATGACTCTAATTAAATTATGATTGGACAGAGTGCATCTTTTAGTCAAATCAATTATTTAATTTCATTAAATATCTCCTCAATCTCATTTTACTCCAAATATTTTTTTTAAAAATATTTTAAAAAATATGTCACATTTTTATTTTGAACCTTCTTTTTACCCGCTGTTGCCATTTAGAAAAGACTGTACTTACGGTGATCTTGCTGCCATGAGACTACCAGATGATGTTCAAGGACTTGGAAGTTGTGAGGTGAGACCATCTTCATCACTAACATTCTTTATCATATTGTTATTTTCTATTGAAAGTTTTTATGGATTATAGCTACAAAATAAAGGGCATATAAGTCATCTCCTTTATGATCTAATATATTAATGGAAGAAAAGATTTTGAACTCAAAATTTTCTAATTATGATAAACATTAAGAAATTAATCAATCGCACTCTTAATCAATGATTAATTATTGATGGGAAGTTTTTAATTAAATGTTGTAAATGTGGACGTGTAATGAGTCATTATTGGTGGAGGTTTTTAGTTAAATGTTGTGTTGTTTGATAACTGGCATGAAATTGTGTGGTGTGGCAGTATACAGTGGACAGAGAATAATTTAGGAAGAATTATAACAAATTATATATTTGTGTTGATTTACAGAGGTATTTATACCTATTTATACATGATTAATAGCATAATTTATGACATGATTTATGGGTTATACATGTAAGGTAGAGTTGGAGATTTGACATTATACAGACAGCCTATACCTAACATTGACTTTCAAAGTTTTACATTAACAATTTAAACATCATTTATTAGGCAAATATTTTTCCAATTAGAAATTTGAGGCAAAATCCAATATCCACCTTAACTCAAATTCCATCAAAACTTCAATTCATCACCTTATTATTTGAATTGCATCTTTTTGATAGATGCCACAACAAATGCACTTTTCTTCTATAATTTATTACAAGCTTTACCATACCCTATGCTACCAATAATTGTGCTACCAACTAATTTATAAAGATTTTCTCTTCCAAAATTTTCACCCTTCATGATTACAAGAACACCTTGGTTAACTCTCATTACTCTACCTTGCGTGGAACATCCATAGCCCAAAGAGTCCATCTTACCCAAGGAAATTAAATTCCTCTTAAACTTGGAAACATATCTCATATCACCAAAAGTCCTTATCTTGTCATCATGCATTTTGATTTTCACTGAGTCAATACCTTCAATCTTCACCTTCTTATCATTGGCTACCTTAACACATTCATCTTTTCGATTTTTAAATTTATTGAACCATTCCTTTTTTGAGCAAATATAGAAAGGGCAAGTAGAATCTATCACCCACTCATCACATAATGGATCTCTTGCAGTTTTCTTTTCATCTACCACATCAACAGTAAGTACATTAGTCTCAAAAATGCCATCATCTCCATTTGAAAATTAGTAGGGCTATTCCCTTCAACTACAACATTTGCAAACTTACTGTGACTTTTCTTAAATTGATTAAATTGTACAAGGTCTTTTTTCATCTTTCTATAATTGTACTGGTGTGCCCCTTCTTATGATAGTAATAGTATTATTTATCAGCATAGTCTATTTGAGATATCATATACTTGAGTTTGATCTACTATTTCCTCCATATCTTTGTCTTGAATTATTTCTACCACAACTATAACTCATTGCAAAATGTCCACCATCATTGTTACTTTTCAGCTCCTTTAATTTCTCATATTCTAAAATAGTAGTAGTAACTTCCTGCACTATCATTGACTTCTTTCCAATTGTCATTGCTATCACCAAACTTTCATAAGATATCAAAATGATTATTGGCTCATTTTCAATCTTTACACCCAAACTAGCCAATTGAGTAATTGACCTTTCAAAGGTATTGAGGTGGTCTAGAACATCATCACCTTTATCCATCTTCAATCCATACAATTCTTTATCCAAATACAGTTGATTGGTGAGCGACTTTCACATATAAGACTATTCTAATTTCTTTCATAAGTTAGTTGGAGAAGTCCCTGTAAGGTCAAACCCTTTATTGTAAATACTCCCATTCTTCATCTTTTAACGACCATGGTTGCTCCTCTTTCAAAGTTTTAGTTGATCCTTGTTGCACAAGGATATCCTCCATGGAATTCTACCAAAAACTAAAATTATTTTTCCTATCAAAGAGCTCCAACTAGAACTTTGATCCTGTTATTCTCACAATTTTTGACATTTCGAACCAATAGCATTGACACCATTTATTAAGAAAAAATAGCACATACAGCAAATAATATTATGATAAGGAACTCAAAATTTAACGTGGTTTGATATAAGCCTACTCCACCAAACAAGTCCACAAATAAATCAATAAATACAATCATTACTTAATTAAACACTCACAAAATAACTTCTCACAATCTTATGCAAAAGCACTCTACCCACCTATGCAATTTGTATCTTACTATACTATTTTGGCTTAACACTAAGCCTCTACCACACTCTCTACTACTAAACAACCTCACATATATATAGGCTTTCAATCTAAATCCAAATCCAATTTGGATTCTATTTTATTTTATTCTAATCTAAATTTTGCTATACTAATTTAAATATCATTATTAAGCAAATCATTTTCCAATTAGGAATTTAAGACAAAATTCTAACAGTACCTCATCCAATTAATATAATTAATAAATGTGTGTGCATATATATATTCTTTGAGAAATGAAACTAAATATATCATTAAACTAAAGAAGAAAAGACATAAGAGGAAATGAGGTTAGCAACTAATAGTTGGCACTTCCTCACACTATTAGAAACACGCGATTTAGGGACTATACAAGATAGTCACTAATTAAATTTTTTTAGTCGCTAAATATGATTAGCGACTAAACCACATCGTCACTAAATTTTTTTAACAAGCAAAATAGTCAATATTTACTGATCATAACTGCTTAGTCACTAAGTAGTCACTAATTGGTGACCACAACATTAGTCACCAAGTTATGAATAGTAGCTAATTACATATCAAAGTCGGTGTTAAGCGTTATAGATCACGACTACATTGCGATTGATTCTGTAGTCGCTAATATTCACGACTATATTTTTAGTAGCTAAATGTGGTCGCTAATATGATAAGCTCAGAATTTTGAAGAAAGGAATGAGATGGGCTCCATTAAATGAAATAGAAGTGGCCAACTTGCAAAACTAGGAAATGTGAGCATGTCAAGCCTAGAACACTCCGACGATCAAGTTAGCATGGTGACTATACCATTTGAGAAATGAAATTTTACATGGAGAGAAAAGGATGAAAAGGTAAAAAGCCAAACTAATATGTGTTAATGTATAAATTTTCCTTTTATACCCAGCCACAAGATTCATAGGGTAGGTTGAGCATATTGCATGCATCCTCCTCCTAAGATGACAAATGGTGAATGAGGTGAATAGGTGTCTCCTTGGAAAGTTGCCTCATGTGTGGGTTTGGTGAGGTCATAGGCATGGGCTTATCTGACGTCACCTTAGCTGGTATCAATGAAATGATGGGATCTTCATCTGAAGGAAGGAATTTTTTTCAAATTATTATAAAAATTATAACATATGCAAAATAAATTTGATTCACAAGGAATTTAAAATTAAATTTCAAAATTTTTGTCTATTAATATATTATTATTTAAAAATGTGAAATAAATTTAACAAAAGGATAATTAAATTTAAATATATAAAAAAAAAGTATAAAAAAATAAATATATAATTCATATATAGCTACTGAGTGGAGGGATCATCGGCAGTGATGTCAAGGTCGACAGTGAGATGTTCATCTGTGGAAGCAGCTGTGGGATGAATAAAGGGCATAATCGATATAAGATGCTGGGCCACAGCTCCTATCATATCCTGAACCTCTTGTAGCCCACACTGAATGTAAATGTGAAATTGCCGTGCAACGATTGGAGCTCAGTCTGAATCTGTGAGGCCTCACCTGAGCACTGACCAGTCCGTTAGAAGAAACCAAGATGCTCATTCGAGTTTACACTCATGATGGAACTCTCGGGTTCCGATTTGGTTAATTTCGAAAAATGATTTTTGGGAGTCGCTACCCTAATTTATTTTTTAAAAAGGAAAAGTTAAGAAAAAACCCAATTGACTCCAATTTATTAATTTTTAATTAATAAACCCATGGATAAAATCACTAGCCTCGAACTAAGCTGAGCTCGGGGACTAGGTTTTTGGTTTTAAATAATTTAAATTTGGCTCTTAAATTTAATTTGACTTTGAAAAATTGATTTCATGAATGACAAATATTATAAGATAATAACAAGATGCATGAAAATAACATGAGTACAAGGAGAAAATTAAAATAAAATATCCATAAATTGAAAAGGAAAAAAGAGATTGATGGAGATTTGGATTTAGATTCTGAACGTCCCTACGTGCCCCATTGAATGGAGATTAAAACCCACTTAGTTCGTTCCACGGTTAAGTAGATAGATTTAAGAGTTGATCAGATTGATTTTTGTTTGGTGTTTTGAGAGTGAGGAAAAAATGATGATACCTTTACTTTTGATGGACGGAAAGTTTTACCGGACCGAAGTTTCGTTTTATTGAGACTGGAGAATTGGATGAATTAGAAGATTAATTAATTAATTAATTAAAATGATTAATTAACTAATTAATGTAATGAAATAGATGGATGGATAGATGAATTAATTAATTAAAAAAATTAATTAATTAATTTGGATGAGAGGTGGATTGAGACGAAAAAGATTAATTTGATTTTGGAAAAAAGAATTATTTTTGAAAAAAGAGTGATTAATTAATTAATTAAAAAGATTAATCAATTAATTAATTTAGTGATTAATTAAAAAAGAGTTTTAGTTAATTAAAAAGATTATTTAATTAATTAGAGAGTGATTGCAGGGAGAAGAAAAAAGGAATTTAAAGATAACAATCTACTCAAATTCAAAAGGTGTCTTGGAATGAAAGATTAAGGAGGGTATTTATAGGAAAAGTGGGTGAGGGTAGTTTAGGAAGTGGAAAAGTGAAAAGACCAAAATGGTAGAGCTAAAAAAAACTAAAAAATCATATTGGGGAGTATTTTGGAGACTGCAGGCGGGCAGTCTGGGCAACGCCACCGGGCCTCTGGGAGGCACACCGCCTGCAAGGGCGACGGCGTTGCCGAGGTTAAAGCTGGTGCCTCGGTAGGCGTGATGGCTAGATTTTTACTTTTTCGCTTGGTAAGATTTTTTGAACTTCCGAATCAGTTTTCCGGAGATACAAAGCTAAACAAATTAATTGGTCAGTGTTAATAAGTTTAAAATTAATTTTAGAATATTTGAGCAGTCAGTTAGGGAGAAAATCCGGTTAGTTTCAGAAAAATAATGTCTGATATAGAAGATCTGGTCAGGATAGAAAAAGTACTAGCATTTGAAAAATTAAGTATTCTCGTACTAAAGTGACTGTAAATCTATTTTTAGCTCCGGGGGCGCTGCTCTCTTGACCCCTGCCCACTAACCGGCTGGCGGGATTGCCATGCTGGCTCTGCATAGTGCACTAAACTTAGCAGGTGTTAAGCTGCAACTGAATGATGAGGTGTAAAATTAAGAGTTCACAGAATCCCATCTCAAATCAATTTTCAAATGCATTTCTTAGTCATTGGGGGTTGATGCATTGGTTGGGAGGACCTTTTAGGCTAATATTCAATATACCAACTCCCAATCCCATAGATGAGACACTATCTCTTTTGATCTACAATTACATTGCACAGATAGATAGCATCCTCATCCATGATAGGAGCTATACCTTCTGCCCATTTTCACCCTTCCCACTATATTGGACTTGTGTAGCAGTTGCCACCTCCTTGGCCACCGCCTGCTGCGCAACTTTTTGCAACCAATAATATTAAATGTGAATTAATAACATATCTGTGCTTGCACACCTCTAAATCTATCTAAGAATAGGTAGATGTGAGATCGAGGCAAATTATAGTAATTTTTTCTCATATATATATATATATATATATATATATATATATATATATATATATATATATATATATATATATATATATATATTTGAGATTTTGTTACCTTGAACTCCTTCTAGTAATAATCTTTATAATAGTCCAAGAGAGTTTTTCAATTATACCCTTCCTGATACATGTGGTTCTTAAAACTCTTCAAGATCATGTGCCCACACGCATTTTGTTTAGAAAATCTACAAGTTGTAACAATTAATTATAATTAGTAACACATATATGATAATATCAATATAATTCAAGAATTATAATAATTAATAATTAATAAAATAACATACAAAAATATCAATATAATGTAATAATGCGTAATTGTTTACTTACTTCCCTTTCTCATCAATCCATAAGAGGGTTTTGCCCCATAATAGCCACTCTTCCGGATGCAGATGGCGTACCAGGGGTGGAAGGCATTGACGATTAATTATTGATGGGAAGCTTTTAATAAATGTTGTAAATGTAGATGTGTAATGAGTCTTTATTGGTGGAGGGTTTTTAGTTAAATGTTGTGTTGTTTATAACTGACATGAAACTGTGTGGCGTGGCAGTGTACAATGGACAGAGGAGTAGTTCATGCATGCCATGCAGGTGGAGCGGTGCACCTGCTGGATGGTTGGACTCATCATAAAAGTTGGGGCTTTAGATGCGGACAGAATTGATCTTGTTTAGAATGCTGCTTTGAAGCATGGATTGAAGCCTGTTTCAACTGTTACCAAACAAGAATTCAATGTGAAATGATGAATATTTATTTGTAACAAAAAAAAAAATCTTTATTTATATAAAGAAGGAACAAGAAGAAGCCATTCACTAATTAAGTTGCAATTCTACGTGGTTATGAATCATACGTACTTTTTGATTTCATTTATACATTAACGAAGAAAATTTACCGTTTTATTTTACTCTTTTGTCATTTTCTTTTTTTTTTTTAATATTAAAAAATTCAAAATAAAAATCGATAAAAATTAAATTCTAATATATCTGACTTCATATTTTTGTTTTTTTAGTTTTTCGCTAAGTGTACTTATTATAAAAAATACCTTATCTCATTATGAAATCAAAATTTAATGTAGTTCGATATAAGCTTACCCTACCAAACAAATCTACTAATAAATCAATAAATACAATCACTAATTAATTAAATACTCACAAAATAACTTCTCATAATTTTATACAAAAATACTCTATCCATGTACTTTGTATTTCACCATACTATTTTAGCTTAATACTAAATCTCTATCACACTGTCTACTACTAAACAATCTCACAAATATATGAACTTCCAATCTAAGTCCAAATCCAACTTGAATACTATTTTATTTTATTCTAATTCAAATTCTACTATATTAATTTAAATATTATTTATTAAGAAAATCTTTTTCCGATTAGAAATTTGAGGCAAAATCCAATCTCCACCTTAACTCAAATTCCATCAAAACTTCAATCCATCAACTTATTATTTGAATTGCACCTTTTTGATGGATGCCACAGCAAGTGCACTTTTCTTCTTGAAATTATTACAAACTTTACCATACGCTATGCTATCAACAATTGTGCTACCAACTAATTTATAAAGATTTTCTCTTCCAAAATTTTCACCCTTCATGATTACAAGAGCACCTTGGTTAACTCTCATTACTCTACCTTGTATGAAACATCCATAGCCCAAAGAGTCCATCTTACCCAAGGAAATTAAATTCTCTTAAACTTGGGAACATATCTCATATCACCAAAAAGTCCTCATCTTGCCATCATGCATTTTGATTTTCACTTGGTCAATACCTTCAATCTTCACCTTTTCATCATTGGCTATCTTAATATATTCATCTTTTTGATTTTTAAATTTATTGAACCATTCATTTTTCGAGCAAATATAGAAAGGGCAAGTAGAATCTATCACCCACTCATCACATAAAGGATCTTTTGCAAATTTTTTTTTCATCAACCAAATCAATAGTATGCACATCAATCTCAAAAATGTCATCATCTCCCAGTGAAAAATTAGCAGAACTATTTCCTTCAACTACAACATTTGCAGACTTATTGCGACTTTTCTTAAATTGATTGAATTCTACAAGATCTTTTTTCATCCTTCTATAATTGTACTGGGTGTGTCTCTTCTCATAATAGTAATAGTATTCTTTATCAACATAGTCTATTTGAGATATTGTGCTTGAGTTTGATCTACCATTTCTTCCATATCTTTCTCTTGAATTATTTCTACCACAATTATAACTCACTGCAAAAGGTCTACCATTATTGTTATTTTTTAGCTCCTTTAATTTCACATATTCTAAAATAGCAATACTAACTTCCTGCGCTATTATTGACTTCTTTTCAACTGTCATTGCTATCACCAAACTTTCATAAGATAATGGGAGAGAGGTCAAAATGATTATTAGCTCATCATTAGTCTTTACACCCAAACTAGCCAATTGAGTAATTAACCTTTCAAAGGTATTGAGGTGGTCTAGAGCATCATTGCCTTCATCCATCTTCAATCCATACAATTCTTTCTCCAAATACAGTTGATTGGTGAGTGACTTTCACATATAAAACTATTCTAATTTCTTTCACAAGCTAGTTAGAGAAGTCTCATTCAACACATCATACTTCACATTAGGGGGATAAGGCCAAACCCTTTGTTGTATATCCTCCCATTCTTCATCTTTTAATGTTGATGGTTGCTTCTCTTTCAAAGCTTTAGTTAATCCTTGTATGGCACTCTACCATAAACTAAAATTATTTTTTCTATAAAAAAGCTCCATCTCGAACTTTGATCCCATTATTCCCACAATTTTTGACATTTCGAACCAATAGCATTGACACCATTTATTATGAAAAATAGCAAATATAACAAATAATATAATGATCAGGAACTCAAAATTTGACATGATTCAACGTAAGCCTACTCCACCAAATAATTCCACTAATAAATCAATAAATACAATCACTACTTAATTAGACACTTACAAAATAACTTCTCACAATCTTATACAAAAGCACTCGACCCACCCATTCACTTTGTATCTCACCAGACTATTTTGGCTTAGCACTAAGCCTCTACCATTTGCCTATAAATAGACCCCTATTTCCTCATTTCAAACCACCATTTGAATTTGAGTAGATTATCATCCTTAAATTTCTCTCTTTTTCTCCCTCCAATCACTCTCTAACTAATTAATTAATATTTTTAATTAATTAATTACCTCACCCTAAGCAAGTTAATTAATCTTTTTAATTAACTAAAACTCTTTTTTTAATTAATCACTCAGTTAATTAATTAATTAATTAATCTTTTTAATTAATTAATTAATCACTCTTTTTTCAAAAATCATTCTTTTTTCAAAAATCAAATTAATCCTTTTTTTTAATCCACCCTTCATCCAAATTAATTAATTAATTATTGTAATTAATTAATCTATCAATCCATCCTTTGCATCACATTTATTAGTTAATTAATCTTCCAATCAATTCAATCATCCGGTCCTGATAAAACGGAATTTTGGTCTGGTAAAATCCTTCGCCTGTCAAAAGGAAAGGTATTAGCCTTTTTCCCTCACTCTTAAAATACCCAAACCAAAATCAATCTGATCAACTCCTAAACCCTTACACTTAATCATGGAATGAACTACGTGGGTATTGATCCCCATTCAATGAGATACGTAGGCACATTTGGAATCTAAATCCAAATCTTAAATCTAAATCCCAATCAATCTCCTTTTCCTTTTTAATTAATGTAATTTAAGAATATTTTATTTTAATTTTTGCACTCATAACATACTCATGCATTAATCATGATACTATCATATAATATTTGTCATCCATGAAATTAATTTTTCAAAGTCAAATTAAACTTAAGAGTTAAATTTAGATTATTTAACTAAAAACCTAATTGCCAAGCTCAACTTGGTTTGAAAACTAGTAATTTTTATCCTTTGGTAAATTAATTGCATAAATTAATAAATTTGAGTCAATTTGAATTTTTTTCTTAACGTTTTTCCAACTAAATAAAATTAAGATGGCGACTCTCAAAATCATTTTCAAAGTCAACCAATCCAAATCCAAGAGTTTCATCGTGAGTCTAAATCAGAATGAGCATCCTATTTTCTTTAGTGAATCGGGCCGTTGCTTGGGCTAGGCCTCATATAATGAAAAAGAGATTGAGATAGAGAATGCTCACCCAAATTTATAGTGGTTCGGAGCACAAATGTTTCTTTTACATCCACTTCTCTCAAATCAACATGATTTGAGGTTCTACTAGTTGAACGTGATTGCACCCAAAGCTTTACAATAGTAATTATCTAGGATTTCGCTTTTTATAATAGATTTTACGAGATTTCACTATAATATCTCTTAAGTTTCCAATGAAAGTTGTGTTTAAAATCTCACAAAACTTAAGAACTAGCTAGAACAAGAATATGATTAAGATTCTCTAGCTTACAATAATAAACACTCAAAGAAATGAAAGATATAGCTCTAATGTTCAAAAAATAGAGTATAATTTTCAAAGAAGAGAATGAAAAATTTTGCACAATATAGCACTTGATTTTCACTTGGTAAGAATTTTAGACTCCATTTTAATCATATGGTATATATAGACGTCATAAATGTGACTATTGGGCTCTAGAACCAAGTAAAACGATCTCCCTCCATATTTCTAATGGCTAAAAATCTTCTCATAATCTGCTTGATGTGACACGTTTGGAGTTGTACAAATGCATTCACAGTCGTGAATTACTCTTTCTTACAGTTGTGTAGACTTGTTACGGAGTTAAGCCCTTAGATCAGTTGCTGTCATGTGTTCATGGTGGTGAAGGTGTGAGTTACGGGCACGAACTATTCCTTCAGGACCATAATCTCTTTTTACAATGGGGAATTTTGCTTCAATGTCAAACCTTAAATTGCCTTCACAGTTGTGACATTAAAAGTAACACATGTGACACAAGTTTTTAGGACCATAATTATCTTTCAAAGTGTAAAGTTTTTCTTTTGTACCAAACTTGAAACAAATGTCATAGTTGTGACATTTTATGTAACGGTTGTGATATAATAACAATTGAAATCTTTTTCTTCTAATCCTTAAAAACTTTTTGCTTTAAATCTTATTTGAATTTGTGCATACTTGACTTTTTGTGAAGTGATTTGTAATGATTGTGAATTAAAGAGTTATAATCGTAAATTACATTTCTCTGAGAGATAATAAACTTAAATATTTCTTAATTCTTTAAATAAAATTAACTTAATTAAACAAAATTATAGTATCATCAAAATATAATAAGGAGACAACACAAAAAAGAAAAATTAAAAAAAATGTATTAATATTTATATACTATTAAAAAACTAAGAAATTTTTTTTGTGTTGCTACATGAGCGCTTAATGACAATATTAAAATTTTTGTCCCTTCTAAACTAACAGATTATACTACATGACTCATTTCGTTTAAAAAAAACAAAAAAAAAGTACTCCCTATAATAAAAAGCTTAAAACACAGGACGATGCTTTCCCTGTAATAAATACTTAAAAATTCATATATTCATATAGTTTTATTAATTTTTTAAATAATTCACCTGGCGCTAACATTAGCTGCAGCAAAGGTATTGCCAGACATCATGCGAATTGACAATTGTCGCTTTTAGAACTTGACACTTATCCATAATGGATCTCAACCGCCATCTAAAGCGGCAACTTTTTATTTTTATTTATTTCAAATCAAAGAAATTCCTCTGTTTTCAGTTTTTTTTTCTCTGTTTTCAGCGTTCAAAACCCAAAAAAAGAAATGGAGAAGAGAGAGCTATTTGGAGTTCAAAAGAGAAAGAAACCCATAAAGAGAAAAAAGAACAGATTGCTCAAGAAATTTGTGGAATATCTACTTTCCCATTCATACATGTTTTCTCCTTTAATTTCTCCTCCACAAACTGATTTTCTAGCATCAAGAATTGTCTCTTCTTCTACTTCTGGTAATGAATCCTGCATTGCACTACTTATTCGCTTTCAGACTGTAAGTTCAACGATAATTTAATTTAATTTTCATTTTTTTTAAAGTGGGTTTTCAATGTTTTGTTTGATTTTGATTTTAGGAGTGGGATTGAAAGGCAACAAGAAAGAGAGGACTAAGAGAAGGTTGGTAGAGAAAGTTGGAGAGTATATGAAATCTAATTCTTATTTATATGCTCCCTTATGTGTTCCTCAACATCTTACTCCCACTAAAGGTACTATTTATTGTTTAATGCTTCCATTATAATATAAATATTTCAAGTTTTAACGTAATTGCTTTTTTTTAATTGGAGACAAGTTTTCACTCTACCGTTACTCTCAATAGCTTAAGGGCTTGTTTGGTATTTGTCCTAATTGTCCATATAATTTGATTTATTAATTATAATATAATGTTAGATTCATATTTATATTTGCAAATAGCTATTGTTATTTTTGAGCATTAGAAATGGGAATTTGAATTTAAATTTACTTGCATGTTTTATATGTATTTAAATATCGTTCGATAAAACGTAATAATATGTAATGTAATTAAAAATTTTTTTAATGTAAATATCTTTATTGTTTGCTATTTGGATTTGCATATGGCTAAATTTTTCACCAATGTATGAAAAATTTATAGATTTAGCCAATGTGCTAAACAAGCAACAAGTTTTAAAGTAGCAAGGTATTGCCTTTATTCGGTGGTTCTAGACTCTTTTATTTAACACTTCGAAGCTTGGTTTTGTGTGCGTATGTGTGGGAGAGAGAGAGAGAAAGAGAGAGATATTAAGGAAAATTATATCTATGAACTATACTATATAATGTCTTTGACCAACACAACCTCTGTTAGACTTTGTCCACATGGGGCCCAAATAAAGCAAAAATAAGGGTCTCGATGAAAATTCCGAAGGGTTTATGACAATTAAAATATAACAAAATTCAGAGTTGATCTTTTTTTTTTTTTTTTTTTTTTTTTTTTTTTCCTTTACATGAAAATTTTTAACTTGAAAAACTATAAGAAGTTGAGAATCGAACACGAATGCAAGTTAACAGAAATTTGGTAACAGAACTAAGATTATATTTGATTTGTAAAATAGAATATATATTCTTGAGAAATAAAATAAGTTAGAAATAGAATAATTATTTTATTTTATAATTTGGTTCATTGTATAGAATAATTATTTTATTTCACATAAATGATTATAATATCCTTATAAATTAATTTTACTATTTTAATATAATTTTACCATATTATTCTTAAAAAATAATTTAAATGCATAACAAATATAATTTTTATTTGACTTAAAATTTAAAAATAAAAATAAAAATCTGAATTAAAAAAAGGCAATAGTGGTGAATTTGGCATTATCAACATTTTTATTAAAGATAAAAATGGAAATACTCTATTTCATAGTCTAAAAAATATAATTTTTTTAATTTTTTATACAATATATATTTTATAAAAATTGTGAAATTATTATTTTATGTAATTAGTATTCTTTATCCGAAATTTGAATCAAAGTTTAGAATAACTATTCTCTATTAAATAATTATTATATTTCTTAATTACTTTATGAAACAAACATAGCTTAAGATATAACAAAATTTGAGGGTGCTAATACCCATACATTTAGTACATTATGGGCCAATACTTTTTTTCCCCAATTTATTCATAATTTGTTGGGAAAAAAAAAACTTTAATTTTGCTGGTTTACCAAAAATGGGGATCATCACATAGGTAACAGAGGGAGTAAATTCTTGCAACTCTTTAGCTTGTAATAGTTTTTTTTTTTTTTTTTTTTTTTTTTTTTTTTTGGAATAGTGGGATGGGGTTTACCCAGTTGTATAGAGAGGCCCAATGGGGTTTTCAATTGACATAAGAAGAGAGACATATTTAAATAAGAGAAAATTACACACTGCACTTTTTTTTAAGTTATGTTTACTTTTTAACTCTCAATTTTGATTTTTGATTTTTTTGCTTTTTATTTTTTTCTTTTTTACGTTTTTTTTTTAATTTTGTTTTAATATTGTTACCTTTTTTCCTATTTATACCATGTTTTTGCTTCTTTTGTCTATTCACTTGGTTCTTTCTTTTTATTTTTTCTTTTTCTATATATCTCATTCATGAAATGTTGTTATTAATTAGTTTAGTAATTCAAAATGTTTTATATTTATGCTATTAATTAATAATATAATAATCACATATTTGCATGATAAAATAAGAAATTATTTTTTAATTTAAAGCAATATTTAATATACTAATATACTAAATAATTATAAATTTTGTGTAGAAAATTTTTGCTCCAAGTTATAGTTTCTTGTACTAAATAAAAAATAAGGTTGAGAGTGTTAAGTCTCCAAAAAAGATGAAATAATTTATTTCTGGTATATACTTATGATATATCTAAAATATGCCTAAAATATACTCATGATATACTTAAAATAAACTTAAAATATACTCTTTACTGTGAAAACTGAAAATCATTTGTTAATTTTTTTTAGTCTCTTAAAAATTTAATTTAACTTTTAAATTCTTTAAAAATATTCATATATTCTAATTAATATTATCATTCATACTTGATGATGAATCACATTTGAAAAAAAAAAAAAAAAAGAGTGTTGATGATATTTTTTCAAAGAAAAAAGTTGAGTGTGTTAAATAAGGTTGAGAGTGTTAAGTCTCCAAAGAAAATGAAATAATTTATTTCTGGTATATACCTATGATATATTTAAAATATGCCTAAAATATACTCATGACATACTTAAAATAAACCTAAAATATACTCTTTACTGTGAAAACTGAAAATCATTTATTAATTTTTTTTAGTCTCTTAAAAATTTAATTTAACTTTTAAATTCTTTAAAAATATTCATATATTCTAATTAATATTTTCATTCATACTTGATAATGAATTACATTTAAAAAAAAAAAAAAAGGAGTGTTGATATTTCTTCAAAGAAAAAAGTTGAGTGTGTTAAGTATCTAAATAATACATAATTTATATACTTAAGATATACCTGAAATATACTCATTATATACTTGATATACCTAAAATATACTCATTATATACTTAAGGTATATTGTTTATTGTGAAAATCATTTGTTATTTTTTTAAGAATATAATTTTTTTATCTAATATATAGTTGATGTATTCTTTTTATATACTTATATTTTTGTAATACTCAATATTCAAAAATATTTTAAGATTATATTAAATAAATACAAGTTAATCATATTTAGTAAAATATATACTTATGATATACCTATGATATACTCTAGATATACTGTTTCCTGCGTTTGCTGAAAAATATCTCTGTTTCATTGGTTTTTATAAGTTTCAGATCTGAAACTCAATTTTCATATTTTAAAACTTTCAAATTCTTAAAAAAAATCACATAATCTCCTCACTTTTGAAGATTTTTAATGCAATAATAATTAAAAGATCACAAAATTTTAATAAAACATATCTACAAAATTCAAATTACCTCTCAAACTATTGAGGAAGTGAATATTTTATCAATTAAGCAAATTGATTTTTCAAAAAACTGCAGATCTAAATTGATTTTATTTAAAACTTAATAGTATCTTATAAAAATTAATTTTGATGATGATTCTCACTATAAATAAATTTGAAAATCAAAAGATTTAAGATTTTTCTAATCACCTGTGGTAATCATCAACATTAATATCATAGCCTAATGGCCTACAAAACAAACAAATAAATGGAAAGATTTGATAATAAAGTAAAAAACAATAATAAAAATAACTACAAAAATAGCAAAAAAAAAAAAGATTTCTATAAGACAAATCAAAGCAAAAAACGTAGATAAAATTAAAAAAAGATATATTTTTTATTTAATTTTTTTGTCCATTGTATTTTTAAAATAAATTTAATATGATTTTAATTTAAAAAAAAACTGATAGAATTTACTCAAAGGGATAACAAAAAGATGCACAAATGCTTCTTTTGATTGTTAATCTAACACATAAGAGGACAAATTCAATGTGGGCATCACGTAAAAATAATTAAATAATAATAATAATAACAATGGCTTTATTATGTGTCATTTTTTCATAAATTTTAGTTTTCTAATCAGTGATTTTTTGTTGAAAAGTTAAAGAGCGTAGAAAAATTAAAAAAAAAAAGTATTTAGGCGTTTTTGTAATAATTTGAAAGTAAGCGTATAATTATAAATTGGTTCATTTTTTTAGGCATTTCTATAAAAATTCCTTTAAATAAAGTATCATGCATAGAGAAATGAAATTTATAACCACATGTTATTTGCATTTGGGCTTTTGCCCCTATCAATAAGGAAGCTGTGCATTGGGCAATGCATCCCTGTCCTAACAAACCACTGCCACTAAACCAGACTTATGTCATATAGGCCCTGGCAAGGCCCATATGCATTCTTAAACCTAACATGGCTCTTTTAAGAGAATGTGCATAATTAGGAGGGCTAAGGATTTTTCATGAAGCCTTTATTGCTTGCATAAAACATACACTTGAAAAGCTAATATAACTAGCAATGATTTAGCTCGATGGTATTAGAGTCATATCCAGGTGTCGAGGTTATGAATAGGAAACCATCAAAGCATAATAAACGAAATAAAAAAAAAAAAAACAAAACAAAACAAAACAAAAAACAAAAAAGCTATCATTACTTGTAGCTTGTCTACTTTGGTTGTCTTTATTTCAAAGTGACATGTATGAGATGATAGGAAAGATATGTGGCTGCCCCAGGAGTAGAAATTTGATGATGGAAATGTTAAGTCTAACGAGTTCATTGGAATGTGTGAAGATCACTTCTTTAGGTATGTATCATAAGAGAAGGAATTGTATTTTTGTGTTTCTCAATTGTACATTATAATAGGGTTTATATACAGAATCTTATACTAAAAAATGAAAAAATTTGAGTTTTTTCATACAATATCATAGTGATATATATATTTTAATTTGTACTCTTTTATCATAATTATAACCGTGTGTCAATAGGACATAACATATATGTATTTGTTAAACTAAATCTATTTAACTCTCAGTTTGTTATCACGTGCTAGTTAAAAGCCTAACACGTGTTAAGAAAGAGTATTAGAGTTTAAGATCCCATATAAAAAAAATAATAAAAAATATCAAAATTTAACATAATATTGAGTTCTCAACACCTAATAACTTAAGTTTGTGGGTTGAATTTGAAATTTCTTATAATATGCAAAAAATCTCATTAAGGGACAATATATATATATATATATATATCTATATATATATATATATATATATATATATATATACACACACACACACACTAAGATGATTTGTAGCTGAAACACTCGATTAATGTCAAAAGGGAGATTAAAATAAGTGATTCTACAAATTGGCATGAACTAACAAGAATTGATCGATTATATATGCACAACTTTCCATTGTCCCAAACAACAACATTGCATTCAGCTGAGTCGAAACAAGTCTTCTCATGGCTGAAATGGCACATCTAATGACCAATAACGAGTTATGAAATTTGTCATAAATCAATCATGATTTTTTATTTTTCTTTTATGAGTTCAGGTTTTAGTCAATACATTAATCGTATTAACACGGAAGTCGCTACAAGAAAATTAATTAGGAAGAATGATCGATCAACAATTGAGGCATCAAAAATAACAGTAGACGACGAATGTACTGAAGGTAATATGCCTGAAAGAAGTATTTCAGGGCAGCAAAAGTTTGTACATGAGAAAACAGTGAAGCACATGGTATACCAAAGTTGTCGCTCATCTTCGATGTCAGGTCACATTCCTCACCACTTGAAATAGTTTTGTTACTTAACCTGATTTCATTGTCTATTACCCCTGAAATTTGAGTAATCTCGCTGGCAATTTGGACGACTTGGTGCTACTTTTTGATCTTTTCCTATCTAATAGGGCTCCATATATGTTGTTTTTTGTCCAGTAATTATTGGAATGTATAATGTTAATGCTGATGCATGCATCCCGAAGACCGGTTGAAGTATCTTAAATAATTGTTGATCAAAGTTGTTAGCATAAAGCAGAACATTTTAACATTATCAAATGCTACTTGAATGTTCTATTTCCCCGACTGAATGCATGTCGAATAAATTTTCTAGGAGCAAATGTTTCATTTTAACCCTTTAAGGTATTTAAGTTAATATAAAAATTTGACTTTCTCTTTGAATTAATTGTCCTTTTGCAAGGAAAGGGATACTTCTTCGACAGCTAAGTAAGTTTCTCATTGACTGAACTAATAGAGATCTTAGACAAGTAAACAAATACACCATTGTTATAGTCCTAGTGTAGTAAAATTTCTATCAAATATACCATTGTTATAGTCCTAGTGTAGTACAATTTCTATCAGTTTATATTCTTATCAAATGCTTTTTTTTTTTTTTTTTTTTTTTTTTTTTTTGTTTGGGGATGTTCTTAAATCATGTATGCAACATAGATGTAATAGTAATCTTTTCCGATACTGGCTTATAAGAGTACTTATTTATGAGGCATCGAAATCATCTTTTAATTGATTAGACTAAAGAGCGAAATTGACATGCCCCCTGACCTTATTATGTCATTATCTGAAGACTGCTTGGGTATTAGTACGCAAAAATAATTGTTTACTGACTGCATAATCTTGATGCAAAATGACCTAAGAGTCAAGAATTAGTTAATGATGGTGCAAGACATATTTCAATTCATGCAATTCCTTTGATTGAAATATGAACAGTGTTTTTGTTTTTCCTAATTAGTTTGTGTGGTCTGAATCAAGGTTCTAACTTTGGTGAAGAATAGAAAGTTCATGTATCATATCATGATTTGATGCTCGATGTCGTGTTAGGCAATGTATGGTCAGGATATGAACACTGACCTTGTCATTACTCGAATAAGGAGTTCACCTATGAGATACTGGATTGGGGGGGAGTTTGGGGTGAAAGCAATGATTTGAAGGGACTATATTTTTAGAGTCCATAGCACCTAAATAGGAATAACGCTGTATTTTCATGCACTTTCACAGTAGTAGTCTCCTGCATTACATCAATCCATTAATTTACCATATTAATTTCATGATTGGTGGGTACATGTTGTTATTATTATCAGTATTATCATTATTATGAACAATGGGTCTCAGATGTATCGCGCTAGCTTTAAATGTTACGTGATATGCATGCTAATATAGAATGATACGTATTTAAATTTTAATTTATAAATCTTTTTAAGGTATTTGAATAAATGAGTTATGATTAGGATAGCTAATTCTATATTTCTCTTTTGAGCCTGGACAATAGAAGGCTAGGTTGTAAGATTTGTTAAGATCTAGTTCCAATTATGTTCATATGGAGTACAAAAAATTCACTTCAATTTTGTGGTCACTCCCTTCTCTAACCTATCGCATGAGAAGATGAAATCCCAATTCAGAAGTAGACGGCAATTATGTAATGGCACCTACTGTATTATTTAGCTTCGTAGGTACCATGTTCTCAATACTGTTACGGTCCTTTTCTTGTCCTCTATTTATTGTGTTTGGCCTTGAGAATTATATATATATTGATGTGGATATGATGACTAATCAAATTCAGAAAAATTTATTGGTATGTTTTTTGGAATTAAAATGAGAGTTTGATGACATTGTTGGAGAACGGAAATTTTACGTGGGAAAAGTAAAGAAAATGGACCTTTTTGTTAACAAGAAATCCGTAAGATGAAAGAAAGTCTATAATGATCAAGTCCAACACTTTAATCATAATATTATAGCCAAAGAGTGGTCTTGTATTTAAATAAGGAAGGATTTAGACTCAGATCTGTGAGATCAAAGATCAAGATAGGTGAAATTTGAGACAATTAAAAGAGATATTTGAGGGATTGCTATTTTTTCATTTTGGAATTTCAATTTTTAATAGATAATTTTTTGAAGCATATGGAGTGCTGGTGAGAGTATAATTAATGAGATTCATTCATTCATGATATAAAACAGAGCAGTAAGCATTTCAAATATCAAACACTTGTTCTACATATGATCTAATAATTAACATGTGTTAAAATTGTACTAAGTTACAAAAACTGTATGTATATGCTGGCATTTGGCAATTTAAAAAAAAAAAAAAAAAGAAAGAAAGAAAAAGAAAGTAGAGAACAAGGGGATTAATGATAATATATTTTGCGTATGAGAAGAGGCATGCCCATGATAATGTTGTACTAGTGCTTCTATCAAGCCATGCACGTGTGTGGCATTAATTAGAGAGGACCTCCTTCAAGAAAGTGACCTCTCAGTCTCTCTCACACATGCGGCCTTAAATCAATCAATCCTTCTATTTTAGTTAGGCTGCTTTATTGGCCTCCATGTTAGAATAAGAGTACTTCCCGGTCGCATGCATGCTTTTATTTATTTATTTCAAAGAAAGAAGAAAATTGCTGTTGTTAAAAAAGCCTAAAGAAGATAATTGTTCAGATTAAAAAGGCCTAAAGATTAAAATGGTATGATAATAGAGATTACACATTGTACCGCGTAATCATATATACTTAAAAATTAATAATTATTTTTTTAAAAAAATAGAAATAAAGAATTTGAAGGTAATTGATAAGTACATTTAAGAATTAGTGGTTAGAAATTTAGTTGAGGAGGATGAGAATACTTCTTATTAAGATAATTAATCATTTTTCTTACATGGATATATATATATATATATATATATATATATATATATATATATATATATATATATATATATATATATATATGTTGTTTTCTAGATAAAATTAATATTTATTTTTATTAATAACTAGTATTTTTCAACTACTTATTTGTATTATTTAAAAAGTATTAAATAGATAAAAAATTCAAGGTTCAAAAATCAGGTTTTCTTATAATTATTATTTAAAAACATGCTTTTTCTTATCCATTCTAATGTAATTAGGTTCTTCTTGTAAATAATATTAGTTTAAATCAAGCCCTTTTTCGTCCGTTGGAATGTTTTCTTTCCCACTTTTATATATATTATAGAATATTAAAAATTCCATTTTACAAAAGAATATAAAGAACTTTTATCAAGATAATTAATTCAAAGATGTAAGTTTAGGGAAAAAATATTAAGTAGATGAATTTAGCAATGGTTGTCAGAACTGAACAGGTTAGGCCGATTGGAATGAGAAATTGGAGATCGAAAATCAAATCAGTATGAAAGAAGTCTGAAATTTTGGATGATTAGACCCGGCTAAAATCGGCTGGGTAACCGTTGATCTTATCAGTCTGGCCCATTTTTTCAGGTGGGTGGAGTTGGTAAATAAAAAAATTATTTTTTTGTTGCCAAATTAAAAAAAAAAAATTATATATTTTGAATTTCAAATTATCATTTACTCATTCACCATTTTGATTAAATAAATATTCAAATTTATATTTTTTACATAGGACAATACAAATACAAGTATATTTTTTACCTTAAGTAGTAGGATCCATCCAAATTTTTGTATCAAAATAACCACTTAATAGGTTAAGTTGCCATAATTTTCTCTAATTAGTAGTCTTAAAATGATTTTAAATTTATATTTCTTATGAGTACTAGCATTCATTAATTGCTTAAATAATATTTGTTAATTTTAATTACATATATATTATATTTATTTTTAACGTATAAATTTAATATATTAATGTACAAATATAATATATTACATTTTTATATGTATATTATATTTATTTTTAACATATAAATAATAAGTATATGATATTATTTAAAATTTTAATTTAACTCCGATTTGACTTCTGACTCATGATCCTCTATTTTCACTGATTTTAAGATTATGTTAGATTTAAAAACATTGGAATTTAGTGCATAAAAGAAATCAAGGTATTATATTGAACCTTAAAAGAAGTATCAATGAACTTTTATTTTTATGATATTAGTGTAAGAATTATGAGGTTGCAAGATGGAACATTTAATCGAAGTCATGTTAATTAAAAGAAAAATCAGACTATTTTTCAAAGTTCCAAGAAGAGTGAGTTTATCCAATTTTTGCTGTAATTTTACATATAGGAATTGAAGTTGTTTATAAATAATTAATATAACTAATGAGTTTGCTTAACGAGTGAGGTATTGTCTATTTATTTGGGAGCTTAGATAAAAATGGAATTTTAGTGGTCGAGTATGGAGAGTTTTCATGTCATCAAATTTTAAGATGTCATTATATGACAATTTATTGTTATTATAAATTTATTTGAGGTTAATTACTATTTTTTCCATTATGAAAAAAGTGGTCATTAAGAAAAAATCACCATTTTTAAAATAGTAATAACTTTATCATAAGTTGTTAAAAAGATTTCTATTAATTGCAGTATAAATTAAAAAAATATCTCTCATACTTGAACTAAATTACCACTTATTTATAAGCAAAATTAATTTTTTAATGGTCACTTTTTTCAGAATGGAGGGAATATATGACAATTTATTGTTATTATAAATTTATTTGAGATTATTATTTGAATTTTTATCTAGATAACTTTGATGTTGGCTAAATCTAATAGAGTTGCATTTTGAGCATTTTTCCAAAAGAAATTTACGCCATATGCCTTATATTTTTATATTTTTTTAATATTTATAACTTCTTAATTTTCTTTTTTGATATTTGTATCTTTCTAATTACTTTTATAATGTTTTTTTTTTCGTTTTTAACCTCTTAAATTTATTTTGTAATGGAGCACTCATTAATAGAGTTTGTAATGGTTTTGAATTAGTTCAGCAAATATTGTGTGATTTTCCTTTTGAAAAATTATCTCATTTTAACATTTAATTTTTTTCAATTTTCTTGAAAAATATATTTAAATGTGGAACAGTTAGATACTAATTATTTGCTAAAAGTATATTTTTTTTAATATATATTATTTGTTGTAACTTTTTATCTGTTTTAAAATTTATGACTTATATAAACAGTAGTTGATACTAATTATATTCTGGAAATATATTGAATTTGTTTAAATGCAAATCATGTACTAAAAGAATACAAATTTTTATGGTAATGTATACAATTTGCTATTGATACTAAAAGGACGCTAACTTTTATGATAATATATGTACTATTTGCTGTGATTTTTTTTTAATAAAAGATTAGTGTTTATAATTTTATATTGGTCTTTCGAATTCTAAAATTGATATTATATACTTTTTGTTTTAAAAAAAACAAAATCTAGCTAATTTGAAAAAATAAAAAAAATTAAATATACAAATTTGTGAGATGTAAAGCAAAATCAACAAAAATTTTGTGGCAGGTGTATCATCATATACTTTCTGAACTAATCCAATCAACAAAACTAAAAAAAAAAAATTGTTTAGTCTAGACTAACAAAATTGCTTAATAGAGGAGAATGATATAATTATGATTGAAAATATTAATTAAAAATAGAACAAATACAAAGAAATTAAAATAACAAATAATATATACTTATAAACATATAAATACCACTTGAAATTTTGAAAATCAATTATATATGATATTAATTAATTCTACTAAAAATTAATTTTAAATTTGATAAAATAAATAATTTATCAAATAATAAATTTTCAACTAAATTTATACAAATATAAATAAATCATATTAGAAAATTGGTAATCCTAATTTGTAAGCTATTGGGACAAGCATTGTTATAAACAAATTATATTTTTAATAAATATTTAAAAAAAAAGAATCGAGTATGGAAAAAAAATTTAAATAGAAAAAAAAAATTTATATTTTTATAAAAATCCTTTTTCCTAATCCATTTGGGCTTTAACAATTCCAAGCCTTTAACCTTTGAAAGATTCATAGACCATTTTGCCTCGATAAACTCTCCCATTTATGTTGTTTCTCATGACGTGGCAGCAAGGAACTGATAGCCAAAGGAAAGAGCCCTTCTGGTGCAACCACGTGGACTAATGCATGCCACTCCTCCACATATTTTTGTCATATAAAAATTAAGGGAGTAGTTAAATACTTGTTATAAATAAAATGGAGAAAAATATTAATAAAAAATATAAAGAAGAGAATAGTTTTTTTAGTTATTCTATTTAATAGTATTAAACCCTTTATATAGAGTACATAAGAGAAAAAAATAGGAAACTTTTTCAATAAGGAAAATATAAGAAATAGAAAATTTTTCTAATAAAAAAAATATAATCAATATTAATATGGAAATTAGAATATTCAATTATATGGAAAGACATCAATCAAATCTTATAATATATCATAACAATACTAGCATTCTTTCTTTTTTTTTTTTTTTTTTTAAGATTTTTTTAGTTGCCGTCGATCGTCTCTTTTTTTTAATCCATGGTGATTCTTTTATTTTTTTTATTTAAATATTTCTATAAAATAAGTAAAAAATTTTATAAATGTGTTATATCTTTTTCATATAAATAAATTTATTATTATTCATCTTTTTTTAATCTTTTTTAAAATTTTTTATTTTTCTTAAAGGATTTATTTGTTTTTCTTTTATAAAAACTAGCCAAAAAAAATATTTTCTTGAACTAATAATGTATAATATCATTGAACTTCTTAACTTATGCATGCAAGACAGTGAGAAAAAGGTTTTTTTTTTTTTTTTTTTTTTCAAAGAAAGAAAAAAAGAAAAAAGCTAGCATTAATAGGGACTGAAATTCAAAAAAGTACAGATATAAACTGAGTATAAAGATACATCTGAAATGGACCTCAGGTCCAATAATATACTACCCATACAAAGTATGCATTATAATGTAATATCTTCACCTTGAAAGTATGCGTGCAAGGTAAAAAGGGTAAATTGCATATTTACACCTTAAAACTAAAAGTATTAAATTTTAATGTAAATGACAGGCTTTTCATAGATATACACTAAAACAATAACCTGCAAAACATTGTCGCATGAAGCCAGGATTTTGGGTTGGCTGATTTTCAATAATTTGTGGTAGATGCATTGAAGTTTGGTATGAAGTTGACAACCCTAAAGCATTTTTTGGCCTCTCTTTAAGGTCAAAGACACTTTCACCTAACAGTACTGTACCCTCCTCATCACAGATCAAATTTCTTGCACATGCCGTACTAATAAATCTTTTATTCATGAAGTTTTCAAACCTTTCTTTTTTTATTTTTATTTTTATTTTTTATTTTCAAATCCATCAACCAAATCTTATAAAATGGGCTCTACTTGATTTCCATTCGTATCATTGAAATGGATAAGCCATACGTCAAATTTTTGGCATGCTACCTCATATCTACATTAGTCATTTACATTTCCCATTAAAAATTACTATCATAATAATAATTAATAGCCTTTAAATTAACTGCATTTTTTCCGATCTTATTGCCTATTTAATATGGACGAAGAGATTTCGCATACAAATCTCTAAAAATTTTAGCTTCTTCTTTTTTTTTTTTTTCAAGATTATATATATTGCCAGCATTAAAATATGGCAAGAAGCCCATAATCAATACAACTACACTAGGAGCTCAAACAGGATACAAGCAATAGATCTAATATCCAAAAGCAATAACAACCCTAATAAGGTTTTTTTTTTTTTTTTTTTTTTTTTTTTTTTAACAGGGCTTCAAACTCAATAAACTGGCCTTAAAGTTTATAAGAAAATAAGTATCCCTAAAATGCCTTTTAACCCTATAGACTGCAACCTTCATTGCCGCTACCTCTAAAGATGTGAAAAAGAAAAAGATCACCGTCTTGACTAAGGGAAAAGTATTTGGACTAAATGTTGAGCAAATGAACCGAAGAGCCTCCACTAAAAGTCGCCAATGCAATAAAGAAGCAAAGGAGTGGGCCACTTAATAGAGAGTAAAAATTCCATGTGCCTAAGTCGCCTTGGCCATGAGCAACTTTGATCTCTGTTATAGACCATGGATATATCCGACATAAGAAAAATAGTGCTCAACAAACCTAGATTGAAGAATCCATAGTTTCTGATAACATATCTTCCCCCATCCACATTTCTCCATGTCAAACTAGCATTGCCAATGAAGGATGAAAGAGCCTGGACAGGCCGAACGTAGCTGGAAACTTCAATGACAATCTCGCTAATTCTAATCCAGCTCTAAAAAGCAAAAAACTCCAATAGATAGGGAGGCAAACAAGGCCAAAAAAGACCATTATTAACATAACTAAGCATAGAATAAAGACAGATAAAGAAAAACATGATTTTCCTCTGGCGGCTGTAGCCACAAGAGATAAGCTCCCAAAAAAATTTTATTTTGATCTAATATGTATTGCTATAGTTTTTGTTGTTCAAGACTTAAATTTTATTTTTCATGAATATGCTTTTCTTTCTTATTGTAGTTTTTTTGCTTGTTAATGAGGCTACATATTTTATGTTAGAAAGAAATATCATTATATACAACAAGTCACTCAACCAGTAATAATGAAAGAAATGAAATAGAAGAAAAAATTGAATTTATATATAACCCAAACAATAAGCTGAGTCGCTCCAAAAGAATATAAACAAAAAAATGGGTTAGGTTCATGTCATTCCTCACTCTCCATCTCCATTATAAATTTCAGTGAAAATTTTATTTGAGTCAAGACTTCTAAAATTTTTAGATCATATCATAAACTAAATCATCACAAAAAATTCAAGTCATTCAATACAACAATTATTCAAAAAGATCAAATCTCAAACAGTAATATAAATATAATAACATAAGGAAATAGATCGTGATGGGTGATTGTGTATATAAAAATAAAAGTTAAATGTATAATTTCATTTTTAAATTTTTATTAAAAAAAAAAAAAAGGATTCGTGTCACCCTAAACTTTTATTAAAATCTATCAAAAGCTTTAATTACTTTTAATTCATAATAACTATCTCTTATACAAATAAATTTGATATGAAAAACACAATATTTTTTTTTTCTCTCTTCTGTTTTTTTTTTTAATCATAAACAGCTATACGATACTTATATAATATTATTTTTTATCAATTTTTAGATGAAATACATAACAGGGAATTTCCTCATTTTCATAAATATCTTTCTCACTTTAAATAGAGATATTGAATTTTTTTTTTTAATGTTTATTGGATCAACGGTATAAATTTTTTTTTTCTTTTACGAGATTTAAATATGAAATGTCTAACAAAATATTTATTTATTTAATTTTAATATTTTTTTAAAAAACCTAATTTTAAGATGTTCTTTCACATTTAGAAAATTTTGAATACCAAAAATACTTCATATAAATTTTAAATATTTACAGCTGGAATTTAACATTTCAACACATTTAAATAAACTTAGTTAACTATTAGTTCACTGTTCACTTAGAGAAGAACAGCCTATTAAAAGGTGTTGAAAGAGCAAGAAAGAACAAAAAAGTTGATTAAACATTGCCAATCAAAGAGACAAAGCAATGGATTTTTCAAGCTACAAATATACTGACTTTACTTATTATAAAAATAATTTTTTAATAATATTATTTTATCTTTAATAACTAATATCATTTCTTATCATTGAAATTTTTTAAAGAATAAATATGTATTAATCATTTTTTTATTCCATAAATTAAAAATAATCCTTTTTTTTCTCCCAAAAAAAAGTCTGACTTACACTCGGCCTGCTAGTTAATACCCAACAATGCTTTATTGGAATTTATGGTCCCCATCGTACCAAGCAGTTTTCATGTGGACTTACTATCCTACTTTCTCCTAGTCTACCCTTTCACATCAATTCTAAAATTGTATATTTGATTACCGATTAAAATCTCAGACACACACACATATATATATATATATATATATATATATATATGCCAACTAAATCAGATTGAATCATTTCATATTGTATTCAAAGTTTGGATAAATCGTTAGATTGATGACCAGAAAATTTTCAAATCGAGTTTGGATTATTTTCAGATTTAGTTTTGCAAATAAATTTTTATAATTTTTTTGTGAAAGTAAATTTTCATGTATATAATATTTTAAAATTTAATATTAAAAAATATACATTATAATTTTAAAAATCACATATATAATTTAATTTTTTTTGCCAAAGATATATATAATTGAATTTAAAATATATAAAATGTTTAAAATCTATTATCACATATGCAATTTTTATACATATAAAATATTATAGCATAATAAATAAATACTTTTTAATGTCTATTTATATAATAATATAATGATAAAATGATCAAACTAAATAATTCTAATATATTATAATATCAATATATTTTTTATTCTAGTAAGCAATTTAAAGCTTTTTGTCAAAATTTTAAATTTTAAGATGATATTGCTATAAAACAAAAATAGTTAAATAAATTTTAAAAACATAATATGTTTAATTATATTAATTAAAATAAGTTAAATTTGATATTTTTAAATAATTTTTAATTTTTATTAATAATAATTAAGTTTTTTTTATTAAATGTATATATATATATATATGCGAAAAATTTGATGTTAATAATAATAAATTTAATAATAAATTTGGCTCAAAATAAATAGACAATAAATATATATACATTATTAAAAAATTTGATTCAATTTTATTTAACAATAAATTTGATATTCCATAAAAAAAAATTTGATATTATTTTTTTTTTTAGTCGTTCAAGTTAATTTTGGGTTGGGTCAAGTTTGACTCTTTCAAGTGAAAAAAATGACTTAAATCATTCAATTAACCGTGACTTAATCGGGTTGATCTCAAATTTTTTTGGTAAAATCATTTCACATTTTTATTGTATTCGAATTGAATTTTGACCATACTTTTTCATATGAGTTCATATTACATAAAAAATAATTTCACGCATTTGAACTCGAGATCATCTATTTTTTTTTTTACATATTTAAAAGTGAAAAAATAAGACTACAGTTTTCTTTAGTCGGTGATATATAGTTTTTTTTTTAATTTTTAATTATTTTAATTTTTAAACTACTGACCTTCATTCAGTTAATGGTATATAGTTTATTTTTCTTTATTTTATTTAATTTTGTATTCAATAAGCATATATATCTCTCTATGCAATTAGTTGGATCTCGATATTCATTCATATTTCAGATGAAAAAAAATTAGTAATAAATATAAAATTATGTAAAAGTAGACACTTTTTAAATCTCACCTTATTAAAATTTTCCTCCTCTATTTTTTTTTTTTTTCCAAAAAGAAGAGGACTAATATTCCCCTATTTTAAAAGAAATAAATTTGTCAATTTTACAATTTCTTCAAAAATTTTTATACCGTGAGATTACTACAGTTGAAATAAAAAAAAAAATGCCGTGATAGTAACCAAAAAACCTATAAATTAACAACTATTAAATTAATAATTAAATATTTATTTTACAACGTAAATTAACCATGGTGTAAGCAATATTCTGTTAATTAAAAAAAAAAGAAAAGGTTAGTTCTTTGTTGTATTGGAGTCGTTCTAATATGAGTTTTAAATAACAGTTTTACGTATCATATCGATATCAAAATCGATGTAACAGAATTAGGTCATTACTTTGAATTTTTAAAAATAATTAGCAAACTGATATAATTCAATAAAAAATAAAATGTAACGTTTAAAATATAATATATTAAATTAATTAATATTTAAATAATCATAATTATGCTTAGAACAATCAAATTACATTAATAATAACAATAAATTAAATTTAAATTATATAACTAACAATAATAAATCAGTTTTATTTTATTAATTCATGATAAAAAAATCACCTTATTCAATATGAATAAGGTGATAAAAAAGTATTCATATTCCATGTAAATATAGTAAAATTAAAAAAAAATGAATACAACATAATATTAATTAATCACTATCAAAAAGAATACTGGGAATGATATGAATTATTTTGTTTGCTATTAAACTCATTTAGATTTTATACAAAATAATTATTTAAAATTTTGAAAATAAATATATAAAAATAAAATATAGTCAAATTATAAAATTTAATTAATAATTTATCCCATAAATAAAAAATTTATACAAAAAATAAATTTTGTAAAGATTATTAATAATATTCTAAATATATTAAAATATAAATAATGTAAAAAACAATATACCAATAATTTACATTAATAAAATAGAAAAAATATAAAATAATAATTTTTTAAACAATATATTTATAATTTATATTAATAAAATAAAAAATATAATAATAATATTTTTTTATTAGTACATCATGTTTATATAACTAAATAACGGTTGAATCAATATATATGAAATGATTTATTATTAATTTAAAATTAATTTCTATTATTATAAGTGCAACAGATAAATAACACGTCGAATTCTTAGAAAATCTAAATAAAATGGCTGATACATTATTTAAAATCATGAATCCAACACTGTGAAACTAGGTTTAAGGCGAGGGGGAACAAGTGTAATTTATCCTTTTCAAATCAAAATACCAACCAGAATTAAATTTATAAAAATAGAAATATAAAGCTTTGCTAAGACAAAAATGGGTCCCATCCATGTGTGCACATGCGTGTGTTACCTTGTGTGCGTCCGTGCACGATCAGACCCAACTTTAATGCTACGCTTTCACCGTACCAATCCCATAAATTGCCCCCCTACTTTTTCGACCTTCTGTAAGAAACCGTGATTTGCGCTTCTCCTCCTAATTTTTTTTTTTCTAAATTTCGACCATCATCATGATTTTCAAAAATTCATTTAATGTCTTATTTATGTCTTCTATAGATATAAAATTTGAAAATACTAGTAAAAATATATAATTATTATTATTATATAATATTCATAATTTTCAAATATTATTAAATAATATCAAAATTATGTAATATATATAAAATTATATATTATATATTCTTATTCATATTCATATTTTTTTAGTACTCTTATCAAATTAACTGCTCTTTTTTCATTGTAGATGTATGAGTCGATTGTAGCTAGTAATTTTAAAAAATAAAGGATTGTCGAACCAATAGAGAGAAAGATTGAGTACCAATATTTTGAAATTTTCTAATATTGAGTCAATGGAAAAGATGATTTGTTGGATTAATTGTTGATAGTAAAAACAAAACTAAATTAAAATAAACTAAATAATTAATTAAATAAATTAAATCTCAATAAGAAAGGGTCTTAGAATTTAAACTTTGATTGGCTCTCAACACTTGTGGATCATATATACTCATATAATTGCTCAAAGAATACAAAGAATTAAAGATGGCTCTTCGTTAATTAGGTAAAGCCCTCTCTCAAAGTATAAATCACTCGTATTCATATTGACCTAGCGCCAATTCTTATGATCACAAGTATCAATTAAACTCATTAAATTTTTTGGATGAGTAATAAGCATCATTTAGGCAAACTCATATCTCTCAACCCTATGAATAAATACCTTACTTTCACTCTTATTTCTTCATGAATTATCTTAAATTATGTAAATGGTAGCCAAATACTTACATAACAGTCAAGCTCAAGGATGATAGATTAATTCCAAGCAACCCATCACAAATACAGAGTATATATAACACTATAAGCAATCAAGTCAACTTACATCCTAATCCTAGCTAGCACTTTAGTTACTCATGTCAAGATTAAAGAAATGAAGACTAAATTGCATTGAAAAATAAAAACTTCATTACAAGTATAAAATCTAAAGAGGTTTAAGAGCAAACTCAATGAAAAAATACAAATGGAGGCTCTAAAGTTGAAGATGATCTTCCTTGAATCCCAAATCTAAAAATCGTCCTTGAAATCTGCTGCAACTAACTAATCTACTAAAAAATGGAGATAAAATGGTTCTATTTCTAAAAGTGCTATTTTCAAAAATTTATTTGATGAAAAGTATAACCTTGAGTTAGAGGAAAGAATTAATGAATACATAGAGAGTTTGAATTTGAGCTTCAAATACAACATCCCAAGTAGGGGACCGCAAATTTTGCGTTAGCACACGGGCTTGTGCTTCTTAAAACACATGGCCTCTTGCATTTCTTCAATTCTGGAAATTTAATCTAGAAGAAGATAAAATTGCATGGCCTCATACTTCTTGCAGCGCACAGGCTTGTGCTCCATCAAGATTGATCAGCTAGCTTGAATAGTTGCACAAGCTCGTGTTTTGTTTACTGCACGGATCTGTACACTTCCTTTGGGTAGCTAATTTATACTTCTTGGTTTGGGACTTTTTTGCTCCTTTTGTCCTATGAATCTTGTATTTTCTATATAATTAAGAATTGGAACAAAGAATGAGTAAAGTGATAATAATTATATTCATTTCACTCAAGAATCAAGCCAAACATACACATTCCAATGGAATTTCATGCATATATATGGAGAAATATGAAGCACATCAAACACCCCAAACTTAGAAATTTGCTTGTGCTTAAGCAAAACAAATCATAATACTAATGGATAATTGATTGACTTCATAACAAATATTTGCCTGGACAAGTTGGGATGGTCTAAAGAGATCAAAAATTAATTTTCGGAACATGGAAGACTGCAAATCAAATTGAAAACCAATTGCTCAAAATTAAATAATCCATCATTCGCATATGAAAATTTGTTATACAAAAACTAAAATATGAAAATTGATGAAATTAAGATAGGCTTATAAACTCAATTGCATCCTTAAAAACCTATTCAAATAATTTCAATAAGTTATCAAAAATAACTTGAATTTTATTTATTTTAAAAATCCTATTTTATAAGAAAATATAATTATTTAATTACATTTGTTACATTTATATTTAAAATTTTCATTTTTATTAGAATTTTTGGATTATTTTGATTTTGAAATATTATTTATTTATAATTTTAGATTTAGATTTTAAAATAATATATGTATTTAAGGTAAAGAAAATATTTTTATAAAAAGCAAAACATTTTTATAAAAATATTTAATTAAAATTTTATTTAGTTTATTATAAATTTTCCTTAAAAGAAAAAGAATTATTTTAAAATAAAATATCATTTATTTTTATAAAATATATTTACAAAAAGTGTAAACCCCTTGACTCGACCTCCTAACCAAAAGGCATTTAGGTTTCTTGTTATTTTAACTATTTGTATGATATTTTAATCATTAAAAGTTTATTTTATATATATATATATACATATATATATATATATATATATATATAGTTATAGTTATAGTTATAGTTATAGTTATCATTGTTAGCACTAGATTAGAGAAGTAGCATAAATATTGGTGTTAAAAAGTTTCTAAAATTGTAAATTGTTGATAACTCTACATTTTTAAAGTTATTTTGTGTGTTTAAACTTAAATTTTAACTCAATTCTCGATAATGCAATTATATTATTACTTATTTTGAGAAATAAATAGTTCTACAATTTATAAATAAATTATTACATATTTTAAGTATTTTTATTTTATTTTTGCAAATCAAAATGATATCAAATTGATGTAATAAAATAAATGATGCAGGGGTGATGTCATAAAAATAATGATGCAAACAATGATTTAAGTTTTCAATCCATGAGAAATAAATTCAATGGTTAGTAGCCAAAATTCAATGATTGGTGGCCAACCTAACTATTTTTGAATATTGATGAAGGAATTCAATGGTTGGTGGCCAACCTAACCATCAATATTGAATTTTTGATGTAAAAATTTTAATGGAACTTGAATTCTTCCACCAAGTATGCCTATAAATACCATGCTTGGCAAAGAAAAAGAGCATCAAGAAAATCCATCAAAAAAATATTTAGAAAAAAAATAGATTAGTTTTCTTCTTTTATTGTTATTTTGATCAAGAGGATGAGTTTTTTGTGCTCGAGTTCATTAAATATTGTATTTCAAAATAAGTTCTTCATAAACTGTATTCTTGAATTTAATTATAAGTTGTTATTATGTTTGTTATTTTGATTATTAATTTAATTATTTCTTCCTTCTCAATTATGAGTAGCTAATTTTACTTTCTAGGATTTAGATATAATCTTTTGATTTGCATATGATTATTTATATTTAATTGATTGGATTTGATTGTTGGAATTAATCTTTTATCTTAAAACTTAATGCTTGTAATTAACTAGCTATTAATTACATGATTTAAGATATTGTGTGAAGTAGCGAGAGTGGAAACACAATATTAGTTCATTGGGATAATTGACCTAGGGAATGTATTGCTTAGAGATAAGAATATTCCTTTGTGATTTTTAAAAGGATTTCCATAAAACTTAATGGGTTTATGTTAATTGCTTATGATCATGAGAGTAAACGTAAGGTTAATATGAACAAACATATTGTATCTTGAGAGAGAACATCATATAATTTAGGGAAATCTAATCATTCATTCCAACAAAAATAATCCATCTAAAAATTATAAAGAAATCATATGTGATCAATTGATGAATTCTAAATCCTAAACCTTTAATCTTATTTTCATATTTATAATCATTTAATTTCTTTAATTTCACTTTAACTTAAAATATAAATTCTCATTATTGATTTTCTAAATAATAGAGTAATCTTAAAATTGGTACTTGACAAACCCTTCCTCATGGGAATGATACTCACTCATCACTTTATTACTTGTAAACAATCGGTGTACTTGCAGAAATCACGCAATAAGTTTTGGCGCCATTGCCGGGGAAGGTAATTTTTGACAATATCAACATAATTGATATACTCTATTACTTTAGATACCTTAATTTATTTTTAAAACTGAATTTTTATCTTGTTTATTGTACAGCTCGTATAGGTGTTTATGAGAAATGATCCTGAAGCAATTTTAGAGGAATTGGATCCTGAAATCGAGCGAAGGTGTAAGGCTTTAACCAAAGCCAAAAAGGAGAGACTTATAAAAGAGAATGCAGATAAGACCAACGAGCAAGAGGCTTTGGAAGAAGGAGTAGAATTTGAGCAAGAAACTTTTGAGGAAGGACTTTAAGGAGTAGAGGAAGAAATGGCGGACAATGGAGCTAATAGGGCACTGCGTGAATTTGCCATGCCAAACTCGGTTATGCGATCCAGATTAGAAAGACCCACTGTTGCTGCTAACAATTTTGAGATCGAACCTTTACTCATTCAGATGGTTCAGCAGTCTCAGTTTGGAGGAGGAGTCATGGAAGATGCCAATGCTCATTTGGTAAATTTCTTAGAAATCTGTGATACAATCAAGATGAATGGCATTACTGATGATGCCATTAGACTGAGACTTTTCCCATTTTCTCTTAGGGATAAAGCAAAAACTGGGCTGATATCTCAAGCCCTAGGATTAATCACTACATGGGATCAACTCACAAGTGCTTTTCTTGCAAAATATTTTCCCTCTGGAAAGACTGCTAAGCTAAGGAATGATATTACTAGTTTCATTCAATTTGATGGAGAGACACTATATGAAGCATGGGAAAGGTTTAAAGATTTGCAAAGAAAGTGTCCTCATTATGGCATCCTAGACTGAATGATAGTGCAAACTTTTTACAATAGTCTTTCAAATCAAATAAGGAGCACGATTGATGCAGTAGCCGGAGGAGCTCTTATGAATAAAAGTACCATTGAGGCTCATAATCTTCTTGAGCAAATGGCGACTAACAACTACCATTGGTCCAATGAAAGGACTACAACAAGGAGGGTTGCAAGTGTTCAACAGGATGATAGTTATTCTCTTCTTGCAGCAAAAGTTAATGCAATTGCCAAGTCATTGGAGAGAATAAACATTAATGCTCCATCAAGTAGTCATCCAATTATTTGTGACTCATGTGGGGGTAATCATCATAATTTTGAATGCCATGGAGTAGAGCAAGTCCAATTTGTCTCTAATCCTAATAGGCAACAAAATAATCCCTACTCAAACACCTATAATCTAGGATGGAGGAATCACCCCAACTTAGCATGGGGAAATCAAGGAAACCAAGGAAGCAATCTAAGGCCACCATACCAATCCAACTTTCAAGGGAGAAATCAAATTCCATCCTAAACACTACAAGAAATTAAGCCTTCCTATGAAACCGCTTTGGAGAAATTCATAGGAGCCACTTCTGAAAGGTTTGACAAGTTGGAGAAACACTATGACAAGTTGGAAGCCAAAGTCGATCAAATTGCTAGCCAAAACAGAAACTTGAAGTTTCAAATGGGGCAAATGGCTAACTCTTTTAATGCAAGACCTCAAGGTACATTGCCTAGCAAAACTGAAATTAATCCTAGAGAACAATGCAAGGCAATTACTTTGAGGAGTGGCAAGCAACTTGAAGAAGTGGTATCGAAGAAAACAAGTGAATATAATGGTGAAGTTTCAAAAGAAGATACCCCAATAGATCAAGCTGAAGAAGAAAAAGGAGAGGAGGCGTCTAAACCTTCGTAAGTCAAGCCTTATGCACCACCCATTCCTTATCCTTAAAGATTGAAGCAGCAAAAGTTAGACAAATAATATGAGAAGTTTCTAGAAATTTTTAAGCAACTTCACATAAACATACCATTCGCAGAGGCCTTGGTACAAATGCCATCCTATGTGAAGTTCCTTAAAGATTTACTGTCTAATAAGAGGAAGATTGAGGAGCATGTTGTGGTAGCACTTACTAAGGAGTGCAGTGCAATTACTCAGAACAAACTTTCACAAAAGCTCAAAGATCCAGGTAACTTTTCTATTCCTTGTCTAATTGGTACCACTAAATTTAAAAAGGCTTTACGTGATTTAGGAGCTAGTGTTAGTCTTATGCCTTTATCTATTTGCAAGACATTAGGGTTAAGTGAGCTAACCCCAACCACTATGACCTTGCAATTAGCTGACCGTTCTATTAAGTATCCAGCAGGTATCATTGAAAATGTCTTGTTAAAAATTGGTAAGTTTTATATGCCTGTGGACTTTGTGGTATTGGACATGGATGAGGATGTTGAGATCCCGTTGATTCTTGGAAGACTGTTTTTAGCAACATTAGGAGCCTTAATTGATGTAAAACATGGCAAATTGACTTTAAGGGTAGGTGATGAGGAGATTGAGTTTGACATTGCTAAAGTAGAAAAGTAACTTGCCATAATGGATTGTTGCTTTCAAATTGATGTCATTGATGAGGAAGTTCAAGAAGTCTTGGAGGAAAAGCATTTTGCGGACCCCCTAGAAACATGCTTAGTTAATGGAGCAACTAGCAAGAATGAAAATCATGAGGTTGCCACAATTGCTAGTCTTTTTGAGGGGAGCTCACCTATGCCTTTCTGTAGGAAATAACAATTTGAAGAATTAGAAAAAGGTAAGTCACTTCCTTCACCATCATTTGAGCAAGCACTAGTTCTTGAGTTGAAACCACTTCCTGCACATCTCAGGTATGCATTTCTTAGTCCCAATGATACTTTGCCTGTGATTGTGAATTCAAACTTGAATGATTTTCAACTTGAGAAAACATTAAGAATTTTGAGGGAAATTAAATCAGCAGTGGGTTGAAATATTTCTGACATTAGAGGAATTAGTTCAACTATTTGCATGCATAGAATTTTGATGGAGGATAACCACAAGCCTGTAATTGAACATCAATGTAGGTTAAATCCAAACATGAAAGAAGTAGTTAGGGTTGAGATTACTAAATTATTATATGCAGGAATAATTTATCCCATTTCTGATAACTCTTGGGTTAGTCCTGTGCATGTAGTGCCTAAGAAAGGTGGGATGACTATTTTGAAAAATGATAATAATGAATTGATTCCCACTAGGATTGTAACAGGTTGGAGAATGTGCATTGACTATAAAAAACTGAATAATGCTACCCGAAAGGATCACTTTCCTTTATTTTTTACTGATCAAATGTTAGAAAGGCTTGCAGGTAATGCATATTTTTGTTTTCTAGATGGTTATTCAGGGTATTTTCAAATTTCTATTGCTCCTGAAGATCAAGAAAAGACCACTTTTACATGTCCCTATGGTACTTTTGCATATAGAAGAATGTCTTTTGGTTTGTGTAATGCCCCTGCTACTTTTCAACATTGCATGTTGTCTATTTTCTCTTATTTTGTTGAGAAGTCCATGGAGGTCTTCATGGATGATTTTACTGTGTATGGTTCTTCATCTGATGTATGCTTAGAAAACTTGAAAAAAGTTTTGCAACGTTGTGTTGATTGCAATTTAGTACTAAATTGGGAGAAGTGCCATTTTATGATACAAGAGGGAATTGTTTTGGGCCATAAAATTTCTCAAGTAGTAATTAAGGTAGATAGGGCAAAAGTAGAGAATATTAAAAAATTGCCTCCACCTACCAATGTAAAAGGGATAAGAAGTTTTCTTGGCCATGCTAGTTTTTATCATCGGTTTATCAAAGATTTTTCAAAAATTGCTAAGCCTCTCTGTGATTTACTTAATAAAGATGCTACTTTTGATTTTAACCAAGAGTGCTTGAGTGCTTTTGACAGGCTAAAGAAAGCTTTGATTTTAGCTCTCATTATTGCATCACCTGATTGGAGTTTGCCATTTGAAATCATGTGCGACACAAGTGACTTTGCAATTGGAGCTATCTTAGGCCAAAGAAAGGACAAAAAGGTACATGTGATATACTACACTAGCAAGATCTTAAATGATGCACAAAAAAATTATGCAACTATAAAAAGGAGATGTTGGCGATGATAGTGGCGATAGACAAATTTCGCTCATACTTGGTTGGGTCAAAAGGTATAGTCTTCATAGACCATGCAGCAATTAGGTACCTAATATCCAAGAAAGATGCCAAACATAGATTGATCATATGGGTACTTTTGCTTCAAGAGTTTGACTTAGAACTCAAGGACAAGAAAGGAGTGGAGAATGTGGTTGCTGACCATTTATCTAGATTAGAAAGAAAGCGAATAGCTGAAGCTGACAAGCCAGTCAATGATTATTTTTCAGAGGAGCAGTTATGGGTAGTGAAGGGATCAACTCCATGGTTTGCTGATTTTGTCAATTACTTGGTGAGTGGAATCATTCCTAGTGATTTTTCTTATCATCAGAAAAAGAAATTTCTTGCAGATATTAAGTATTATTTTTGGGATGAACCATTACTTTTCAAGTATTATGGAGATGAGATGATTAGAAGATGTGTGCCAGAGGAGGAAATTCCAAGCATTGTGGAGCATTGTCACTCTAAGGAAAGTGGAGGGCATGCAAGCACAGATAAGACAGTTGCAAAGGTATGGCAATGTGGTTTTTATTAGCCTTCTATGTATAAGGATGCCAGAAACTTTGTAATGTCTTATGATCGTTGCCAAAGAATAGGAAATATAACTAGAAAGCAAGATATCCCGCTTAATGGGATTTTAGAGGTTGAAATATTTGATGTTTAGGGGATTGATTTCATGGGACCATTCCCTTCATCCCTAAACAATCGATATATTTTGGTAGCGGTTGACTATGTGTCGAAGTGGGTTGAAGTAATTGCAAGTGCCACCAATGATTCTAGAGTTGTGTTGAGGTTTATTAAGAAGAATATTTTTTCTCAATTTGGTGTTCCGAGAGACATTATCAGTGATGGAGGCTCCCATTTTTGTAATCGGGCTTTTGACGCTTTATTAAAGAAAAGTGGAGTCAACCATATAGTAGCCACTCTGTATCATCCTTAAACGAGTGGTCAGGTAGAAATTTCAAATAGAAAATTGAAGAATATTTTAGAAAAGATAGTGAATAACTCTAGGAAGGTTTGGGCACTCAAATTGGACGATGCTTTGTGGGCATATAGGACTGCTTTCAAGACCCTAATTGGTATGTCTCCATACGGACTTGTCTTTGGTAAAGCATGTCACTTGCCTGTGGAGCTCGAACATAAAGCTTACTAGGCAATAAGAAAGTTGAATATGGATGTGGAAGTTGTTGGTCGTAAGAGGTTACTTCAATTGAGTGAGCTTGAAGAGATACGGTTGGAAGCTTATGAAAACGCCAAGATTTATAAAGAACGCACCAAACGTTGGCATGACAAACACATCCGTAAGAGGCATTTCGAAGAAGGCCAACAGGTATTGCTTTTTAACTCATGTTTGAAACTTTTTCTAGGGAAATTGAAATCCAGATGGTCAGGACCGTTTCAAGTAGTGAAGGTATATCATCATGGAGCTGTGGAGCTGCAAAACAATGCAGGAGAATCATTCAAAGTAAATGGACAACACTTTAAACCTTATTTCAGTGGAGATTTGGTGGAACAAGGGATAGTTTACTCCTTAAAAGAGGCCATGTAATCAAAATTTTGAGAAAGTCTAGCTAAAGATTATAAATTAAGCGCTTTTGGGAGGCAACCCAAATTTCTAACTTATTTATTTATTTATTTATTTTTTCTAGTTTCCAAAATAAAAAAAAAAATTAAAAAAAATACAAATTTTTTTTTTTGGTTTTCTGTGATTAATTTCTCATACTTGCTTTTAGTTGTTTCATGATGTTTTATAGGAAATAAGGAAGTGGAATGTACATTCTGCTTATAATTTAGAATCCACTTTTCTACAAGAGGGAGTATTTTCTTTCTTTTAGTTTGTTTTTTGACATTAAGGACAATGTCGATTGTAAGTTTGGGGGAGGTTTAGTTTATTTTTTTATTCATTTCTTTTGTGTTCTAATGAATAAATTTAAATTTTTTTTTAATAAAATATGCTTATGTTAAATAATTTGATGAAAGGCCAATGATTGATTATAATTAGTATTTATGGCCAACTTATTAAAGTATTTCAGGTTAAGCAACTATTTTGGGGTAAGAAGTTAACTTTTATTAAGATTATGTTTTGATTTGCTTTGCATTATATTAATTACATTGAAATTGTGTATGCCTACTTAGAGAGAGCTTCTGTATATTTTTATCTTCATTTGTCTCACCTATCTTAGAACATGTTTTTGCAAACTTTTGAGGTGAAATTTTGAATTCATTTTGAAAGAGAGATATGATTTAGGCATTGTTTGTTTAGCCTGTTACTTATGTCCACCCTTATTTTAATTTTCTTCCTAGTTTACCCCTTTGTGCCTTATTAATTTTAGCCTTCATTCTTTGTTAATGAACCTTAATTTTTACCTTCACTCTAATTGTGACATAATTTTGTCATGTTCACATTCCAATGAATAGAAAAGGGAATTATTGAAGTTTGGGGGATCTCTAATAACTAAGAGTATTATTCATTTTAAAAGATCATCTTATGCTTAAAATAAGTTTGAGGGAAAAGCAAGAAAATTGAATTAAATAAAAGTTAGTAATTCTTGCTTATCCTTAAAATGATGTTGTTGGTGACCAAAAAAAAAAAAAAAAGAAGAAGTAGAAGGGGGCAAAAAAGAAAAAACCATTGAAAAAGAATGGTGCTTAAGATGAAAAAGATCATTCATTAATTTAATCTCTTTATTTGAGCTATTGATTTTCTTTTGTAAACTTGGCATAATTATCTTACTTTTGTTCATTTAGCCTTTTCTTTGTTTAGTCAAAATACCTTGTGTTGGCCCATTACAAGCCTAGTCAATACCTATTGATCTCTCTTGATTTGTGAATTTCATTAGTGGAGATTGTTTGCTTTAATATACTTGTGAGATTTGTACATCTATTTTATATCTTTTGATAGAGGCATTTAAAGATATTAGTGTGTATATACCTATCTGAAGTGCAACAATATTCTACAGTTGATTTAATGCATGGTTATTCAAGAATGATTAAGATGAGGATTGTTTTGAACCTAAGATAGAAGTTTGACTTGCAATACTATTGATATGTTGTTTGTAAGTATTAATTTCTTGAGACCTTTAAAAAAATATATATATATACATTTCAACATAAGTATCAGAGGATTAAATTTCTTTTTTGCGGTATTTGATTATTCTCTGAAATAAATAGTTGAAAATTTAGAGTTTTAAAGGTGTTTGTGGGTATCACTACTGGAAGCCCTCACGAGACTATAACTCGTCCTCTATGGGACACCTAGGGGTTTAAAGACTTGTTACATATGCTAAATACAATCATAATTTCCTACGAAAGTGGACTAGTTTAGGTTTTAAATTTCTTTTGCTTGAGGACAAGCAAAAACTTAAGTTTGGGGGTGTGATAACTCTACATTTTTAGAGTTATTTTATGTGTTTAAACTAAAATTTAGCTCAATTCTCGATAATGCAATTATCTTATTACTTATTTTGAGAAATAAATAGTTATACAATTTATAAATAAATTATTACATATTTTAAGTATTTTTATTTTATTTTTGCATATCAAAATGATGTCACAATGATGCAATAAAATAAATAATGCAGGGAGTGATGTCATAAAAATAATGATGCAAGTAATGATTCAAGTTTTCAATCCATGAGAATTAAATTCAATGGTTGATGGCCAATCTAACTATTATTGAATATTGATGAAGGAATTCAATGGTTGGTGGCCAACCTAACCATCAATATTGAATTTTTAATGTAAGAATTTTAATCGAACTTGAATTCTTCCACCAAGCATGCCTATAAATACCATACTTGGCAAAGGAAAAGAGCATCTACAAAATCCATCAAAAAAATATTTAGAAAAAAAAATAGATTAGTTTTCTTCTTTTATTGTTATTTTGATCAAGATGAGGAGTTTTTGGTGCTCAAGTTCATCAAAGATTGTATCTCAAAACAAGTTTTTCCTAAACTTTATTCTTGAATTTAATTATAAGTTGTTATTATGTTTGTTATTTTGATTGTTAATTTAATTATTCCTTTCTTCTCAATTATGAGTAGCTAATTTTATTTTCTAGGATTTAGATGTAATCCTTTGATTTGCATATGATTATTTATATTTAATTGATTGGATTTGATTGTTGGAATTAATCTTTTATCTTAAAACTTAATGCTTGTAATTAACTAGCCATTAATTGCATGATTTAAGATATTGTGTGAAGTAGCGAGAGTGGAAACACAATAGTAATTTATTAGGATAATTGACCTAGGGAATGTATTGCTTAGAGATAAGAATACTCATTTGTGATTTTTAAAAGGATTTCCATAAAACTTAATGGACTTGTGTTAATTGCAAATGATCGCGAGAGTAAACGTAAGGTTAATATGAACACACATGTTGTATCTTGAGAGAGAACATCATATAATTTAGGGAAATCTAATCATTCATTCCAATAAAAATAATCCATCTAAAGATTATAAAGAAATCATATATGATCAATTGATGAATTCTAAATCCTAGACCTTTAATCTTATTTTCATATTTATAATCATTTAATTTCTTTAATTTCACTTTAGCTTAAAATATAAATTCTCATTATTGATTTTCTAACTAAATGAGTAATCTTAAAATTGGTACTTGACAAACCCTTCCTCGTGGGAATGATATTCACTTATCACTTTATTACTTGTAAATGATCTGTGCACTTACAGAAATCGCGCAACAATTGTGGGTATTCAAATGGGGTTAGAGTGGATGACATAGGACTACACATGATTGAGATTTTGGTTATGATACTATGATTAAGTTATGGTAATGAGCTATGACTGGTGTATGATAGCTGCAAACTTGCTCATCGCTTAGCACCACTGTTTGTCGGGTTGGAGCTATGTGGTTTAGGCCAACAACGACTGAGATCCTATATATTGGATCTTAAGAGATAATATTTAGATTAAGAGAGCTAGATAGGGATTGGCTCCCTAGATTGAGCTTAGTGTGATTCATATCGACTAAATCTTATCCTTGATTGATTATGTTATACTTGACAATTTAGCATTATGCATAAGCATGTTCGACATTTGAGTGATATGTTATGTTGATAAGTATATATCTCATTGAGTTAAATGCTCACCCCTGTTTAATGTTTTTTCAAGTTGTAGATTGAGTTTGATAAGTAATTTTAATTGAGTTATTCATGTCTTCCATCCTTCAATAGTAAAGTATATTTAGTTACTAATTAATTTCATATTATTTTGTATCATAAAAATCTATAACTCTACATTGTTATTTTCATTTTCTGTAATTCTGTATCGTTTGACTAGTTCTTTGCTTTTGTATGTGATCAATGAGTTTGAAGGATAACTGAGCTTCCTCATTTTAGGTTATGTGATGTTCTATTAAGTAAGAACTTAATGATGAGGATGTTGATATTATTGAGATGTTAGTCTTAAGTGACATTGATTTGATGTTTTGCATAGGTTTTGCTAAACAGATGAGCCCATAACCCTTATTTCATGTTACAACTATCATGTTGCAGTTTTATCATTAATGATAGTTAAACTTACTATAGGTTCTGAACTACATGTTCTGAAAGCCTTATGCTTTCTTGTTCCCTAATTCTGGTCACGTATCTTCATGTTTAGGTTATGATATGATCCATCTCATATGCATAACCATTTAACTCATCTCCACTAATGAAATTCATAGTTTCAAAAGGACTCTTGTTAGACTTGTAATAGTGGTCTTAAGGGTACTTATTCGTAAATAAAAGCTAAATATTGTGAACCCTTAATTTTACACCCTCAGCATCCAACCGCAGCCTTAGCACTTGCTAAATTTAACACATTACGCAGAGCTGTTACGGTGGTCCCGTTAACTGGTTAGTGGGTAGCGCCCTCGAAAGAAATATTTTTTTTAGATTTCATTTACATTGCCACCAAATATCCAAATTTCTCAAACTCCATACCAACAACCAATCTCTAAAAAAAAAAAAAAGAATGAAACCTCGAAAAATATGCCAGCACCACGTGGCATGCCGCACGGCAGGCGTGCGGTGCTGCGTTTGAGCTGTACTGCGCCACATGTCTCTTGTGCAGCATGCCGCAAGAACTTGATGAGGCGCCGCACAGGCCTGGTGCGGCGCCGCACCAGGTTCTGCAAGCTGCTAGTTCCTATAGGCCCCACTTGTGCAAAAAATGACCCTTTTATCCATTTCAGTCCAATTTTTAGCCATTTCTAATCTTACCCCTCATGGTATTTTCACATTTTCATTACCTAAACTACCCTCGCCCACTTTTCCTATAAATACCCTCCTCCACTTCTCATTTCTTCACACCTCTTGAATTTGAGTAGATTGCTATTCTCAAATTCCTCTGTTCTTCTCCCTCCAATCACTCTCTAATTAATTAATTAATCTTTTTAATTAATTAATTACCTCACCCTAACCAAGTTAATTAATCTTTTTAATTAATTAAAACTCTTTTTTTTAATTAATCACTAAATCAATTAATTAATTAATGTTTTTAATTAATTAATTAATCACTCTTTTTTCAAAAATAATTCCTTTTTCCAAAATCAAAATAATTCTTTTTCTCAATCCACTTTTCATCGAAATTAATTAATTAATCTATCCATCCATTTCATCATATTAATTAGTTAACTAATCATTTTAATTAATTAATTAATTTTCAAATCCATCCAATCATTTGATCCCGATAAAATAGAACTTAAGTCTGGTAAAATCCTTCGCCCACAAAAAACAAAGGTATCAGCCTTTTTCCCTCACTCTCAAAATACTTAAACCAAAATCAATATGATCAATTCCTAAACCCTTCACTTAATCATAGAACAAACTACGTGGATTTTGATCCCTATTCGATGGAGTACGTAGGCACGTTTGGAATCTAAATCTAAACCTCAAATCCAAATCTCAATCAATCTCCTTTCCCCATTTTGTTAATTAATGTATTTTATGAATGTCTCATTTTAATTTTTTCATTACACTCATATCATATTCATGCATATTACTTACAATTATCATTTTATAAATGTCATTCATGAAATTCAATTTTCAAGTCAAATTAAATTTAAGAGCCAAATTTAGATTATTTAAAATTAAAAACCTAATCCCTGAACTCAACCTGGTTCGAAAGGTAGTGATTTTTATCGTTGGGCAAATTAATTAAAAATTAATAAATTGGAGTCAATTTGGGTTTTTTCTTTAATGTTTTCCTAATTAAATAAAATTAAGGTGGCGACTCCTAAAAATCATTTTCAAAATCAACCAATCTGAACCTGTGGGTTCCATCATGAGTCTAAACCCAAATGAGCATATCGGTTCCCTGTAGCGGACCGGGCCGGTGCTCGAGCGAGGCCTCACAAATATACAAAAATATTAATATAGTTACTAATTAATCAAGATGAGTAGTTATAAAAGATGTGAATGCATGATAAATTTACCTTCAATTTCAAATGATTACCTACATTTACTTCCACAAATATCAATTCACTACACTTTTGCTATTTTAGCAACCTTCATCTCAAGAATTGACATTTTAAGATTAACTTGTTTTTCACAAAGTGGAGGAGGAGGAAATTTTAAGTTATTTCACTCAATTTTGATATTTAACAACTCCCCCCACCCAAAAAAAAAAAAAAAAAAAAAAATTAATTCAAACCGTTCATACTTTTTACTTTCTTTTCCTTGGCTTTCTTTTCTTTTCCTTTTCCTTTTTCATTTTCTTCTTTTATTTTATTTTATTTTTCTTTGTTTCTTTCTTTTTCAAAAAAGAGCATCAAACTTTTTTTTTTAATAAACATAATGTTCTCCTTTCTTTCACAATCATAGCACAAACCAATCCTCGTAATCACTAACACTCAACTTCCCATTTCTAATGCATTTTGAGTGAAAACTACTCAACTCAAAATGTTTTGCAAAGAATCTCAATGTGATATAAAAAAAAAAAAAAGGTGGTAAAATATGGCTAATATGCATAATTATGCATGAAAAATTAGCTCAAAAGAAAAAAAAAACTAGTGACAATGTAAAATGAGGGTGGTTATATGGATTTGATTATGCAAAGAATGCCTATCTCATGTCTTTTATCCCATATAGATTTGGATTTTATCTTGACAAATTGAATAACATATTTTAAGACAGGTGAGATAAAAATAAAGATAGAAAAGTTGTAGAAGCCCTTTTTAAGTTAGCATTCACAAATCCAAACAAAAATTCAAATGTAACACACTTTTAGCATAATCTTAGCATTACAATTCATTACAAAAGGCAACAAAATAACTTGCAAAATAGTTTTATAATCCTCATCAATCATTTATCATGGCGCATCTTTAGCCTCTAACTCATCTCAATAAAGCAATCATTAATAAATCATTTTTCCCTATTCAATCATCAATCATCATTTCACAATTCAATTTATGCATAATATTTATAAATATATGAAATTAGGGCATTCACAAGATCAAAATTAACTATAAAAGTAAAAAAATTTAAACTTTATCAAACAAACTAATAAAATTTAAGTAAAAAGTGTCATAACTAAAATTTAAAACTATTAAACCATCTAAACTTGAACAACTAAAGATAAAAGTGTTGAATATCCAAAATAAAAACAAACTAATATAAGAATTAAAATTATTCCAAATTCCCCCAAACTTAAATTTGACGTTATCCTTAATGTCAAGACTATATGGATAATGATTAAAAATGTGCCAAAATGTACCAAACAAGACAAAATGTAAAGAGGGGATATTGAAAAGCAACTAAGATTGTGGATCTTGGAATGGTGTTAGAGTAGAGGTGGAAGGTGCAAAATTTGATGTGGTATAACAGATAAGGAGGTGATGGATAACAGATTCCTATATGACCAAGGAAAACATCAAATTTAGCCTTCATTCTCTAAAATTTTCCATCCATTATATTGTAATGCCTCCATAAGATATCATGCTTTCTCTCTAGGGTGTTATATCTATTCTCCATTTCTTTAAATTTCTCATTCATACCAATTTCAATCACATCAATTCTTGCATTACCTTTGTTAGTGAAACTCCTACCTAATGATTTGTTGCTGGAGTGGTCCTCATCTTCAGAATCTTCTACTTGCAGAAAATTTGTTAGATCCCTTTCCTTTAATGGTTATTATGGAATATACATTTTTCCTCTTATTCTGACTAAACCCATTGACTGTAAAGTTGATAAATCCACTTTCATTTTACCCTCCACTTCTAGAAAACTCAAATGACATCAATCAACTCAAAATGTGCTGCTATTTGTGTTATGTAGCCACTAACTAGAATGTTACCATTGATAAGTGCAAATTATATTCTTAATTAAGAAGAGTATTTATTAAGTTTATCCATCAATTATGTTGTTTATATTTTGTTTTCCATTGTTTATTGTTAATATTTGTTTTTATAGTTTGTTTTCAAGTTTATCTAGGTTATTTTGAAGGTTTTCATTCAAATTTAAGGGATTTGGAAGTTTAGAGATTAACTAGAATGAAGTTGTAAGTAAAAAGGAAGCAAAAAAGGCAAAATCGGATGTTGCATGGGCGTGCATGACCATGCACATTTATGACAAGTTTGTCCAAGTTAAAAGTTGAAAAAAGGTCATATATGGGCGTGCAAGAGTAATTATGCACGGCTGTGCATCATTTGACGAGTACGCGATTTTGATATCTCAGATGCCTTTCAATAGTTTGACCATAATTTGAGCTACATATATCAAATTGAGGTGATTTAAGATGTGTTGGAAAGATAAAAGATAGTGATACAAATTTTATAGAGACATCAAATTCTAATTCAATCATAGGTCTAAAAATTACCAATTAAAGTTTTACACAAATAGGAAGATTTTATTCCTAATTTGAATCCACTTCAAGGACTAATTGGTATTCTGATTTTTCTTACATTCTAAAGACTTTCTAGAGCTTATAAACCTATAATTTGTTATCTATAAATAGATTAGAATTCTCAATAGTTTGTAGGAACCTTTTTATAAACCTTTCTATCACTCTTTCCATTAAGTTTTATTTTCTTCTAACTCTTTGTACATTAGTTTCTTCTTTCTTAATTTTGAGTAATTAATTCTTTTGAAGGATTTAGATGCAATCTCTTGATTTACCTATGATTAGCTATGCTTGATTGATTGGTTTATTCTTGTTGGAATTAATATTTTATCTTAGGGCTTAAAGCTTACGATTAACTGGCCATTGATTGCATGACTCAAAGGCATTGTATGAGGTAGCAAGAGTGAAAGTATAATACTTGTTTATTAAGATATTAGACCTAGGGTATATGTTATTAGAGATAAAAAATACTTTTTTGTGATTATTTTAAGAATTTTCATAAAATTTGATGGGTTTATGTTAATTGCTTATGATTGTGAGAGAAAACTTCACATAATTTAGAAAATCTATTCATTAATTCTAATAAAATAAAAATCTATTTAGAAAAAATAGAGGTGTCATAAGTTTTCAATTGATGAAATTTAAGTCCTAGACTTTTTTTTTTTTATATATATTGAATTTATCTTTTATTATATCTATTTAATTTTACTTGTTTTCTTTTATCTTGTTTGATTTTCTAAATAATAAAGAAAATCCTAATTTTGATACTTGTTAATTCCTTCTCGTGGGATTAATACTCTATTTTATTACTATATTACTTATTCACAACATATACACTTGTAGATTTCGCACAACAGTGCCAACCATCTATCTCGTTAGCTTCAAAATTAAACGTATGAGCCAAATAGTAACCAATATTTTACCAACTATTGCATGTCAAGCACCATTAAAAATAGAGTTTATTTTTTTCATAACACCCATGCTATTCTTTCTACCAAATACAAATGAAGCTAAAAATTAGTGGGCATATCTCAAGGCTGGGTCTCCAATCTCAGATACTTTAGAAAATCTTGCCACATACTTTCTTATTTCCCTTAATTCTTTTCAAAATTCTAAGGATTTAAAATCTGGACTGAGTTGAGAGTATCTATAAGGTCCTTTATAATCCAATATCCTATTTAATTCTCTCACATTCATGGTTCTTTTCATATTCCCAAACCTAAATGTCAATATGGAATTATGGTTTCCTTTTATAAGAGAAGAAGAGCTTAAGAATTTCAAGGTGATATCACTAACTATAGGTGGCTTAATTATTGCAAGCTTATCTAATTTAGCACCTCTCAACCATTGTTTAATTTTTGTGATACAAATATCTAATGGGTATTTTCTCTTTAGGGTATAATATAGTATACTTGACTTTGCATTCTTCATCTCTAAACAAGATTGGTGGGTATAAAGGAATGGTTAGATTTGATAGCATACATTAAGCTCTTAGTGGTCTTTCCCTTGTCTTTCATTGTGATGATGATGAAATAGGTAGAGAAGTGCTAGTGCTGGTAATAGTGGTGGGTTAGAGCTTGATGATTCTCTACTTTTTCTTTTATAATAGTTCTCTAGGGTCAATTTCTTAGGTTTTATGGTATTTTTGGGTGGTTTTCAATGATTTGAGATAAGTGGAGTGAGGATTTTCAGTGATTTGAGATTTGCTAGTGGCTAGGTTTAGGTTTTATGGTAGTCAGTATAAGAGAGTTAGAGGAAATGAGTATTTAGGTTTTGAAAATAGGAAGTCAAGAGATGAAGGGACCTACGTGCTCTTTAAAACTATAGATGGATGTGTGGTTTCAAAATTAAAAAAATTTTGGACAGAAGAAAAACAAAATGTACGTCGCTATACTTAATCATTAGTATGAGCTTGTGTTCTATGACTTGTGCATGATCTGAATTAAGAAGTATGCACTTTATAACTCAATAACCAAAATTATAAGCAAGATGGTAAAAAAAAAATGATGAAACTATATGGACAACTTTGTTGCTCGTATGCATAATTTTCCTTAAGATTATCCTCTTAATTTTAGTAAATCAATCAATGAATCCAATCAACCAATCTCAATTCAAAATTTAAGTCTTCAAGCCCAATATATATGGGGTAGGAATACTCCCTCACTTCTCAAATATGTGTGTCTCTTCCTTTATGCTCTTCACCTTGCATTTTTATCAATTATCTATAAGAAAAATATCTTAATGCAAAATATAAGTTCCAAGAGAGATAGTCCAAAGTAAAATAAAATTTGAAAAGATAAAATAAAATTGTTACACCACTTCATCAACTACATCTATCCGTAAAGGATAGCAATTTGGCTACTTGAGCAATGTTGGACTCTACCTTCTCATCCCTACTTCTCAATGTGAGTTTCCTTTTTTGACATCAATCAATGCACCGACAATTCCAAAAAGTGGCCTCCTAAGGATGAATGGTATCTCAATATCTTCTTCCATGTCTAAGACAATAAAATCAACTAGAATATAGAACTTATCAACCTTTACAAGAACATTCTCGATGATTCCCAACGGATATTTTACTAATCTATTTGCTAATTGTAAAGTAATCCTTATGGGGTTAAGATCACTCAACCTAAGATTTTTTTTTTTTTTTTACAAATGGACAAAGGCATCAAGCTCACACTAGCTCCAAGGTTACATAAAGCTTTTCACAAAATCAAGTGTGCTGATAATATAAGGAATGGAAAAACTATTTGGATCTTTTAACTTTTCGGGCAACTTGTTTTGAATTATGGCATTAAATTCCTTCATGAGTGTAATGGTGGCATGCTTTTTCAAGCTTTTATTGTTGGACAATAATTCGTTTAAGAATTTCATATAAATAGGCATTTGAGCTAAGGCCTCAGCAAACGCAATATTGATTTGAAGTTATTTAAAAATATTGAGGAATTTTTCATATTTTTGAATTAAGCTTATGATTCCTAAGCCTTTGAGGAAATAAGACTAGAGAAACATAAGGCTTAGGTAGAATCTTAGGTTCTTTTTTCTTTTCTTTTGTGATCTCTTTTATCGCATCTTCATTAGCCTTTTCACTCTCCTCTCTCTCTCTCTCTTTTTTTTTTTTTTTTTTTTGTTTGCTTGATTTCCACTACTTCCTCATCTTTAGTCTTTTTATCCTCCATAATGGAATCATTCTTTTTCTTTTGTGGAAGGTCTTCCAATTGCTTCCCACTTTGAAGTGTCACTACCATGCATTATTCTTTAGGGTTCATCTTAATTCTACCAGGCAATGCACCTTATAAACTTTCACTAAGAAATGGGCCATTTGCACTTTTAAATTGCAATTTTGAGTAGTTTTGGTAATACTTTTATCCATGAGAGCTTCACTTGCGGCTGCATCAATATGACATTTAATGGTAGTGGGTAAGCCATTATTATAAAAAAAATTAAGCTACCAGTAAATCTAATAAACCATGATGCAAATATTTTCTTTGCCATGCCTTGAATGTCTCTTATGCCTCATAGAGAGACTCACTTGCATATTGAAGTTAGTGATATCATGCCTAAACTTCACGGGTTTCCCTTGTGGAAAACATTTACTAAGAAATGCATTTGTCATATCATTCTAAGTAAAAATGGATTTGACTTCTAAAAAAATGGATTTGACTTCTAAACGTCCCAACCATAACTTTGCATTGCCTTTTAGGAAGAAAGGAAATAGTCAAAGCCAAATAGAGTCATTGGACACTATATTGATCTTAATATCATAGATTTCAAAAAATTGAGTCAAATGGACATTAGGATCTTTATTATCAGCCCCCTCAAATTTAGTTTGTTGCACCATTTGAATCAAGATTGGTTTCAACTCAAAATTATTAGCCACCACAATTGGTCTTTCAATTGGAGACCTTGCTCCTTACGAATTCGGAATTGCATAGGCACACAAGACTGATTTTGGTTTTCAGCCATAGGAACTTGCTTTAGATCTTTTGAAATTTCTTCTTTACAAGTTTCTTCCTTTGAAGTTTCCTTATCTTCTTTCTTAAATAAAACCAATCACAAGTTATTCTTCTCTTCACTCACTTGCCCTTCTTTAATTTCTCTCCCTCTAGAGTTACTTGCTTGCCCTTTTCTTGTAACAGATTTTGTTTCTTAAGTTGCTTGTTGGCTTTACACGTCTTCTCAATTTCTAAATTTAGTGGTTTGAGTTGAACACTTTCGTCACTTATCATATACCTGTGTATCTTTGCAAAAGCACACATAAACAATTTTCAACAAAATAAATAAATAAATAAAAATTGACTAAAATAATAGAAAATTTGCTAATTTTGATATTAAAAACACAGTCTCCCGATAATAGAATAAAAAATTTGACTACTCTTTTCTCACTATAAGTATACGAGTCAATTGTAGCAAATAATTTTAAAAAGTAAGGGATTGTCGAATTTATAAGGAGAGGATTGAATGTCAATATTTTAAAATTTTATAATATTCAATTAATAAAAATGATGATTTTTTGGATTGATTGTTGATGATAAAAGAAAAAATAACTAAAACAAACTAAATAATTAATTAAATAAATTGAATCTCAATAGGAAATGGACCCAGGATTTTGATTTTGATTGACTCTTAATACTTGTGGATCATGTATACTTATATAATTGCTTAAAGAATGCAAAGAATTAAAGATGGTTTTCCTGTAATTAAGTAAAGTCCTCTCTCAATATTGACCCAGCACCTAGTCTCATAGTCACAAGTATCAATTCAATTTACTAAGTTTTTTGGATGAGGAATAAACATCATTTAGATAAACCCAAATCTCTATGTGGTAATTCTTCTAGGTTATCTCAGATTATACAAATGGTGACCAAACACTTACATAGTCAAGCTCAAGGATGATAGATTCATTCCATGCAACCTTTTACAAAAAACAGAGTATACACAATACCACAAGCAATCAACTCAACCTACATCTAAGTGTTAGTTAGGACTTTAGCTACTCATGGCAAGATTAAATAAATAAGCTCTAAATTGCATTGAAATCAATAAAAACTTTATTACAAGTATATAAAACCTAAATAGGTTTAAGAGAAAACTCAATGAAAAAAAAAACAAATAGAGGCTCCAATGTCGAAGATGATTTCTTGAATTGCAAATCCAAAAATCTTCCTTGAAATATATTAAAACTAACTAATCTACTTCAAAATGGAAACAAAATGGTTCTATATCTAAAATTACTATGTTCAAAGAATTTCTTTCACTAAAAACCTACCGTAGAGTCAGAAAAAAGAATGAATATATAGATGATTGAAGTATGAGTTTCAAGTACAATATTCTAGATGGCCATAGGACCACAAATTTGGTGCCAACACATAGCCTCTTGCACTTCTTCCATTATGGAAATTTAGTCCAAAAGAAAATAAAATCGCATTGCCTCATGCTTCTTACGACAAATGGGCTCGTGCACCATTGGGCCTAATCAATTGGCTTGAGTTACTACATGTGGTCGTGCTTCATTTCTTGAATAGGTCCGTGCACTTCCTTTGGGTGGCTAGTTTGTGCTTCTTGGTTTGGGACCTTTTTGCTCATTTTCTCCTATAAATCTTACATTTTATATAATCAAGTCTTGGAATAAAGAATGGGTGAGGTGATAACAATTTTATTCATTTCACTCAAGAATCAAGTCAAACATGTATAATTTCAATAGAATTTTATGCATATGTAGAGAAATATAAAACACATCAGAAGCTTTAAAAATTTCCATCATGATGAAATAGAAAGACTTAACATAAAAGTCCCTATTAAGAAGGCTAATTATAAAAAGCTTATTAGCAAAATCATACATACAATAGTGATAAGGAGAAAGTGCAAAAAAGTATCTTGTGATTTTACCCTTTTATATTTATGGTTATGTAGAATTTTTATTGACATGACATTTATTACAAGTGCATAAAAAAATATTTATATAAGACTAGCAGGAACACAAAAATCCTTTTCCAGAATGCAAATAAACACATCAGAAAATATTTTTTATCTCATCCACTTTTCTTTCTTACCTTCTTTTATTATGTTGGACATCCATTTTATTTTTAGTTAATCATGTTTTTTTTAAGTATTGGTGTTACGATCCGGGCCACTGTTAACTACTAGCTTAATAATCGGAGTGAGGCTAAATCTAATCACATGACTCAAACGTCAACCACAAAGTAGTAGTAGTAATTTAATTAGGTCCCTAGTCTCTTTTTAATGTCAGAAAAGAATATCTTATTTTCCGCTACATAAGTCCTTAACGTTCTCATCAGATCTGTACTTATAATGCCAATATGTCCACCAAGCAATGATCTCGCATTTTTAAGTGGTGATTAGGCTCTAATACAATTTGTCACAATCCAAATATGTATGAACTACTAATTGGAGTGAGACTGGATCTTACCACATAGGCTAAAAGTTCATCCTAAAGTGTTTGTAATAGTTCACTAGGAATGGCAATAGGGCCGAATTAGGTAGGTTTTGAGATTCCCACTGCACCCCATGAATTATCTAGCAAAGAAGTTAAGTAAATCAGATCTGGGGTGTGTGCGAAACTATGATAGAGATCTCCATTTATAATTTTATTAATGTTAAAACTTCATTATTTGTATACTTTGATAAAATATTATAAATATTTATGTTAAGATATATATATATATATATATATATATATATATATATATATATATATATATATATATATATATATATATATATATATATATATATATATATATATATAGGCTTGAATCGAGGTGGGATGGGACGTGGAGATTCAATCTCATTCCTGCCCTATCACGAAAGACAAGCGAAGATCTCCTGTTGAATTCAAGGCAGAGAAAAGTCCATGGGCCCATACATATATGGACTTATATGTAAGCAAGTATTGGAACCTACTTGTACAAAACCAATTGACTTGTACTAGGTCTAATACCTGCTCACTTATAAATCCTTTTTATATTTTATTATTATTCGATGTGAGATTCATTTCCCAATACACTGTCTCAAGTGCAACCGAGTTTGGCCCGTGACCAATATCAACAAGCCGGTTGACACTTGCTTACAAATGGACCAGCCGGCATCTCTTCTTCAGTTTTGGTCCGAATTGGCATCATCATCAGTCCAACAATGGAGAATTTGAACATGGGTCCCAGGATCCAGTCCGTTTGGACATAAAACTTTGATACCATATTAAAGTCCATGAGCTCATACATACATGGATTTTTAAGTAAGCAAGTGTTGGAACCCACTTGAATAAAACTAATTGGCTTGTACTAGATCCAACATTTGCTTACTTATAAATCCTTTTTATATTTTATTATTATTCGATGTGGGATTCATTTCCCAATATATCGAATTTTGCCATTTCTATAGTTCATTTAGGCCCTTATATTTAATTCGTATAATAAGTTTCTTTCCAATGTGAAAAAGTGATATCACATACAAAAGGTATTACAATAGAAAGGAATATTAAATCTGAGTTTATTATTCAAATTGTATATACATTTATCTTTATACTAATTAAGTCTAGGCATTTTATATTAAAACATAAGTTAATTAAATGAGTAGAAGGCACTTTTTATTTCATATTTATTATATAGACAAAAAATATAGTCTCGATAAAAGTGTAAGCTGGCCTAAGAATATTTTTGTTGGGTAAAAATATATTTTCTTCTTATAACATTAGGTTACAAAATAAATACATTCTAAGAAAAAAATTTTAATTTGATCAATAGGCAAAAAAATATATATACGAATATATGTTAAATGAGGGTGGGAAATGGACAGGGATTTTCAATATTTCATTTTAATTAAACCATTAAATCAATTGGACCAATTAAATAATAGTATGTGCTTTGTTTTAAGAATTAAAATAATTTTTAGTTTGATAGGACTTTTTTTTTTTAGTGTTGGAGTGAAGAATCGATCATGAATCTATTGCCAAAAAAATATATACTTATCATTAAACTATGCCTCAATGTGCAATTTGATATAAATTCTTTTAAAATTGTTTTATTTTCAAAAATAGAATAAAATCAAATTGTAATTAATTGTTTCAAATATGTAATTAAATTATTTATTTATTCTTTTAACTTTTATCTTATATTATAATAAAATATAATTTTATAAAAAAATATTTTATTTGAATATTTTATTGAATATACATCATTTTTATTTTTGGAATTATAGTATAATATATTAAGACAATTTCGCTTGGTAGAAAACCATATATTAGATGTATTTTTATTACGTTTTACTATTTGGTAAATGCTACTCTTTTTTCCTTAATTAAATGTTTGTATTTTTTCATTGCAAACATATTCTAAAAAAGCAGACCAAATTGGAGTATTTCAATTCAATTTCTTTTATTAGTTTATTCTATTTGATTTCAAATTTTTTTCAAATCACTCTAAATAAAATCATTTACATTTTACACACCTACAATAGTTCAAATTGAGCATGTTTATGTTGTATCATTGGGGATTTATTTTATTTGGATATCATTTTTTTATTGAGTTATTTTGGGTTTTTCCTAAAATTTTTAGAAACAATTTATTAATGTAAACTTATGGAGAGGTTGTTGAATTCATTTACAAGTTGTGACGGATTCCTTGCCCTTAAAATTTTTGAAAAACTTTTAGTATGCATTTAAAAGTGATCTAAATTTTTAAAAAAAATTTTAGTATCACACCCTAAAATTATGATATTAGATCTACCACTATTTATAAGTGTATTCACTTTGGTATCTTACTAAAAAATAAAAAAAAATAAACAACTTATAAATGTTAAGATCCAATTAATTAACTGGCTAGTGCTAGTTATTTTAATATTGGTTGGATCTAAGCCCGATTTTATTAGTGGACTCTATACTTTATTCATTCACTTCACATTCTTTTTCATCAATTCAATTTCTAATATATTTAAACTTCTTATAAGTAGATAATATGTGTGTCGATGAAATTGCATAATATTCTATTCACTATGTGAATATATTTTTATTATTGTATAAAAATGATATTAAAATGAAACAAAAATGAACTAAATTAACAAAATTCTTAATTCTAATTCTATTTGATAATTCACTAGAAATTTAAGATAAATAAGATTGTTTAATTTTTTATTTAACAATATTTACACATATAATTATACTATATACTACCGTGGGCTCGTAGTTCGCACAAATTTTGATTTTTTTTTATTTAACTTGTATTTGCTTAAACTTTTTATTTTACATGAACTACTACTATTATTATTATTGTTATTTATCGAATTCAAATATTCAATATTTACAATTTTGAATATTAATATAAAAATATATGAACTAAATTTATAATACACACACTGCTATCTATTAAATCCGTCATCTTCTACAACAAATACTTAACAGTCACTGCCATTATCTTATTTCTACTTCACAGCAAGTATGTTTTATGCAACTCTTTTTTTTTTATTATTTTCTTCTGTCAATTTTGTGCTAAATCTTGTATTTTCATCAATTTAAAGTAACAAAATTCATCAAAATATATAAAATTATTGTTTATGTTTTATATTCAATATCACTATGATCAAATCTTAGAGTTAGGGTTTCTAAAAATCTATTTCCTTCTAAATTCTTTAAAACCAATTGAGTTTGCATTTATTTTCAATTAATATAAATAAATTTTATCAATCTATTAACAACCTATATAAAAAATAGGTTAATGAACCAATACTTTAAATATAATGAACCTAATCTTTATAACTGATAAACCCATATTTTATATAGTTAAACATATTCATGAATACATTATTTCTTTTAATTTTATACTATAATTTTAAAAAAAATGATGAATATGTACAATATATAAAAACTAATATATATAACTCTATAGTTTGAACTAAAACCTTATGAACCTCAACCATGCATCTAATGAACATGTATGTTATATCTAATGAACTTGTAATTTTTACATATGGAAATAAAAAAAAAAAACAATTACTTATCATTTATATGTCTGCTATTTAATAACTATTCTTTCCATTTCCATTATAATTTTACAGAAATTATGAGAACTAAAATGATTTCACACAAAAAAAAAAAAAAAAAAAAAACAAGAGAACAAGAAATGACTGCAACAAAGAAGAAGAATGTGATATTCCTCTCAATACTGCAATAAAAAAACAAGCTACGAACAAAGATGGAAAACTAGTACCTCCTAAGCATACTGAATCCAATGAAACTGACTCTAATTCTATTGAAACTGAATATGAGGAATCAAACGAAGAAACAAAGGTCCAACAAGAAAGTGATTCTAATAAAAATGCTGAAAAAGAAGCAGTTCAACAACAAAAACAAAAAAAGAAAAGGTACTTTGCAAAAAATGTGATACCTATAAGAATCTCAATGACAGTATTAAAAATCATGATAAGTCAGCTATCACCGCAACAAAAAGAAGCAGTCAAAGAAATTGGATTCGGAGCTCTACTAAAGATGGAACTCTCCGAATGCCATTCACACATATGTAAGTACTTGACAGATAACTTTAATTACTATAGGTGTGCAGTCAAGTTGAGCAAAGAAGTGCTTAAAATAACAGAGGAAGATGTCCATTGCACCTTGGGGCTTCCAAGAGGAGAAAAACATTTCATTAAGGCAAAAGAAACCAAAAAAGAAAAAGGAGAAAACAAAGAATATTTTAACCTATTGGCACTGTCGAGATAAAGATGGGGAATAACTACTAGCAGTCTAATAACAAGCAAAATGGCAGATGAAATTGTCAAAAGAGGAGACTATTCTGATGAATTCAAGAGAGACTTCGTGATCTTTGTAGTTTCAACTATTCTCAAAGCTCACCAAAACAGAAAATCAAACTATAAGATCTTGTTTTCTCTGATAAATGTTAATGAGATAAAAAATTTGAATTGGTGCCAATATACTATGAGAAGCGTAGCAAAGCGGTCCAAGATTGGAACAAGAAACTAGTAAGTTTCTTTACTAGTTCTACTGTTTTGCTACTAGTACTTATTCTATAATTTAATTTAATCCATTCCTCATATTCAAATTTTCCATTATTTAATATTTTACAAATAATTATGAGGTTTATTACATTTAAAGTTTAGATTTATCACATATAACTATCAGATTCATTACATATAAAGTTTAGGTTCATCATATATCACATGCACATTCATTAACTTTTAATGTCAGATTTATGATTATAAACCATTACTAAATTATCTATTTTTTTTATTAATCAACAACAAGCTCTGTTACCTTGATCGAGTAAAATTCAAAGGAAGGGGATTGATTAAAAGACAATTCCCAATAATATCATGTTGGACTGCTCAACAAGTGAGATATAGATACAAAGAAGAACTCAAAGCAGGAGGTCTAGGTAAAGGATGAGTAGTAGAACGGTTGCTAGACCTAAAACTAATAAAAGAACAAGAAGAAAAAGAAAAAGAAAAGCAAGAGCATAAGCAGCAACAGGAGAAAAATGATAATATTTCAAAAGAGGAAGATGAACCACAACAATAAAAAAAACTCAGAAAGATAAAATTAATTTGTATTCTATTGCATAAACTGTTATTATTTAAAATATTTTGCAAAAATGATAAACTCATAATAAAAAATTCATAATTATAAGAAACTATACAAAAGCTTTCTAGTATTCTCAAAAGAATGGCTAGCACAATCATTGAATTTGGAGAAGTTATGGCAGAAATTGGAAGCCAAAATCAAGGAAGTGAACTACTAAAAAAGACATTTAACTCAGTATCAGAAATGTTCAGTAGTGTCTCGAACTCGCAAAATGATAAACCACTTGCCATGAACACCAGTGAAAAAACATCTGTACAAGATGAAGAAGAAGATTACTTCAATGATCCAAGCTTTCTAAACGCAGTGGCACAATTAGAAGAAGCACTAACAAAGACAATGAAACATCCAGCAAAGAAACAAAATGATGTGCCTAGTTTTTCATTGGGACTCACTCCTAATGATGAAAGTGAAAATCAAAGCCAAGAAGCAAATTTTGAGATTTGAGTTCAAGATACTAATACTGAGAAAAACAATGAATCAATAGAGCATGAACCTCACACTCCACATGCAGAACCAGTTCATCAAGAAAAAAACAATGAGGACATATTTAATGAGTATGTCCTCTTAAACTAACATTTTAATTATAATTTATTTTCTTAACTCGTATTTTGTTAAACTTCCTATTTATATTTCTAAACAATGTATTTCTCTAACATACTAATTTTGTATCATACATTCTAAACTTCTATTTTATTTATAATATCTTATTGACTATAAACTTTTAGTTGTGCTAATTTTGTTCTTGATGAATATGAATTAGTAATTTAGGTTCATTAGCTATAAGGTCCAGGTTCATCATATATAATGTTTAGGTTCACAACATATGATGTACAAGTTCATCACATTCTGAACTTGTATTTTATTTATAATATATTGTTGACTATAAATTTTTAGTTGTGCTACTATTATTCTTGATGAATATGAATTAGTAATTTAGGTTCATTAGCTATAATGTCTAGGTTCATCATATATCTAGGTTCATAACATATAATGTATAGGTTCATCACATAAAGTATATGTTCACCATAATTATACTTTCTGTCATGCATATTCATCAATTATACTTTATGTATATTCATGACTTATTCAATCACCCTATTTTAAATGAATGAACTTCTTAAAATTTTCTTTTTTTTTTTTTTTTACTTTACTTCATACTTGTTGTAGAATGATTAGTGAATCTGAGTCAAAGCCAGAAGATGTATGGAGAAGAAATAGACCAACAAGGAAGTACAAGAACCTTCTTATGGCATTGAGATCACCTTTTTAGAGTGACTACAATGTGGAACTCAAAGATGTTAGTTCCAAGGAGAAAATAATTTCAAATTATGTGTTTTCAGATGAAGAACAAAAAAAGTAAGACTTTAATAACTTCACTACTGATTTTTCCTAAAATAAAATATATATTATTGACTAATATTTTTTATTTAAATAGTGAACATCTATTTCACACTAAAGATTACTAGGCTAACAGAGAAGATATGAGAAGCCTCTGCGACAATCAACTCATAGTAAATGTGATTATAGACATTTGGTGCATGAGGATGAATATGATAAACATGAGGTGCGCTCTTGACCAATAGAAAAGGATTTTCTTCTCAACAAGAGCATATGTAGGTACTTATTTCTATAACACAATCAATTTCTATCATGTTTTATGACCTTGTATTTTAATTATAATATTTTGTTGATTATACACTTTTTAGTTCTGTTCATAGTGTTATTGATTAATCTGATTCAGTACTATAGGTTCATTAGACATATAGTCTAGGTTCATCACATATATATATATGAGGTTCATCATCTTCAAAGTATAGGCCCAGCACATATCAATTATAATTTCTATTTTCATTACTTGTTATGATTAATTCATATATCTTTGCTAATCCTACAACTAACATATTATTTCAGCTTCAGATGGAACTTGAACTTGAATACATGAAAAATTTGAAAATCGAGCAAAAATTACAAAATTTCAACAATATATTGAACACAGAATTGAAATGGGCATCAAATGTTGACATCAGTAATGCAGACCTAGTAAGAACTAATTCTAATAGTCATAATATTTGATTTTTTTTAAATAAATATATTGAGGTATTCTTTTTTTTTTCTTTTTTGTTCTTTTCATTTTTTTTAGGCAATCTTTGTTGTTCTTCGCCATGCACATTACTTCCTCATCTACATCAATCTCAACAAACAACAAATTGAAATCATAGATAATAGAACCTTGCCATGCAATATCAAACATACCATGAAGTATGAAGACACTCCAAAACTTATTGTAAGTAAAAAAATCTTTTACCTTCATAAGTAAAACATATTATTTGAACTTCATTTTAACACATATTACATTTTATCAATGCTTTAGGCTGAATCCTTTGCACAATATTTGGCAACAAAAGGCATATCTTCAAAAAAAGAAATCAAGGATTTCAAAGAAGTGTTACTTAGACTGCCTTGGAGGACAAAAAAAAAATGTTTATGATTGTGGAATATATTGCATGAGACATATAGAGACATACAAAGGAGAAGGACATAATTGGAACTCTAACTTTAGCAAAAATGATGTAAGATATAAATCTTAATTCTTCTCACTTTGTTAATTTTGTATGTTATTATTTACTTATATTTTTAATTGAATTTTTTACAGGACCTTCTCTTAAAGTCTCTAAGAGCAAAATATTATGCATCCATTCTATTATCTGGAATTAATGAATACAGACCCTTTATCATCAATCAAGTGAAAAAAAGATTTCTAGAGAGTAAAAAGAACAATTGACAAATACATTGAAGTTGATAATACTTTTAGAAATTTTTAATACACTAAAGTTGCTAATAATTTTCATTCATAAATACTTTATATTTTATTTTAAGATTATTTGTTTAACTAAGAATATTTCGTTTCATTTGTAAGATTGTTTGTTTAACTAAGATTGTATGATAATAGTTTGTTTAACTAAGAATGTATGATAATATACTATTTCTGACTCAATGTAGCTCTCGTATCGACAATAATATATATTTTGAATAATGTATTTCTCTAACATACTGATTTTGTATCATACATTCTGAACTTCTCTTTTATTTATAATATCTTGTTGACAATAAACTTTTAATTGTGTTACTGTTGTTCTTGATGAATATGAATCAGCAATTTAGGTTTATTAGCTATAACGTCCAGGTTCATCATATATAATGTTTAGGTTCATAACATAAAATGTACAGGTTCATCACATTCTGAACTTCTATTTTATTAACAATATCTTATTGACTATAAACTTTTAGTTATGCCGCTGTTGTTCTTGATGAATATGAAAAAGTAATTTAGGTTCACTAGCTATAACGTCCAGGTTAATCAAATATAATGTTTAGGTTCATAAAATATAAAGTACAGGTTCATCGCATTCAGAACTTCAATTTTATTTATAATATCTTAATGACTAGAAACTTTTAGTTGTATTACTGTTGTTCTTGATGAATATGAATCAGTAATTTAGGTTCATTAGCTATAACATCTAGGTTTATCATATACATTGTTTAGGTTCATAACATATAATGTATAGGTTCATCACATTCTGAACTTCCATTTTATTTATAGTATCTTATTGACTATAAACTTTTAGCTATGTTATTGTTGTTCTTGACGAATAAGAATCAGTAATTTAGGTTCATTAGCTAAAACATCCAGGTTCATTATATATAATGTTCAGGTTCATAACATATAATGTATAGGTTCATCACATTCTGAACTTTTATTTTATTTATAGTATCTTGTTGACTATAAACTTTTAGTTGTGCTACTGTTGTTCTTGAGGAATATGAATCAGTAATTTAGGTTCATTAACTATAACATCAAGTTCATCATATATAATGTTTAGGTTCATAAAATATAATGTAAAGGTTCATCACATTCTAAACTTCTATTTTATTTATAATATCTTGTTGACTATAAATTTTTAGTTGTGCTACTGTTGTTCTTGATGAATATGAATCAGTAATTTAGGTTCATTAGCTATAACATCCAGGTTCATCATATATAATGTTTAGGTTCATAACATATAATGTATAGGTTCATCACATTCTGAACTTCTATTTTATTTATAATATCTTGTTAACTACAAACTTTTAGTTGTGCTGCTATTGTTCCTGATGAATATGAATAAGTAATTTAGGTTCATTATCTATAACGTCCAGGTTCACTATATATAATGTTCAGGTTCATAACATATAATGTATAGGTTCATCACATTCTGAACTTCTATTTTATTTATAGTATCTTATTGACTATAAACTTTTAGTTGTGCTACTGTTGTTCTTGAGGAATATGAATCAGTAATTTAGGTTCATTAACTATAACATCAAGTTCATCATATATAATGTTTAGGTTCATAAAATATAATGTAAAGGTTCATCACATTCTAAACTTCTATTTTATTTATAATATCTTGTTGACTATAAATTTTTAGTTGTGCTACTGTTGTTCTTGATGAATATGAATCAGTAATTTAGGTTCATTAGCTATAACATCCAGGTTCATCATATATAATGTTTAGGTTCATAACATATAATGTATAGGTCCATCACATTCTGAACTTCTATTTTATTTATAATATCTTGTTAACTACAAACTTTTAGTTGTGCTGCTATTGTTCCTGATGAATATGAATAAGTAATTTAGGTTCATTATCTATAACGTCCAGGTTCATTATATATAATGTTTAGGTTCATAAAATATAATGTAAAGGTTCATCACATTTTGAACTTCTATTTTATTTATAATATCTTATTGACTATAAACTTTTAGTTGTGTTACTGTTGTTCTTGATGAATATGAATCTGTAATTTAGGTTCATTAGCTATAACATCCAGGTTCATCATAAACAAAGTTTAGGTTCATAACATATAGTGTACAGGTTCATCACATTCTGAACTTCTATTTTATTTATAGTATCTTGTTGACTATAAACTTTTAGCTGTGCTATTATTGTTCTTGATGAATATGAATCAATAATTTAGGTTCATTAGCTATAACGTCCAGGTTAATCATATATAATGTTCAGATTCATAACATAAAATGTATAGGTTCATCACATTCTGAACTTCTATTTTATTTATAGCATCTTGTTGACTAAAAACTTTTAGTTGTGCTACTGTTGTTCTTAATGAATATGAATCAGTAAGTTAGGTTCATTAACAATAATGACCAAGTTCATCATATATAATGTTTAGGTTCATAACATATAATGTACAGGTTCATCACATTCTGAACTTCTATTTTATTTATAATATCTTGTTGACTATAAATTTTTAATTGTGCTACTGTTGTTCTTGATGAATATGAATAAGTAATTTAGGTTCATTAGCTATAACGTCCAGGTTCATCATATATAATGTTTAAGTTCATAACATATAATGTACAGGTTCATCACATTCTAAACTTCTATGTTATTTATAGTATCTTGTTGACTATAAACTTTTAGTTATGTTACTATTGTTCTTGATGAATATGAATCAGTAATTTAGGTTCATTAGTTATAATGTCCAAGTCCATCATAGATAATGTTTAGGTTCATAACATATAATATACAGGTTCATCACACTCTGAACTTCTACTTTATTTATAGTATCTTGTTGACTATAAACTTTTAGTTGTGCTACTGTTGTTCATGATGAATATGAATCAGTAATTTAGGTTCATTAGCTATAACGTCTAGGTTCATCATATATAACGTTCAGGTTCATAATATATAATGTACAGGTTCATCACATTTTGAACATCTATTTTATTTATAATATCTTGTTGACTAAAAACTTTTAGTTGTGCTACTATTATTCTTAATGAATATGAATCAGTAATTTAGATTCATTAGCTATAATGTCCAAGTTCATCATATATAATGTTTAGATTAATAACATATAATGTATAGGTTTATCACATTCTAAACTTCTATTTTATTTATAGTATCTTATTGACTATAAACTTTTGGTTGTGCTACTGTTGTTCTTGATGAATATGAATCAGTAATTTAGGTTCATTAGCTATAACGTCCAGGTTCATCATATATAATATTTAGGTTTATAATATATAATGTACAAGTTCATCACATTCTGAAATCTATTTTATTTATAATATCTTGTTGACTATAAACTTTTAGTTGTGCTACTATTGTTCTTAATGAATATGAATAAGTAATTTAGGTTCATTAGCTATAATGTCCAGGTTAATCATATATAATGTTTAGATTCATAACATATAATGTACAGGTTCATCACATTCTGAACTTCTATTTTATTTATAATATCTTGCTGACTATAAACTTTTAGTTGTGCTACTATTGTTCTTGATGAATATGAATCAGTAATTTAGGTTCATTAGCTACAATGTCTAAGTTCATCATATATAATGTTTAGGTTCATAACATATAATGTACAGGTTCATCATATTATGAACTTCTATTTTATTTATAATATCTTGTTGACTATAAACTTTTAGTTGTGCTACTGTTGTTCTTGATGAATATAAATCAGTAATTTAGGTTCATTAGCTATAACATCCAGGTTCATCATATATAATGTTTAGGTTCATAACATATAATGTACAAGATCATCACATTCTGAACTTCTATTTTATTTATAATATATTGTTGACTGTAAATTTTTAGTTGTGTTACTATTATTCTTGATGAATATGAATAAGTAATTTAGGTTCATTAGTTATAACGTCCGGGTTCATCGTGTACAATGTTTAGATTCATAACATATAATGTACAGGTTCATCACATTTTGAACTTCTATTTTATTTGTAGTATCTTGTTGACTGTAAACTTTTAGTTGTGTTACTATTGTTCTTGATGAATATGAATCAGTAATTTAGGTTCATTAGCTATGACGTCCAGGTTCATCTTATATAATGTTCAGGTTCATAACATATAATGTAAAAGTTCATCACAATCTGAGCTTCTATTTTATTTATAGTATCTTATTGACTATAAACTTTTAGTTGTGTTACTATTGTTCTTGATAAATATGATTTAGTAATTTAGGTTCATTTGCTATAATGTCCAGTTTCGTCATATATAATGTTTAAGTTCATAACATATAATGTACAGATTCATCACATTCTGAACTTCTATTTTTTTTATAGTATCTTGTTCACTATAAAATTTTAGTTGTGCTACTATTGTTCTTGATGAATAAGAATCAGTAATTTAGGTTCATTAGCTATAACATCCAAGTTCATCATATATAATATTTAGGTTTATAACATATAATGTACAAGTCCATCACATTATGAACTTCTATTTTATTTATAGTATCTTGTTGACTACAAACTTTTAGTTTTACTACTGTTATTCTTGATGAATATGAATCAGTAATTTAGGTTCACTAGCTATAACGTCTAGGTTCATCATATATAATGTTTAGGCTCATAATATATAATGTACAAGTTCATCACATTCTGAACTTCTATTTTATTTATAATATCTTATTGACTATAAACTTTTAGTTGTGCTACTGTTGTTCTTGATGAATATGAATCAGTAATTTAGGTTCATTAGCTATAACGTCCAGGTTCATCATATATAATGTTCAGGTTCATAATATATAATGTACAGGTTCATCACATTCTGAACTTCTATTTTATTTATAATATCTTCTTGACTATAAACTTTTAGTTGTGCTACTATTGTTCTTGATGAATATGAATCAGTAATTTAGGTTCATTAGCTACAATGTCTATGTTCATCATATATAATGTTTAGGTTCATAACATATAATGTACAGGTTCATCACATTATGAACTTCTATTTTATTTACAATATCTTGTTGACTATAAACTTTTAGTTGTGCTACTGTTGTTCTTGATGAATATAAATCAGTAATTTTGGTTCATTAGCTATAACATCCAGGTTCATCATATATAATGTTTAGGTTCATAACATATAATGTACAAGATCATCACATTCTAAACTTCTATTTTATTTATAATATCTTGTTGACTGTAAATTTTTAGTTGTGTTACTATTGTTCTTGATGAATATGAATAAGTAATTTAGGTTCATTAGCTATAACGTCCAGGTTCATCGTGTACAATGTTTAGATTCATAACATATAATGTACAGGTTCATCACATTTTGAACTTCTATTTTATTTATAGTATCTTGTTGACTGTAAACTTTTAGTTGTGTTACTATTGTTCTTGATGAATATGAATCAGTAATTTAGGTTCATTAGCTATAACGTCCAGGTTCATCATATATAATGTTCAAGTTCATAACATATAATGTACAAGTTCATCACATTCTGAGCTTCTATTTTATTTATAGTATCTTATTGACTATAAACTTTTAGTTGTGTTACTATTGTTCTTGATAAATATGAATTGGTAATTTAGGTTCATTTGCTATAATGTCCAGTTTCATCATATATAATGTTTAAGTTCATAACATATAATGTACAGGTTTATCACATTCTGAACTTCTATTTTATTTATAGTATCTTGTTCACTATAAACTTTTAGTTGTGTTACTATTGTTCTTAATGAATATGAATCAATAATTTAGGTTCATTAGCTATAACATCCAAGTTCATCATATATAATATTTAGGTTTATAACATATAATGTACAAGTCCATCACATTATGAACTTCTATTTTATTTATAGTATCTTGTTGACTATAAACTTTTAGTTTTACTACTGTTATTCTTAATGAATATGAATCAGTAATTTAGGTTCATTAGCTATAACGTCCAGGTTCATCGTATATAATGTTTAGGCTCATAATATATAATGTACAAGTTCATCACATTCTGAACTTCTATTTTATTTATAATATCTTGTTGACTATAAACTTTTAGTTGTGCTACTGTTGTTCTTGATGAATATGAATCAGTAATTTAGGTTCATTAGCTATAACATCCAGGTTCATTATATATAATGTTCAGGTTCATAATATATAATGTACAGGTTCATCACATTCTGAACTTCTGTTTTATTTATAATATCTTGTTGACTATAAACTTTTAGTTGTGCTACTGTTGTTCTTGATGAATATGAATTGGTAATTTAGGTTCACTAGTTGTAACATCTAAATTCATCATATATAATATTTAGGTTCATAACATATAATGTGCGGGTTCATCACATTCTGAATTTCTGTTTTATTTCTAGCATCTTATTGTCTATAAACTTTTAGTTGTCCTACTGTTGTTCTTTATGAATATGAATCAGTAATTTAGGTTCATTATTTATAACGTCCACGTTCATGATATATAATGTTCAGGTTCATAACATAATCATTCAATAACACTAGTAACTCAACTAAAAAATTTATTTTTTTATAAAATATGTTTAAAAGGTATTTCTAGCGTATACAAATTATAACCAATTATTCGAAGGCATGGGATTAAAAAAATGCATTCGATCAATTTCCAAAAATTGAACTATAGTCTATATTTGGGTTTGATGAAAAAGCTGTCAATTGAGAGATGCCAGAACTCGAATGTGCAAGATATCCATTGCCAGCAACTTGTAAAAGAGTTCCCTGAAAAATTATTTTTAACTGTGACTCCTACGTTCAACAAAATATTGCAACTTATATCCAAGTGAATATTAAAATTCAGTAAACAATAATAAAAAAAAAAAAAAAACCTAAAATGAACTCTGTACCACTGATTTTGTTTCCAATGCAGCCCTTTTAGCATTCTTCCTATGCTCTTTTGCTTGATTACACGTTTTCTCCATTATGCTTTTAATCCTTTTGTTGCATTCAGCCTTTGCTCTATGCTTAGTAGGATTTTGAATCTCCTCAGTTGATGTTCTTTCACCTTTATCACACTCATCAACAAATTCTAATGCTAACTTCTGCATTTCTAAAAGCTTCCTCACATATTTCTCTAGCTTTCTTATTCTGTTCAGTAGCTGAAATCAATTGCTAAAACTTCTTTGACATTTGTATTCTCCAATCAAAAGGAGTAATACCAGATTCATCAACCAATGAACTAATACCAAAATCAATACTTCAACTTCCAATAACCTCTTTCATCCACCTCCTCGTTACATACTTATTTGGGATTCCTTCAACATAATTCACATTCATTACATGCAAACAATGGCAACAAAGGATATTTATTTCTGAAAACATCTTACAAGTGCAAAAAATATTAAGATTTTGCCAATCAAAATGCACCTCATGACAAATAAATCCACTTCTGGATGCCAAACATGAAAAATCATCCTATTTTCTTGATCTAATAGACATTCTTAATGATATGTAGTACCCTTCATAAACTGCTCCTCAAACATAAAATAAATCTCTATTGTATAAATTTCCCTAGCATGTGAAAGCAACTTGACATGCTTCAAAAACATCTCCGGTTTACCTTCCAAACAACGCATATCTTCACCTTTTTCCTTGCTCCTCCACTCTAACACAACATTAACAAAACAATTATAAAAATCACAAAGCCCAACAGTCTTAAAAAGTCTCCTAGAAACCAAACAATTTGTACTCTCACTCCTTTGCGATAATAAAATATCACCAGAAAAATAATCCTTGCTAAAAGCAGGACACTATTTCTCTCTGCAACTGTAAAGCTTCTGTAGCCAACTATTATTGTGACATTTATATTCATTTAACAACCTAAAAAAAAACACATGATATGCAGATTCATCACATATAACATCAAAGTTTATCACACAATAAGTACAGGTTCATTATATTGAACTACTAGGATCACTGAAAAAAAAAAAAAAAACAAAAAAGTATAGAACACAATTAAACTTACCTAGTCCAATACAAATGAAACTTAGCTTCCATATCAGTGTATTTCAACAAATAATTGAACAAATCCACAAATCCTTTTTGACTTCTCAAAGACTTTATGTTCTTCTTTGAATTTTCTCCAATGTACCATATACAAAGTTTATAACGAGACTTTAAAAATAATTGAACAATCGCAGCAGCCATAGCAGCAGATTAATCTATCATAATAGTTTGTGGATTTCTCCTATCCATTGATCTTAAAAATACACTAAAGAGCCATACAAAAGACTCTATTCTCTCATTTAGCAAAAAAAACCACACCCAAACATCACATTCATACAATGATGATTCATACCCACAAACAGTGCACAAATCATATCATATTTGTTAATCCGATAAGTAGTATCATGAACTAACAAATCTCTAAAATGCAAATAATCTTCCTTCATCCATCCATCTCTTCAAAAAAAAAAATACACAACCTGGAATCATTATCAACCTCAAAATAAAAAAAAATAAAAAACTTTTTCATTTAATTGTCTTCTTCTAAAAATTTCAATCAATGAATTAGAATCACTCTCATCTAATTTCTTCAAATTCTCCAATATTAAATGATTATTAGCATCCTTAGAAGTGAATCCAACATATGGTGAACCTCCACATTGATTCTTAAGCAACCTAATCCCATCAACAACTGGAATTCCACTTTTCTTTAAATGCTCAAGATAAGTAAGTTGATTCTTTGTAATTTCTCTATGCGAACGAAGGAGATGAACTTTTGTTGGTGCACATAGCTCGTGATTGTGATCCTTTTTATGTTTTGTTACAGTCCAAACTCCATCCTTGTCAATATCAAACTGCACAAAAGCTTGACAACCACCACGAATATCCAACTTTGCATAACACTTATTCCCTTTTGTTGTATCCCTTTTTGATCCAGCCTCAGAGCAATGAAACTTTTTCATTGATAGTGTTCTACCATCTGCTCTATGCCTTTGCTTACCTTTTTTAACACTAAACCTAATCTGAATTCATAATCATTATAAAGAGCATTAGCTTCATCAACAGATCTCATAAAAATGCCCAACAAATCATTACCATAAACAATATTTTGATTATCAACTACAAAAAGTAAAACGCAACATTATGCTAATGAATACAACATCATTCTAACATTATACTATAAATTTTAAGCAAACAATATGCATCTACAATTATCAATTACTGTAATATATTAACTGAACCTCAACAGTATATCTAATGAATATGAACTTTATAACTAATGAACCTGTATACTATAACTAATGAACTTATACTCCTGAAATCACATACATATAAATTCATCAATCATAATTATATTTCTACTGAAACGCAACATTATAATAACAAAAACCAAATCATTGTAACATTATACTATAATTTTAATGAATCAATATGCTTCTACAATTATAAATTATTGCTATATATCCAACGAATCTCAACAGTATATCTAATGAATATAAACTTTATAACTAATGAACCTACATAGTATAACTAATGAACCTATACTCCCAAACATAAGAACACAAAACTTCATCAGCCAAAATTAAACTTTCATTGAATAAACAAATGCACTAATACCAAAAAAAAATCAAAATCAATCAATAAAAAAAAAACCAAAACTACATAAATAAAACATAACAAATAAAAACAGAAATTAAATCCAATACAAAAAACTGAATAAATCACAAAATAAATACAATTTACCTGCACCAGGAGACAAATCCAAATTTAAAACTGAAGAATCAACTACTGACGTTACTTACTCAACTAGATTGTCCAAATTCTAATCAACTAACTGAATGCCGCGTGAATCAATAACAGATTCACCCACTGGTACATACTTTTCAACTCCAAAATCTAAATTTCCTACCATTTATCAAACAATATCTCTAACTCCTAGCAAAAAAAAAAAAAAACCTAAAAATAACAAGCAATCGATCTCCAAAATAAAATCACAAAAAAACAAAGAAGAAGAAGAAGAAGAAGAAGAAGAAGAAGAAAGAGAAATAGCTTCAACAAAATTGAAACAACTTCCTAAGAGAATAAGAAGAAAAAATGAAGGAGAATAAGAAGAAGAATAAGATGAAGAAGAAGAAGATAGATGAAGAACAATAAGAACAAAAAGATCGAAGAATCAGAATAAGAATAACAAATCTACCTTTCTAAACTGAAAAATCCATTACAAAACTTCTTTTTTTTTTAACCAAAACGGTGCGTTTTGGACCCGGAACCATGGTGCAAGGTAGTCCCGAGTCCGTGGTATAAATTGCTTTGCTAATTACTGTGTTCCACCTACTAAATGGTCACTCGCCTATTTAAGGTGCATGTGATAGTGATTAAAAAGTGCAAAATATAATTAAAAAATGAAATATAATTAAAATTGGGCCCAAATATCTCACATGCAAGAAATTATTATTATTATTATTATTTAAAAAAATGAAATTTTTTCCTTCTGATATATTAGAATTTTAAATTATGAATTACACAACATGAGTAATAATCCTTTTTTAGGATCCGTTACACTTAGTTCAAGGCTCAAATTTGAAATTTTTAATTAAAATTTAAAATTTTAATTATTAAGAAATTCTTTTAAAAATAAAATTAAAAACAAGATTATTGCGTAGTTATATAGTTTGAAATGAAAGAATGAGGAAAAAAAAAAAAACGAAAGGGTTTTAAAAAAATTCAAATTTGAGATTTTATAGTTGAAATTTTAAATTCATAGGATATCTCCTTGACATTATATAATAAAGACATAAAGAATGAGAAGAAGAATGGGTTTTAATAAAAAAAACAAAGATTTATTTTATTTTATTTAAGAATTAGAGTTATTAGTAGTAATTAAGAGTAATGATGATGTGATAGGATATTAAAATAACCAAAACTAGCCACTTAAGTGATAAGTCCTCACATCACCAAATTTACACGTGTTATGTCTCTCCTTTATGAGAGTGCCAGCTTGTCTCTCTAATTTGAGAGTGTGTTTTGTTTTTTCTTCAAATCTAGTTTTCAATCTTTTCACTAGTTTTACGTGGACTACTATGGAGAACCAATTAGCATCATTAGCTCTAACAGAGGAAAAGGAAAAGGAGCTCATTGTGCAAATGGAGGCGGCAAAGAATCAGGAAAGTTATGATTTGTGTCTTATTGGAAAGTTCATGACTAATAGATAAATAAACTTCAATGTTATGAAACATAGAATGACTTCTTTATAGAGACTAGGAAAAGGTGTAACTATTAAGGAATTGGCCTCCCAAAGATTCTTGTTCTAGTTCTACCATGTGACTGATTTAAAATGAGTTTTAAAGGGTGGACCATGATCTTTAAGAACCACTTGCTGCTATTTTATAAACTTAGGCCTGAGTATGAACCATAGAGTATTGACTTGTTCCTAGCAAAATTTTAGGTGCAGGTCTATGATCTACCTGTGGGATATATGTCGGTGGCAATTGGCAAACACTTAGCTAACTTCATCTATGAATTTATTGAATATGATGATAAAAATAATTCAAGTATTTGGTGATTGTATCGAGACTAATAATGTAAACCAATGAAGAGATAGAAGATGAACAAAACATATAATGGCAGTATGGCACTTATTAAATTCAAATATGAACGTCTAACTAACCTTTATTATATTTATAGTTTTTTAGGCCACGCTGATCGGTATCTCCAAAGTTGTTTACTTTTATAGAAGAGGAGCTCATAAAGGAATAGGGCCCTTGGTTGAAAGCTCTAATGAGATGCAATGGTGGACAATTGGGGAAAGGTGGCTCTATGAGGATGGGATAGTTGAGGAAAACATGAATCATGGTACAAAAAGGTTAGTTCATATTCTAAGGGATATGGTGCAATAACTGCTAAGGAAAGAGGATTATGTGTAGTGGTGACAAATCTTCTTATTACTATGTCCTCTAAAACTTGCCATGTAGATCCCTTCAGTTCATTTAGAAATAAAAAAAAAAATGGGTCTTATTCCTAACTAGAGATAGTGAACCAGGCCTAAGTAAATGAAAAGAAGGATGAGGGGATTTAATTACAAGAAGATAGGAAAAAGAAAAGGGTTGTAGATTCTCACGGGCCTAATATAGAAATTATGCTTATTGATGATTCTGTGGTGAATAAGGATGATAAGAATACAAAAGCTCAAAGTTTAAAAGGGGTAAAAGTTATGTCTATGTATTTTTAATAGCAAGTCTTGTCTCTTAAGCTGGCTAGGAGCTATGATTGTCTTAAACTATAACTGCCAAAGGTTGGGTAACCCTCAACTAGTTCATGTTCCAAAACTCACAAACCTAATATTATGTTCTTAATTAAATCTTTTGCCTATGAAAATAAGATAAAAGAGATTAGATTGAAACTGGTTTTGAAGGTGCTTTATGGTTGATAGAGAAGGACGAGGAGGTGGACTTATTGTATTGTGGAGGTCCCAAGAAGTATATAATGTTATGAATTTTTCATTTCACCATATTGATATTGAGGTGATTGAAAAAGAGAGAACCTGATAGAGACTTATAATGTGCCGAGAGTGTAGTTTGTGTCAGGAATCATAAAGTCTAATTAGAATGATTACTGGTAATTCCTCTATGTTATGGTGTTGCACAGGTGATTTTAATAACATTCTTGATCCATTAGAAAAGAGAGGTCAAAATGAGCATCCTAGCTTCTCTATGGGTTTAGAGAAACAATTCAGAGTGTTATCATCATGAAATTCAGTTAGAGGGATAATCATTTATGTGGGAAAAGGGTAAGGGTACTAAGCGTTCGATGGAGGAACAATTGGATAGAGCTTTTGCTATAAATGGTTGGCTTAATTTATATCCTAATACCAAAATACATAATCTTGTGACTCCTGTATCTAATCACTTTCCAATTTTATTAAAGACTAGTAGCAAATATACTTTTATTAAAAGGGGTCCTAAATTTTAGAATGGGTGGCTGCATGAGCAAGGTTAGATGCAATATTTAATAACTTAAGGAACTCTATGGGCTCTCTGCCTATTATGGATAAACTCAAGAGATGTGGTTTAAATTTGTTTCACTAGAGATAAGAGTTGGCTCATAAATATCAAAAAAATATGTAAAGATGAAATTACTTCCTTACGGTGTATATAAGGAAGATGTTGCTACTTTTAACTTTAAAAAAAGAAGCTATCATCATTACTTCAGCAGGAGGAAGACTATTGGAAGCAATATGTAAAAAATTTCTAGCTTAAGGAGGGGGATGCTAATACCCAATTTTTCCATGTATGGCAAATTATAAGAAAAAACTCAATAATGTTCACTTTTTAATAAGTGATAATGGGCAGCAAGTACATGACATAAAAGGCATGGGGTAAAATGATTAAAAAATATTTTGTAGATTTATTTTCATCTTCATTGTGCCCAGCCAATGGTGTCCTAAATGTGGCGTGTAACAAGGTTACTGAGGAAGATAATTGTACTATGTTAGCACCATTTACTAAAGAGGAATAAAAAGAATATGTTAGCACCATTTACTAAAGAGGAATACAAAGAAGTTGTATTCCAGATGCACTTAGACAAATCTAGATCTAGATGGTTTTAATCTCGCATTCTATCATAAATTTTGGCACATTATTAGTGACAACATTTTTTAGTTAGCAGTAATTTAGCTATCTTTGAATGTTTTTCCTGAGGCATTATATCATGCTACCATATTGCTCATCCAAAGTGTGACTCCCCAACGATGGTAAAAGACTTTAGACTAATCTCTTTGTGTAATGTATTCAAAATTATGTCTAAAGTTCTAACTAACCGGTTAAGAACTATATTGCATAAGATTGTTTTTATCTGTCAATCCGCTTCCGTATCGAGAAGGGTCGTCATAGATAACATCCTTGTTTCTTTGAAATCATTCGTCGCATGAAAAGGGAAAATAAAGGAAAGCAAGGGGAGGTGGCATTGAAATAGACATTTCTAAAGCCTATTGTCATGTGGATAGGTATTTTTTATAGGGTATGTTGTCTAAGTTAGGTTTTGCTAAAAAATGGATAAATATGATCATGTGGTGGTTACCTATGTGACTTATTCGATGGTTTTTAATGGAAATGAAGTGGGCTCAATTGTTCCTATGAGAGGTTTATGCTAAGGGGACCTGTTGTCTCCGTATTTATTCATCTCATGTGAAGAAGGACTCTCTAATTTAATTCAATAGGCTGAAAGGAATAATTTGGTATCAAGAAGTAGGATTTGTAGGAGGTGTTTGAAGTGTATCCCACTTATTTTTCACCAATGATAGCTTCTTTTTCTTTAAATCATAGAAGAGTGTTTGTCATACTATAAAACATATTTTTTATTTTTACGAAGAGGCATCATGGCAAGCCATAAATTTTTAGAAAATAGGCATTTTTTTAACAAAAAATTTGATCAAAGTTTGAGAAACTCAATTTCATCTATTCTTGGGGTTTCAATGGCTCTAAGCATTGGGAGGTGCCTTGGTCTTCCATCACTGATAAGTATAAAGAAAAGAGATGTGTTTCAATTTATTCGGGGTCATTTTTGGCAAAAACTTTAGGGGAAGGGAAAATTATTATCTAGAGGTGGTAAAGAAGTTCTTCTCAAACTAGTGGCATAAACTGCTGTTGCGTATGCAATGAGTTTCTTTATGATCCCTATCTCATTATGTAAGGAACTTGACAAGATGATGAATTCATTTTTGTAGGATTTGGGAGGCAATAGGAATAAAGTTCTACTCTATTGAATTATTCTCTCTTGATGAATAATGCAACATAGATTAAGAACTATACTAGCCAAATAAATTCAAGCATTAAGTATGACAAACACCGCATACCATGAAATATTGGATTTAATAGATGATTAAAAGAAATTGTGATTCAAGTCATTAATTCCTAACTAAGAAATTTAGTTATACATAATGAAATTAAAATTAAAGTACTTAAAGATAGATGGAGAATTCAAGGACAAAGTTGAAGAAATAGAATCAAAGTCTCTCAATCTTCAATTCCACTCTTCAATCTTCAATCCTTGATGCTCCAAATCTCTCCTAAGGCTTCTCTCCCCCTTTTTCTATTCCTTGTAGTCCTATTTATAGAAATTTCCAACTATTATCTTCTGTCCAACTGAACTGGCCCAAAATTGGAATTAAAATTCAAACATAATTAAAATAGATTGCCATGGGTGTGCCAATGGCTCATGCGTGCTGGTTTTCAGCTTCCAAATCCTTCTTATGTTCAGACATCGTGCCCTTCCAAGTTAGCACTACTTTTCCTTTTTCTTTCCTACTTTCAATATAGTCAAAATTCCTACAAAATAGCTCAAAAACCTTCCTCAAATCCAATTAAAATGAAACACTAAAAATAGACAAAATAAAACACAAAATACACAAATTCCTAATCCAAATAAACTAAAAATTACCACAAAATTAGCACACATCGTAGGCTGGAGGTCTTATTGATCCTTTATCTACCACAAACTATCATTTCTTTGTTGGTGATTCTCTCATCTCTTAGAGAAGTAAAAAGCAGACTATAGTGTCCAAGTTTAGCACTGAAGCTAAATATCAAGCTTTTGCTGACACTACTTTTGAACTACTCTGGCGACGATGACTTCTTCGTGACATAGGCATTAAGCATTCATCCAATACTACCTTACAGTGTGACAATCGCAGTGCTATCCAGATTACTCACGATGATGTGTTTAATAAGCACACCAAACACATTGCAAATTATTGTCATTTTGTGCATTATCATGTTCTACAAAAAAAACTATCAAGCTTGTCTAGGTCTCATCTATTGATCAAACTACTAATATCTTCACTAAAGCCTATCCGCATCAACGCTTTCATGATCTTGTTAGCAAATTTCAGATGGCTGCTTCTTCACCACTTTCAATTTGAGGGAGATGTTAATGTATATAATCATGCCTATAATTATGCCCAAATCATGTCTCTAATTATTCTTGTAATTATTGTTATATATTCCCTTCTCTATTTTGACTCTTTTGTACATATATAGAGGGCTTATTCTTTATATTGATCATTAATTCGATATACAAATTTCTCAATTTTTTGTCTTTTATCTATTATCAAAATTAAAATATATATATATATATATATATATATATATATATATATATATATATATATATATATATATATATATATATATATATATATATATATATATATATATATATATATATATATATATATATATAATCAATGAAATTAACAATATTATTCAACTTTTGGGAAGCAATATAATTTTTTAGTGTTTTTAAACTATACTTTCCAATGAATTTATATGAATTTCTTACTTTTCATTTTTTAATTAAATAAATCTTTTGTATTCTTAAATTGAAAATTTGGAATATTAGTGGAATGCATCCTTTATGATCATGACGTTGAACATCTTTGGCATATATTTTTTGATTGTCCTTACACTCAGTGCTGCTAGGTAGCAGTGGGAATTCCACTGCTACCATTGTCGAGTGATGAGTTCTATGATTGGTTGCTTCAAGCTATTCATTCGGGGTATAATGGCGATATATGGAAACTTTCTATGGTCTTGTGGTTGGTTTGGAAGAGTTAAAATTAGTAGTTATGGCAGCAAACTTGTTTACCACCAGATAAAGCGGTGGAGCTTGCTCTTCAATTTTTACAACATTGGCGAGCTGCAAGATGTGCCTTCTAGGGGTCACGAAACCAGGCTACGAGTATCTTAGGGTGTTGGGTGAGACCTGCTTCTAGGAGAGTCAAATGTAATGTAGATGCTACATTTTTTACATCTCCTACATCTATTGGGTTGAGTATGATATTGAGGAATTGCAGGGGAATGATCTTGAGGAATTATAGGGGGGTTTTGTTGCATGCAAAGCCATCCATAAGTTGATTTCTTGTTTATTTAAGGAGGTTGAGATTATGGGTCTTAAGGACGCTATGGAGTGGGTAGTGAGTCTTGGGCAAACTCAAGTGGATTTTAAATTAGATGCACAAGTGGTTGTTCAAGCTTTATCTTCAAGAGTGCATGATATTACTGAATTTGGCAGCATTGTTGACAAGTGTCTATAGCTTTGTGAGAATAGAAATTTTTCTATTAATTATCTAAACAGGCAAGCCAATATGCCAGTTCATTAGTTAGCTAGAGCTGCTCATTCTTATGCTTATATCTATGTTTCTCACTAGATTCCTTCTTTCCGTGAAGAGTCTGTATTATTAGATTTGCTTTCTTCTTAATAAAGCTATTCTTCTCAAACGACATATACAATTGAAAACATAGTTTTAATAGACAAATTAAAATACTTCAAGTGCTTGAAAAAAAGATTTTTCCTATAATACATATCAAAAACACAACAATAATTTTTAATAAGTGCAACTACAAAAAAATAATTTTAAAATAAAATTTTTACTTTAAGCATTTATAATTTTTCAAAAATTTGAATTTAATAGTATAAGATTAATCATTTATTGAGATGGATAATGTAAATTTATATTATTGATTGTTAGTTACTAACAACTGACCATAATTGCTGAACTAACTAGTTAAGTTGAGCTAAAGACTTATGGGCAGAGATGCTAATGTTTGGTGCACTTGAGGAAGGAAGGCATAGAAAACAGCATATGTCCCTCAAGTCTATGGATTTTCTGTTAAAAGTCAATGACCATTTTTCCTATCATTGTCCCACCAAATTAATTGCTAATTAATAATCTACATTCATCCACATGCTTGTTATAGAAATATGATTACTTAAGTTTTTGTTAAGACATTTTAATGTTGGATTATCCTGCAGTACTTCATTCTTACTTTTGGCTCTCATTAATATACGTTGAATTCTTATTCACTTGCCATCCTTAAAATAATAATAATAACAATAAAATCTCATTGATATATGAAATAAAAATTTAAGGTGAAATTGAAATATATTGATAAATATTTATATTTGATTTAGTGATATTAAAGGAATTTCTTAAATTATTTTAAATTTAATAATTTTCTAAATTAAAAAAATTGTGAATATTTTAATTCTTAATTAAAATATAATTAATTTTTAAAAACATTAAGGTGAAATTCTATTGGACAAGTGATTTATTGGTTGATACATATGCTTCATATATATATATATATATATATATATATATATATATATATATATATATATATATATATATATATATATATATATATATATATATATATATATATATATATATATATATATATATATTGTTGAAGTCATGAATTCAAATTCCAATTGTTAAGATTCAATCACAAAAAATTCACTAATAAGATTTTTAGAGAGAAAAGCTTCTAATTCTCTTTAAAAAAAAAAAATTCTTTATTTAAGAGTGATGATGATCGAATTTTTTTTTACTGCGGATCATGTTCATTTACTTTTCATTCAACTTAATTTTATTAGTTAATAATATTCAAATTTGATCTTATTTTAAACAAATTTGTTTTTTTTATGTTTATTTTTTTTTGTGGTTTCTGTTTAATTTTTTTTTTTTATCTCTTTGTGATATATTTTTCTTTCTGTTTTTTTATCCGCCCTCTGATGGATCTAAGTTTCTTAGTTGGTTGATAGTTCAATTAAAATTTTAAGCCTTACATCAAATTTACATTTATTGGTATTTAAATTGAATTTGCAAAAAAAAAATCATTAGAATAGTCGAAAATTTTTATTATTGTCGTTGAGTATAATTTAATCTTTAAAATTTAAGTTGTTGCCATCATTATTTATATTTATAGTTTTTTATTGTTTTATTTTATCAATTAATGAAATTATTTAGTTTGATAAAAAAAAAATTCACTAATAATATTAATTAAATAAAATTTAAATGGAAAACTACCAATATTTCGGGTTTCCAAACTATATGTTATTCAAGATGCCTATGATTTTCATTGTGCCTTATTATATTATACTATGCGATGGATGAAATTTTTTCACAAATTCAAGAATAATTTTTCTTATTTAATTTAAATTGAACAATTAAATGAGTATATATATATATATATATATATATATATATATATATATATATATATATATATATATATATATATATATATATATATATATATTTTATTTATTTATTTATTTATTTATTGTAACCAATTATTTGAAGAAAAATTATTGGGTGTATTAAGAAATAGTATACCTTATAATCACAAAAATATGAAAATTCACTTGAATATATGGATGGTGAATCTCATGTTCATGTACGCTATCCTATTTTAATGTCTACTTTAATTATAAGCCATTTAAATCTCGAGTCGGATGAAATTAAGTGAGTATATTTATTATATTATTGAATAAAAGTTGATTTTAATTAAATTTAACCTATAATATAATGGCATTTTTTGTTGTGTAAATCTCCTATTTGATTTAGGAAATTGTAGCATTAATTTTCCATATATAAAAGTTGGAGAACAACGATAAAAAATAAATAATAAATAAATAAAAAAAAACATTATAAAAGTTATTGCAATATATATATATTTTAAGATATTATTTTATTAAGTACTCACCACATAAATAAAAAAAAAAGATATTATTATTAATTAGTACTTAGGATTGTTATATATATATATATAGATAGGTACTAGCATAGATGGAATAGGGCAGTGAAAAAACTTGGAAAATTCTCTCTCTCTCTCTCTCTCTCTTATATTCCACTTGAGCTAATGGTCTTATTGTAGAAATGTGTTCACTGATATATTTGATTGGTAGTCAATACACTTATGACAGTGTTTTAAATTCAAATGCCAATCCCTAATTTTTATGAATAAATAATTAACACATTTAATAAATTATTTTTAAGTTGAAAAAGAAAAAGTGAAGAAGATTTTGCAAAATGAGAGAAGCAATCAATGTCACACTCATATACAGTTAATTATAATTTATATTTATGCAAAAATAAATCTCACTTAAATATAAGTTAAGATATATTTTTTTCGTCTTAAAAAGTTTATCCACTTTCTTTTCTTACATAATTTAATAAAATATTATTAATTACTTACCAACTCATAAATTTTATCATATTTTTCACTTATATCTTTGTATACACTCATTTATTATTATCTTTATTATTAATTTTGAGAATACATACCTTTTAATTAATAAAAATAAAATGGACAAATACCTATAACTATTTTTAAAGTGGGCAAGTATTTTGATACATTCTAAAAAGAAATAGTAGATAATTTTTTTTATACGGAGGAAGTATTATTTTTAATATACTGAATGTATTTTGTTTTCTTCATTGTCATATAAAAATAAGTCTATTTTCTGTATAGATTAAGAATAATATAATTAGTATAGTTAATTAATAAATTTTTTATTAGTATTTTTTAATAAAGGTATATTAAAAATTAATAAATTAATTGATTTATTAAAAAAATTAATAATTTAAAATAAAAGAAAAAAAAATGAGATTATTATTATTATTAGGCGAAAGAAATATAATTTTCCTGCTTTTAAAATCCCCATGTGGAGGCCATGTGGGGACTTCTAAATTTCCCTCTATTCTCTGCCCAAAGCCAAACGCCACTTTCTCTAATTGTGGGTCCTCTTTTCCCTCTCAGCATCACCATGTTTTCCGGATCCTGCCAATTCCTTTTAATTCTCTCTCTCTCTCTCTCTCTCTCTTCCCTCCAAATCAATATCCTCATTGGGGTGGCACGACACTCGAAACTTATAACCCAATTTTTTTCTTAATTATGTCCATAGTCAATATCACCCTCCCGAATTATTTTCTTTTTGCTTTTTGAGTAATATAAAAAATCATTAATTTATATATATAGACTAATTCGAGAATTACTACTTATCAATGAAAAAAAAAAATTTTTTTGATAGATTATTTTTTAATGTAAAATTATGCAATATAACATTATTAAATTAAAATATTAAAATAATTTATAAATTAATTAAAAGAAAAAAAAATTATTTACTAAATAAAAGAAAAAATGACGCTTTTAATTTATTAAATTAATTCAAATATTAAGGTAACATATAGATTGAGTTGTGGATCCTATTAACTTTTTAAAAAAAAAAAAATACTTCAGATCAAATTCAAATGAATTTTATATGTTATAGATCAAATTGTAATTTTTTAATTAATTTACCAAAAATAATATTAAAATTTTCAAAAAAGATATCTTAATTATATACTATATTACTAGATCAATTTTTTACCTATTGCTCAATCAAATTTTAGACACAACTTCCCTTCAGTGATAAGATAGAATCTACTTGTAAATTAACGTATGAAATTCATCGATTGTAATAAAAATGTTTATACATAATTATTTAATGTGGATTAGTCTCGAATTTAGAAAATATTAAAATTTTCAAAAGTTTAACTCTCTCGACTTTCAATTTTTTTTTTTCGTAAATTGAGATATGAGACCTAACTCTGAACATATCTATTATTTAAACTCATAAGATTCAAAATTGATTGATACTAATTGCAAGTGATTTGTAGATAATAAACCCACAAATAAAATGCCTTAATTAAAAGATTTTCCAACAATTATTGTTTCTAGTACTCTATTATTATTTATTTACTTTGCTTTATTTGTGATCCCACAATAAATAAATAAATATATGTAATAGAGTAATAAATTAAATTACTATGAGTTTCAATGCCTTAGCTATAGTTTTTTTGGCCAGAAAAAGAACCTGTTTCCTCATGTATTATTCTTCCTCTTCTTCAATTCACTTTCCCAAATAAACGTGCAAATTAGGGTTTTAATTAACAGAATTTTCGCAAATTTAATAAGAATTATTAAAATAGGAAGATATTTTTAATTATATATAGTTCATATTTTTAATTATCAACGTAATAGAAAAACTACTAATTCCTCAAGAAACTAAAAAATACTTAGAATTTTTACTATTAGAAAATTTAATATTTAATTATGGGCAAAACATTTGAAAGTTTCCGTTAAATAAAAATATAATTTATAAGTTATATTAAATATAATAAGTGATTAAATTTTTAAATATTTATATAATTTAAAATTTTCATCATTTATATTATTTCGATAATTTAATATTTAACACTTAGATATTTTGTTTTCCTAAGAGATCGCTTAAGCATTTTAGTTTTACTTAGATATCACTTAAAATTTCTTTTTAGATAACCCTAAGACATTGTTTGGAAGGAAAAAAAAAAGTGAGGTGGTAAAGAATGGAAGAGAAAGAAAATGAGAAAGAATGTTGGGAAATGTAATTTTTAAATCTCTCTTCTTATTTGAAAAAGTGTTAAAAGGTGGGAGGTGGGAAGGTGGAGAAAAAATAAAATTACTATAATATCCTTCACTATTTGAATGATTATAGGAATAATTTGGACAAAATAATCCATTTCATATAATTTACAATTAAAAATTTTACTTTCTCCACTATTTCTATCCAAATTAAACAGAACAATTTTATGTAAGTCCAAGAAAAGTTTTAATGTTCATAGTGATTTCCCTTCCAACATGAGAAACTCTCTTCCAAAGCAACTTTCTTTCCCTCTCTTTCACTCTCTTCCCTCCCCCCTCCAAACATGAGAAACTCATTTCTAAAGCAACTTTCTTTCCCCTGTATTTCACCCCCCATCTTTCAAGTTCAAGAACACATTCAAAATTATCACTTGCATATTAATTAACACAATCCATGAAATAAAGAGTAAAATCAATTTAATTACTAATTAAACCAACCAATTTTATAGAATAAATTAATTCTATTTAAAAAAAAAAAAAAAAAAAAGAACTCATGATTTAACTTCTGACATTCCCCTCTAGCTAGCTTTATTTCACACCTATAACAAGTTACAGGCGTTGAGTATGCATTATATTGAGGGAACCTGTAATGTATTTTCAATAAATCAAAATTTCAAATAAAGTAAATAAATAAAAACCCTCTTTTCTTTTTATTTAATTATTTAATTAAGTTTTAATATCCTCTAGGTTTTGTATGGTGGGCCATGAACACCATGTGCCTGCATGTGCGGTGTCTTTCTCTCAGAGCCCCACCACTTCTTTCCTGGGAGCAAATAAATTGGTTTCTCCACATTCTTTTCCTTCCCATTCTTCCACTCTCACTCTCTCTCTCCCTTTCAAAACTTCATTTCTAGGATTCTTCTACACTTTCTTGGATCTGTAGAGCACAGAACTGTATTTCAGCAACTGCTGTCTCTCTCATTTATTTCCCATGATTTTCTCCTCTTCTTGATCAATAATACGGCCATTCTATCCTTAAAAGTTTATCAATATTATAAGGTACGTGCAATTTTAGTATTTATTTTTATTTTTATATATATTGTAGAAACATTTAGTGCATAATTCAACCTATGGCTATTATCATAAACTTCTTGACCATTTAATCTTATGTTATTTTCCTCTTTGAAACCCTAATTTCCTTTAATTTCCTTAGTAGCATACTCATTTTAATTTATCTTTTGTTCATATTTTATTTGTTTTTCTTGCTTTCTTTCTTTTTCTTTTTTGTTATTGAGAAATATATTCTCTCTTTACTCAAGAAAAATACATATCATTAACATGTAAAGAAAGCGAACCACATAGATAAAACAAACTGTATTGATTAGTTTGGCTTTTTAGCATTTTTTTTTCTATTAATATCCCCACTAATATAAAAGAAAATCTTCAAGAATTGATCCACATTCTTCTTATGCTTTCTTTCTTTCTTTATAATTATTATTATTTTTTTTTATTAATTGGCTTTTACTGGAGTTTGAGTCTTTATATTTTCTTTATTCTTTTATAGAATGCGTTCTCCTAGGTGTCTCGAGCAACAATTCCTCAAGAAATGGATAATGGGTCTCCAAGTATGTGATTCTGGAAAGCAGAATATGACCATCTTGGAGAGAAAGAAGGCAATAAAATTATCAGCAGACATTGCCATGGCTTCTACAAGAAATGGTATGACTTGTTGGAGCCGTGCACTTGTTGGGGAAGCTTTAAAAGATGATTATAACAATAAATTACTCATTGAAAATATATTAGCTTCTGATTTCTCTGATAAGTCTAATGATATGAAGCTAATAAAGAAGGTTTCATCATCAATTGGACCGATGATTAGACGGAAAAAGAGGGTTATTAGAAGTAAGAAAATCTTGAAAAAGATTCATCGTCGAGCTAGAAGAATAAAAAATGCACCTCAAATGGTTGTTGCTAAATCTCTTGCAAAAAAGATTGTGAAGAAAAGAACTCAAGTCTTGAAGAGTCTAGTGCCTGGAGGTGAGTTAATGGATGATATTTCTTTGATTGAAGAAACCCTAGATTATATAGTATCTCTTCGAGCTCAAGTTGATGTAATGAGAACTCTTGCTAATGCCACGGAGCTACTCAATGATAAATAGGAGCATCATCAATGGAGAATTATAATTACCTTTTGTTTTGATATATTATATATTTATATATACTTTTAATTAATTATTATCTCTTAAATTTTTTTTTTTTTTTTTTTTTTTTTTGGCAAGACTAGATGAAGGAAAGATGAGAAGCTAGCTAGTTAGCTGCTATAGCTTTATAAGCTTGTACAGTTTAAATTAATTATTAAGCATATTTAAGGATCAATATTATTCAAGGATCTTGAATTATTAATTTCCCTTTTCTTCTTATTTAATTAGTTTTGTTTTCTTGCATAAAAGTTGCTTCTTTTTCATGTTGATTAATTTTTCTTACTTTTTTTTATTTTTAATTTTGTTTTGTTTAATGGGTTGATCAGTGTTCAATCTTCCAAAAACAGGAGGAAATTGAATGGGACAAAATAGAAATTTCTTAAATTTTCTTCAGATATTTGATTCTCTTTTCATTAATATTGAAGTTATTCTCAGAAAATCTATACAATTTGAAGTATTTACTTATAGGCAGTTTTTTTTTTTTTTTTTTTAAATTGAATTAGTTTTGTATTATTGAGGCCTCCAAGAGATAAAAATGGGTTATTGACATAACAATCAATGGTCTAGCCAACTACACACACCCGTGCAAAACCTTCTGCTTGCTTAGTATATTTATATGATGGTGACAAGAGCTAATGATTTCAATGTAAAGAATCATTATAGATTGTCTTTGATATAATTTTTTTTTACTTCAACTTGGTAATTAATCAATTTGTCAAAACTTAATTATTCTCATAAAAGTTATTTTACCTAGCAATTTCAAGATTGAATTCTTATAACTTGGTCAAGTATTCAATCAATATACTATAATATATAGTTTCTTTTACAGGGACAAGTTATTAAAATTCAAACTTTTGACCTTTGATAATGTTTGACCAACAGTCAACTAATAGATTAGCACTATTGTGGTAATAATGGTTAATTAACATGAGTTGATAATTTCTGTTTAAATTTTCAAGAATTTCAAGTACCAAATCAATTTGATGTTAACTAATTAATTATTAATCTAATCATGTTTAAAAGCTACCACCAATAAGACAATTAAAACATAATAATTACATAATTATATATTAACAACTAGCAAGAATTAATCTATTCTGTGGTCAACCTTGCTAGTTCTGAACTGAATTATTGGTTATTAACTCCACTTTTCTTAACATTAGCTTTAGTTTACCAATTACCATATATCATCCTGCCATATTGCCACATCCATATATATATATATATATATATATATATATATGCTCATTTTATTTATTCATTTATTTATTTTTGCGAGCGGAGGTGATATACACTGATAAAGGTAGGATTTGAACCTAAGACCTTTCTAGTACTATCAAGCTCTTGGCCACCAAGCTAATATATACTTAATGGGTTTTTTGCTCATTTTAATTGTGAAGGTCACAAATTTGAATCATATAAAGGACCAACAACAAAATAGAGATAATGTGTCCCTTTTTCAGTTTTGAGGATGGATGATATTGGACAAGTATGTATTAAATTTAGGCATTCTACATATCTCACGCTACTTCCAAGATATAATTAACCTCTTCTAAACAATATGTACATATTAATCAGACACAAAGTCCAATTAATTGATGATCGTAAGATTGTCCTAGCTAAAGTACACACATACACATATACAATGTCAGTGTAAAATTTCCGGTTGAGAAAAAAAAAAAAAAAAAGTTAATGCACAGAAGAAAAGTCTCTGCAGTGAACTTTCTTCAAGTATTTATGATTTGACGTTGCTGTGTATTCTGCTTCAGAATTTGGACTAAGCTGGAAAGTATCTATGTTAAAGGTATTCCTTTAATGGGAATGCTAAAATCTAGCTACTTGTATATATATATATATATATATATATATATATATATATATATATATATATATATATATATACACACATTTAATTAATAATATATTTATATATATTTGATATTAAATAAGACAAACACAAAAAGCCACAGTTGAGGCTCAAGTTGAGTCACCTTTGAGTGGCAGCTGAGTCCAATGCTAGTCCCACTGTAAGACCTAATTTCAGACCCATCACAGACCTTTTTCAGATACCCCCAAAAAAAATATAAAAAAGGAAAAAAAAAAGGCAAATCCCCACCACCACTACCACCAGGCATTAGGGCCATTCAGGTTTTTCTGATGATTATAGAATAAGCCCAGGTTAGCTTTGGGCTCATATTTTATACTTTTGGGTCTAATCTTCTACCACCCACAGACAGTAGCATTAGGCAACAAAGACAGCAACAGAAGAGATTGCATTAATTGGGCTGTCTATTATTAGAATGGAGCAGACATAGATAATGGCTACATATTAAAGTTTTTTGAAGATTATTAGACCCAACCATGTCACATAAAATAAAAGTACATGTTCAGAGCCATGATGAAACTCATAGGTTAATACTACTCCTTTAGGTAGCAGCCCGAGGACATAAGGAAAATTACATGATATGTCCCTTTTTTTTTTAGAAAAAAAAAATCATTTTTGTCGTTAATATTTTTTTTATACATTTTTAGGTGCTTTTTATTTATTTTATATGATCTTTGGTTGTTTTCTTCTCTATTGCGTTTCTATGTTGATTTGCGAATAAAACTAATACTCCACCGTCTCTTTTACCAGCGTCGTAAGTGTGGAGTTTAAGTTTTTTTTCTTTTTAATTATCTCTCTCTCGTGGCTAATCTGAATTTCATTTGCCACCATCAGGAGCGAATCCATAAGCAAATTTCAATAGGGCAAACTTTGAACTAACCTCTTTGCATTGTCTTTCTCTATAACTTTGAATTGATAGAATATTTAAACTAAAACTTGAAACTTGAAAGAGAATGGCTATTGTTTTGTTTTTCAAAAAAAGAAGAAGGCTTTTTTTTTTTTCTTTATTAGGAAGAAGAAAAAGATTTTAAACTTCCATTGAATGAATAGTCATACTATCATTGAAGTACGTAATAAGATATATAAATAAAAGTAACAAAACTTATTTAATACACCATTTTGTTCCTTTCCCTTGTCTTTTTTATTAGAAATAAATTTAACTATTTGACTTTATGTTTCTTTGTTATATTAAAAATATGGGAGTTTTTTAAGTTACTTTGTTTTAAAACAAAGTAACCTATTTTGTTGGGAAAAAATAGTTTTACGAAAAATTATAATTTTATTTATATTTTTTTGTAAATCTTTTTTCACAATTTTACTTTATTACGAAAAAAGTTCTAATTTTACGAAAATATAATTTTTTATAATATAATTTATTTTATACAAAATAATAATTTTATGAGAAAACTAATTTTATAATTTCAAAAAATATTACTCTTTTTAAAAAAAATCACAATATTTTTATAAAAGGTATCATATAAGCAAATTTTTTTATATTATTTTATTTTTTTAAAAAAAGTATAAAATTTTATTTTTTATAGCCAATAGGATAGTTATAAATAATAAATATAATTAAAATATTATAATTAAATTAATCTACTATTATATTTTACTAATTAAAAATAAAAATATTAAAATGATTAAGATAGTATTTTAAATTTATATATCTATAAACTTTATAAAAAAAAAAGTCTAATTTACAAAAAAAAAATATAAGAACATTATAATTTTTTATTAGAGAGCCTTTTTTTTTGTAATTAAGAAATTATTTTTCTTTTTCATAAAATTGTTGTTTTGCAAAAAATAAGTCATATTTTCTGTAAAATTAAAATTTTTTTGGTAACTAAAAAGAATTATTAAAAAATAGTTTAATTTACGAAAAAATATAAATAAAATTATTATTTTTCATAAAAAATAATTTCTTTTTTGCAATCAAAATAGGTTACTTTGTTTAAAAACAAAGTAACTATATTCTCTTTCACCAGCGTCACAAGGGTGGGTTTTGAGTTTTTTTTTTTTTTAATTATCTCTCTCTCTCTCTCATGGCTAATTTGAATTTCATTTGCCACCGTCAGGAGCAAATCCATAAGCAAATTTCAATGGGGCAAACTTTGAACTAACCTCTTTGTATTGTCTTTTTCTGTAACTTTGAATTGATAGAATATTTGAACTAAAACTTGAAACTTGAAAGAGAATGGCTGTTGTTTTGTTTTTCAAAAGAAGAAGAAGGCTTTTTTTTTTTTTTTTTTGTTTCTTTATTAGGAAGAAGAAAAAGGTTTTAAACTTCCATTGAATGAGTAGTGTTATTATCGTTGAAGTACGTAATAAGATATATAAATAAAAGCAACAAAACTTATTTAATACACCATTTTGTTCCTTTCTCTTGTCTTTTTTATTAGAAATAAATTTAACTATTTGACTTTATGTTTCTTTGTTATATTAAAAATATGAGAGTTTTTTAAGTTACTTTGTTTTAAAACAAAGTAACCTATTTTGTTGGGAAAAAATAATTTTTTACGAAAAATTATAATTTTATTTATATTTTTTTGTAAATCTTTTTTCACAATTTTACTTTATTACGAAAAAAGTTCTAATTTTACGAAAATATAATTTTTTTATAATAAAATTTGTTTTATACAAAATAATAATTTTATGAGAAAACTAATTTTATAATTACGAAAAAATATTACTCTTTTAAAAAAAATCACAATCTTTTTATAAAAGGTATCATATAAGCAAATTTTTTATATTACTTTATTTTTTTAAAAAAAGTATAAAATTTTATTTTTTATAGCCAATAGGATAATTATAAATAGTAAATATAATTAAAATATTTAAAGTATTATAATTAAATTAATCTACTATTATATTTTACTAATTAAAAATGAAAAATAGTAAAATGATTAAGATAGTATTTTAAATTTATATATCTATAAACTTTATAAAAAAAAAGTCTAATTTACAAAAAAAAAAATATAAGAACATTATAATTTTTTATTAGAGAGCCTTTTTTTTTTTTAATTAAGAAATTATTTTTCTTTTTCATAAAATTGTTGTTTTGCAAAAAATAAGTCATATTTTCTGTAAAATTAAAAGTTTTTTGGTAACTAAAAAAAATTATAAAAAAATAGTTTAATTTACAAAAAATATGAATAAAATTATTATTTTTCGTAAAAAATAATTTCTTTTTTGCAATCAAAATGGGTTACTTTGTTTAAAAACAAAGTAACTATAGAAAACACCCTAAAAATATATATATATCAAATAAATAAATTAGTGATTGCTGATTTATCAAATTTAATTAATTGAATAAAATGTTTGATATATTAAATAGGTAGGGGCAAAAATAAATTTCAACATGGAGATAAGAAGTATATACAATATACTATCACTTTCAAATTTTGATTGGCCTAATGTAAATCCGCCCCTAGCCATCATTCTTTGTCACCAGTAATAAATTAATCGGTCCAAGTTTGCTTTGGGTGAGCATTATTAGATTGCTATGCTTTGATTGGCTTAGGATTGCTGGGTATTTGGACCTAATGAATTACTCTAGAGTCATGAAGATTGTGCATGGTTCATACATGAAGAAGGTTGAGGAGAGGTATTTGTTGTCATACCCAGATCTGCCAGCACGTTATGTGTTACATTCTGCAGATGTTACGGTAGGTCAAATGACAAAAATATGCCATTTAAAAAACTTATTTACCCATATATGCTAGTTTCAAAAATATTTACTCATATATGCCACTTTTAGAGTGGAGACCATAAAACCGGAAGTCAAACTTCCAGTTTTGTGGTCTAAAATCTGCAGGTCCTTTTGTGCAGAAAACCGGATGTTTGACATCCGGTTTTTTTTGCACACGTGGCAACAGAACCGGATGTTAAACATCCGGTTTCTAAATTCCACCCGGATTAAGTAATTTTTTTTATATTTATTATATGTTTTTTAAGTAAATATAGTAAGTAATTTTTTTTAAATTTATTATAAATTTTTTAAAGCATGTTTATTATGAGTTTATCATTTATAATGAATTATTTTTATGGTAAGTAATTTTTTTAATATTTTTTATAAATTTTTTAAAGCAAATATTTATTATAAGTTTATTTCTTATAATAAAAAGTGGTCATTTATAAATTTAATTGATAAATTTTTTATCAATAATATTTTGTTAATTAATAATTATTTGAAATTACAAATATGTGAACTAAATATTTAGGTGAAATAATTTTATTTTATAAATAATAATATATGAATATCATTTAGAATGAATTTTTATTTTTAATAGATTTGATGATTTTTGTGATATAAAATTTGTTATTATGAAATAACAATTATTAAGAAATAAGTGAAATAATAATTTAATTAGTTTTATATTTATTTAAATCACATTAGTGTATAATTTTTTTAAAATTTTAGTTTGGATTTCGGAAAAACTAAACAAATAAATGACATTAGTGTATAATATTTATGGTAAAGAAACAAATACAATTTTTCAATAATAAATTTTAAGGAATATTTATACAATTTTTCTTTTGCAGATGGGACTCTGCATGCAGGTAGCACAGAAACCGGATGTTTGACATCCGGTTTCTTGCCACGTGTGCAAAAAACCGGATGTCAAACATCCGGTTTTCTGCACACCTGCAGACGCCCAGCACTGCGCACAAAACCGGAAATTTGACTTCCGGTTTTGTGGTCCCCACCCCCTGAAAATTTTAAAAAGTAGCATATATAGGTAAATAAATTTAAAACTGGCATATATGGGTAAATAAAATTTCTAACTAGCATATTTTTGTCATTTTCCCGTTACGGTAGATGGGTTGTCTAAAGAAGGGAGTTTTGAACAGAAGAGCTGCAGAAGTATGTGTTGATGGGTTGGCACAAAAATCAAAAGGAATAATCTGAGAAAGATTTGGTTTTGTTATTCAAGTGGGAATTGGAACAAAATAAATCTGTAAGTGGTGGATATGTTAAACAAAAACAACAATATCAAATACAAGAACGATCCCAGATTTCTCAAGATTAGGCTCCTCTATGCAATATTACTTTGTCCTATTTTGCTTTGGGTTTTCATGTTTTTCGCTGTAATTTTTGTTTGAATTTTACCCCTAGATTTGTAGCTTTGATAGGATTTTGTTTATTCATTTGCTTGTTTATTATTAATTTTTCATATTTATTTAAGAGCAATGAAGAAGAAAGAAGTTTTAGTTAACTATTAACATTCTTCGATTTTCCTTTCACTTTACCAGCTCAGTTTCTATTTCAAATTTACAGCTAGAATTGTTCATGATTATAGAATTTTCTTTATTTGATATCTTATGGTTTTGCATAGTTTGTTTTATTTTTATCTAGTCTTCTTTAGAACAAAATCATGATTTATCTATTGGGAGTTAATTTTTCTTTCTTTGTTGTTCATGGAATTTCAGAGAACTATTGAACGGAAAATTGTCCAGCCTACACACAATTAACTCTAACCCTCAATTTCACTAGGTTCAGTCTCCAAGACAATTTTCATTATGTTATTATTATTTATCAATGCTCGAGCAGAGTTATCTTATAATGAAATGAGAGATTGATTCGTTCTTTGGAAAGTTCGGTGTTTGGTTTTAAAAATTTGAATTGTTAAGAAATTAGTGTTTCCAATTTATATCATATGCTATAAATTTTATATGTTGGATACTTTGTATTATACAATTATTTGATTTGATTGAAAAAGTTAGTTTTTGTAAATCCATGTTGTGAGGCCTCACCTAAACACCAGTCTGATCCACTATAAGGAATCAAAATGCTCATATGGAACAAAACTCACGAGGAAGCTCTTGGGCTTATCTTTGATAGGTTTGAAAATTATTTCTTAGAGTCGCCATTTTAATTTATTTTTATTTGGAAAAATATAAGAAAAAACCCATTTGACTCTAATTATTACCCAAAGGGAAAAGATCACTAGTCTTGAAACCAAAGAGAATTCAGAGACTAGGTTTTCGGTTTATTTTAATAAAATAAGTTTGGCCAATTAATATAAGAGTGAGTTAAAATATATTTCATGAACAAACTAAAATGCATGAACAATTAATAATAAGCATGATCATTCATTTCAACAATAAAATAAATACAAGTAATAGTTTAAACAACGATTGACATTATAAATGAAACCAAACATAGGGGATACCTTCTCTAGCCCTTGTGGGTTCTAGGAAAGTCACACATTTCTCAAACTAAACCTAATAACAAAGTAAAGGAAACAAAATAAGAGTAACTGAAGGAGGTGATAGGGGGGAAGTTAGTTTTAATTGGATTCGATGCCTAAACCAAGCATACCTACGTATCTTTTTGAATGGGAATTAGAACCCATGCAGTTCTCTCTTCTTGCAAAGGAGTTAGTTTAGTCTAGCCACTTTATCATGTTTTGATTAATTGATTAAAAGATGATTGAGTTAATTAATTAATTTAATTAATTACTGAGTTGATTAGCTAATAACTTAAATGAATCAATTTAATTAACTAACTAAAAGAGGCAAGAAAATTTAAACAAAAGAAAATTAAAGGAAAAGAAACTTACTTCTGATGGCGGGCGACAGCTGACTTCGGATGGCGAGTGGCAACTGGTTTAGGATGGCGAACGGCGAGTGGTAGCTGGCTTTGGATGGTAGGCGACAGTTGGCTTTGGTGGACAATGGCTAGCCTTGGATGGCAAGCAGCGGCTAGCCTCGGCGGGCGGAGGATAGCCTTGAACGGTGGGTGGCAGCTAGTCTCGGATGGTGGGCGGCGGACACGAGCCTTGAGCAAGAGACTTGCCTCGAACAGGAGGGCGGAAAGCCTTAAACTAGTCAAGTAGGAATTAAGAAGAAACCTCCCAACTCGCTTTGTAAAATAAGAAGCAAATACAAAGCGGTTTGCTTGAAGTAATACTTTTCAAGTTCTAGAGGTTAGTGTTTTGAAGTGTGGAGAGACCCTCTATATATAGGAGGAGATTTGAAGTATAGAAGTTGTTCATATTCAATATGGAATTGCAGAAAAAAAAAACACACTAGGGTTGCCGCATAGGCCTTTGCAGCATTGCATAGGCCTCTGCGGCAATCGATGCTGATCCACCTGTTCTGCCCATTCTCACTCGTATCTGGTCCATTTTCCACGATTCCAGTTGTGTTGTATTCGTTACTCAGTCTTGGTTGATTTGGAAGAGTTCAAATGTTAAAAAGAAATGTTTTGATTTTTCCCATTTTAAGAGTTTTTGACTTTTAAAGGTTTGTTTATCGAGCCTGAGTGATTCTATGATTCAAACGCATACTGAAAAGTGCAAAATTAGGGGTTCACATATGTACTATTAGAATTTAGCATGTTGATAATATTGGAAGAATTTTTTTTTATTTCTCAGTATTGAACATATATGAAACATGCGCTAGCAAATGGATATATATTTTCATATTACACAAATGCAAGTCCATTGATTATGCTTTAATTGAAAAGTTAGTTTTATTAAATTAATATCATATATAAACAGTATTAGATACTTATTATATACTAAAAAAATATTGAATTTTACAGTAATGTATATTGTTTGCTGTGATTTTTTATTTTATTTGAAATTTATTACTTGTGTAAATAGTAATAGATACTAATTATATTGTGAAAGCATACTGAATTTTATTTAATGTATTCCATAAATTAAATAATAAATAATATTAGATATTTATTATTTGTAAGAAGTATATTATTTTTTGTTTAATATATACTCTTTGCTGTGATTTTTTATTTTTTTTACAAATTCATAACAAATAGTAGTAGATACTAATTACATTGTATAAGTATATTGAATTTATATTATATACTAACTATTTGCGAGAAGTATATACTTTTTTAGTTTAATGTATACTATTTGCTGTGATTTTTAATTTGTTTATTTTGAGATTTTTAAAATCTTAAATAAAATGTAATTTTAAAAGTATTTGATTTTGTAAATATAAATTTAATTTTTATACGAAGCAAATTAATGATATTGTACAAATTTATGAAAAATCTAATACATAAATTTAGATAAATTATATAGTTTTTAATCTAAATATAGGTTAGTAGTTAATTCATTTTGAATTTTCATAAATAAAATTTAATATGGGTAAATTAATTTTTTAATTTTAAATGGAAGTGAAATTAATATATGATAGCAAAGAGAAAAAAATGGACTTTGATAGGCAAAAAGAATAAGAGAGACTAAATTTATAAATAAAAACATAAGTTTGAGATATTTTTGCAAAATAAAAAAAAAATAAGAGGCAACAAAGTTAATTTTTTTAGTTTTTAAATTATTTGTGTAAAAATGCCAATTACGTAATCAAGTAACTCTTGTCTAAAGTAGTCATTAGAAACTATAGTTTTCAACATTTTTGATAGTCAAATTATATTAGAGATTTGATAGTGCATACAAAAGTTTGCATGGAGTATAATCCAAACTAAAGTGAAATAGTGTTAAATTTGAATTCGATTGAATTAAAAAACTCAAGATTTGAAATTGAATTTCAATTCAATCGAGTTTTTATATTAAAATGCAAGTTCAATTTATACGAATATCTAAAATATTCAAATTCGACTCGATTAGATAATTAACATTAAAAAAATAATTTAACTTATTTATTAATACTAAAATAAAATTCAAAAAAATTCAGATATGTTCGAGCTTAAAATTGAATTTATAATTAATTAGATATAATATAAAATATATTTAAAATTATATAAAATTTTAATATTTTGTTAAATTTATGAACTATTTAAATTAAATATTATAATATTTAAATTTAACTCATTAGTCGAGTCTTGATCTAGAATTTAACTTTTATCGAGTTAAATTCAAGTACCATAATTTACAAATAACTTTGACTCAATTATACTTTGCACCACTTGCCACTTTTTAAAAAAAAAAAAAAAAAGCCACAATTTTCTAATGGAAAGCCAATTGCACACTAATAGAGAAAGCACTGCTTTATTATTATCAAAGTTGCCAGTCTTATGATGAATTAGGTCATGCATACTCTGTTGTAAATCATTCAACCTCTCTCTCTCTCTCAATTGATGAATCATGAATCGGCTTTTATTAATTGTCAAAGGCTGAATCGTACAGGCAACAGAACATGATATACAGTGCTTCAAAGTCAGAGTCACATATATAAGATCAAGTCAATCAAACATATACAAAACCTTAAAATCAATCTAATATATATTGAAGTTAAAAGAAGAAATTTATAAATTTTTATTACCTCATTAAATGATAATCATTAAATTTAATTGATTTTAAATCAATTGAATGTTAATAATTATAGAATAAATTACTATTTAGTTACTTAGATTTAATTTAATTAAAGATTTAATTTAATTAATTAATTTTTAATTAATTAATTCATTTCTATTTTTAAGAAATTAATTAATTAGTCCTTTAGTTTTAGTTTAGTTAAATTATTTAATTTTTTCATCTAATTTTTATATTTTTTCTATTAAATTTGTACAAAATAATTAAAATTTCTTTCTATATATAATAAATATAAATATAATTTTGATATTTAAAAATAAAAAATAAAAAATTTCAAATTAACAAATTAAATAATAAGTACCTAATTATATAATATTAACTTAACTATTTAATTATTATTTAATTTTATTAATATAAATATTTTTTATTTTTATTATATATAATAATTATACAATTATATAATAATAAATAATTTTATAATTTGATGATATTAAATATAATTATTATATAAAATTATATTTTTAATTCTATCTTAAATTTAACCTTAAAATTAAATGATAGAATTATATAAGATTATATTTTATAACCTTAAATTTAATTTTTTATTTTTAAAAATAAAAATAAAATTATATTTATTATATATACAATGGCATTTTCATTATTTTTTACAAAATTTAACAAAAAATATAAAAAGTGGACAGAAAAAATAAATAATTTAACTGAATCAATACTGATGAACTAATAAATTAGTTTTTTTTTTAAAAAAGAAATGAGTTAGTTAATTAGGGTAAATCTTACCTATAATAATAATTCCATGTGAAATTTAATTAATTAATTTAATAAATTTATTTATAAATTTAGTATATCATATTAATTAATATACTTGATTATAAATTTATAAATCTAATAATTGATTTTTACATAGTATTAATTAAATGTGCGATACTTATGTATATATTAATATAATAGACAAATACTTGAGACCTAATTCAGGTGGCAAAAGCATTTACTCTTAAGAGTGAGAGGTTTTGAGTTTAAATTTAAGACATTTTATTTGCAATAGGTAAAATTTCATCTTTATGGAGAATGTTAAGAATGGCTACCTCCTATTATATAACCCACTGCCCAATTGATCATTCTATGAATAAAAAATAAATAAATAAATAAATTGAGAAAACATTATTTAATTTCTAGCTATTGTTCAATCAAAAGCGTATATATATACAAATGAAATATGTATTAAATGAGTAAATATTGGCCCGTGGAATTTTTTTTATTATTAAATTTCTAAATTTTTGCAATATGATACTATATATCATGTATAATTATAATAAAAACTACAAAAAGTTCCATGATTTAGTGCGTGTATATATATATATATATATATATATATATATATATATATATATATATATATATATATATATATATATATATATATATATATATATATATATATATTACTCAATGAATGTCTGAACATGTGCTCTATTAGGGTCAAACTCATACTTAAAAAATAAAGAAAAACTAACAAAAAAAAAAATTAGTCTATTATCTTGTGAATTATTTAAACAATAAAAAAGTAGGAATAGCAATGGATGTGGTAGTATATAATGCAGCATAAGTAAAAGAGAAAATAGAATTTCAAAGTTTTTCTATATTAATTGATGCCTCTAAAATGATTAAATAGGGATTTAAATATGAATTCTAAAATTCTAATACAAAATATACCTAAAATGGCAAGATTGTAAAATTACACTAAGAGAAAATAAGAAAAACGTCATAAACAACACCTAAATCAGAATTACAGATCAAAAGTTACGACAAAAATAAGCAGTTTTCATAAATAGAAAAATTGCTTATTTAGGAGTCCAATGAAGGGATTTGATCGACGTCGTCGCTCATAGCCAAAGGGATGACTTTGAATCATTGGCTCATTTTTCTTTGGATCAAGTACTTATAAAGCCCAAATCTTAGTTGACTCGGGCTAATGTTTTCTCTGTTCAGACTGTTACATATCTAAACAAGTTATAAAAGTTTCTGAAATAGTCTTCACGTCATTATAATATTCTTAGCAATACCTAAAAAATAAAAAATTGGCTATTTATTCATACTCATGCCCTTTTAGATAATAAATTTCAAACACGTGTTCATATCTATAGGGTTTAAGGTAACTTTCGGATAACCCATTCTCTGAGTAATTAACAAATTATTTTTAAATATCTGTGTAAATTTAAACATAAGTATATAAGTATCGTAAATCGGTACATTTTATATTAAAAAATATATATTAAAAATAATAATTTGAAATAATAAATATTATATTATAAATAATTTAAAAATTATCCAAATGTAAATATTAGAGATAGCATAATTAATAAGTTCAATCATATAACTCCTAAACATTGTGCAATTAACTTTAAAAAAAATGTTGAAAATAATTAAGTTTGAAACAACACATCACAATTCACTAAAAACATATAGCAAAATCTATAAAAAAAAATATGATAATGTTTATCAATTAGTAATTAAATAAAAATTTATATTATTGTTAAGAATCAATCTCACATTAGAAAAATACAATAAAAATATATGGGTATATAATGATTTGAGTTTGACTATCTAATTAATTAGATATAACTCTTTAGCAATAGTTGACTTAAACTCATTAAACTCAATTTATTTGTAGGTAACCGACACTTATTCAAGTCATCTCTACTCTTTTAATTTAATTTCTATCATAATATCATAGCAAGTCTGGTCCGATTCAATTTCATTCAACCAGAATGAACAGCATATCTCTCTGTGGTCCTAAGTGAAATTCCAGAACGAACAGCATGATAATTTCTTAGCTAGCTGCCCCTGATAGCTCTGGCAATAGGAGCTTTGATATGAACAAACTCCAAGAAAGGAACGATTGGGGGCATGTCCTGATTATACCCTATCTGCCTTAAAACCCTCATTCCCTAATGAAATGTCATTTAAACCAAACCCCACAAGCAAAATACTCGATAATCATGGCTTTCAGTTATGAAACACTACAAGAAAATCACAGTTTACCGATAAAATTTACCGACAGAAATAATTTCGTTAGTAAATTTATTAAATTACCGACAGAATACCGACGACACATGAAAATTTTCTTTTTTTTTTTAATTACCAACAAACTACTGATGGTTTACTAACAAAAAATTACCGACTATAAAATTTTGTCGCTAAATAAGGTGCAAAAAGTTAGCAACAATTTACCGACTAAAATTTTGGTCGGTAAATTTACCAACCAAAATTTTAGTCGGTAAATTAAAAGACAAAATTTTCTTTAATTCAATTACAAAAGTTTTCTAATTTACCAACAATATTATTCCGTCGGTAAATTTACCGACCAATTTTTTAGTCGGTAAATTAGAAAATAAAATATTTGTCGAAAATTTTTTTGAAATTACCGACTAAAATTTTGGTCGGTAAATTTACCGACCAAAATTTTATTCGGTAAATTAAAATGCAAAACTTTCTTTAATTCAATTACAAAATCTTTCTAATTTACCGACTAAAATTTTGGTCGGTAAATTTACCGACCAATTCTTCAGTCGGTAAATTAGAAAATAAAATATTTGTCAAAATTTTTTTTGAAATTACCGACTAAAATTTTGGTCGGTAAATTTACCAACCAAAATTTTAGTCGGTAAATTAAAATGCAAAACTTTCTTTAATTCAATTACAAAAGCTAAATTAAAGTGCAAAACTTTCTTTAATTTAATTACAAAAGTTTCTAATTTACCGACTAAAATTTTGGTCGGTAAATTTACCGACCAATTCTTCAGTCGGTAAATTAGAAAATAAAATATTTGTCGAAAAAATTTTGAAATTACCGACTAAAATTTTGGTCGGTAAATTTACCGACCAAAATTTTAGTCGGTAAATTAAAACGCAAAACTTTCTTTAATTCAATTACAAAAACTTTCTAATTTACCGACTAAAATTTTGGTCGGTAAATTTACCGACCAATTCTTTAGTCGGTAAATTAGAAAATAAAATATTTGTCGAAAAAAATTTTGAAATTACTGACTAAAATTTTGGTCGGTAAATTTACCGACCAAAATTTTAGTCGGTAAATTAAAACGCAAAATTTTTTTTAATTCAATTACAAAAGTTTTCTAATTTACCGACAATATTATTCAGTCGGTAAATTGAAAAATAAAATATTTATTAATTTACCAACAAAAAATTTTAGTCGGTAAATTAAAAAGCAAAATTTTCTTTGATTTAATTAAAAACTTTCCTATTTACTGACAAAAATTTTTGTCACTAAATTTACCGACTAAAATTTCAGTCGGTAAATTATAAAGAATTTTTTTTAATTTACCGACAAAATAATCTGTCGGTAAATTAAAATTTTGGAGGAAAATTTCCCTCCAAATTTTCATTTGATGTTCAAAAAAAATTACCGACAAAAATTTAGTCGGTAAATAAAAATTTTGGAAGGAAATTTTCCTCCCAAATTTTCATTTGATTTTTAAAAAATAAAAAAAAATTACCGACAGAAATTTAGTAAGTAATCTGTTGGTAAATGAAAATTTTGGAGGGAAATTTTCCTCCAAATTTTCATTTGAAAAATTTAACGATGAAAATTTAGTCGGTAATTAGTCAATAAATAGCGTAAAAAAAAGTATAAAAAGGCTCATTCTCATCATTTTTTTCCCACACTTCTTCTCTTTCCCTTTTCTTATCTTTCTCTCAATTTCTTCTCTCCATTTCTCACAAATAAAATTTCTTTTTTGTTTTTTCTCTTTTAACTATTTCTTTATTTTCTTTTTCATCACTTAATATTTTCATACTCTTTAATACTTATATACTCTTTGTTTCATATTCTATTTTTTTTCTATTTTATTTCTTAAATTTCAAACCCTTCAATACAAAAAATCTAATAAATTTATTTCAATTTTTTTTTTAGTTTTTATAATTTATTATTTATATTTCTTAAATTGTTTATAATATAAAAAAGTGTTAATGTGATTTTTTAAAAAATAATTATTTGCTATCTTAAATTTATTTTTTTATTAAATTTTTTATATAAATTTAGTAAACAAAAAAATAAATCTAATAAATTATTTATCTTACCTTTTCGTTTTTACTCTTATTATTTTCTCTCTTAATTTTAGCTTCATTTCATTCTTTTTATAGTTTTAAAATATAATTTTAATTTAGTTTTTTTAATTTAGTCATTTTTTATATTCTTTAAGCTTCCTAATTTATTTTATAACTTTTTATTACTTAATTTTCATGTTAACTCTAAAAATTTTAATTTTTTAAATTATTATTCTTATTTTTTGAAGAATATGTATTTTTAAAAAAAATAGAATTTTACCAACGGATTACAGACAAAATATTTTATTTTTTCAAAATTAATTTACAAAATTACCGACGTATTATCGACAAAATATTTACTTTTGAAAAATATTTATTTAAACTTTACCGATGAATTACCGACTAAATATTAGTTGGTAAAAGTATTTTTCTGCCAATATTTTATATATTTACTGACCCAAACTTATCAATTACCGACGGAAAATATAGTCGAAAAAATATAGCGACAAAATAATTTACTAATTTACCGACCAAAATTATATTTTGCCGACTATATTTTTAGTCAGTAATCTGTTGAGCTGACTATTCTTTACAAATTTACCGACAAAAATAAGACAATATACCGACAAAAATATCTATCGATATTTACCGACTATATTATATTCAGTCGGTATTTTTTTAACCAACAACGAAAATACCGACTAAATATTATTGTCGGTATATGGTCGGTATTTATAAATACTGACTAATTTTCTATGTTTTCCAACAAAAAATTTAGTCGGTATTTAACGCTTTTTTTATAGTGAAAGATCTAATCCCTTATCATTGGTAGTGCCAAAATGTGTCCTCTAGGGCAAATTGCAAGTAATCATCTTATCCAATCTCTAACCAAGTCTCAAAAGGGCATATGTAGACTGAAAAGCATGAGTTACCACCTGAAAATCAGCCACACTTGTAAAACAACCCAAAACCTAAAATCAAACACCCAGAAAGCACCCTTAATATAAAGGTAAGAATAGATAAATTTTTCTCACCTAGAGAATAACATGGGAGACAGTCCATCTCTCTAAACTCTGAACAAAGCAATCAAGACTCATCAATATCTCCGCCAGTATAACTCTAGCCATGAAGCGCCTCTAATCCATCCACAATACCAATCATGCCACTTTGGCGTCATCCCAATCAACGAACCTATGAAATAGGTATCCAACTCTCAAATAGAAAACTAAGATCCTCATTCTGAGCCTTTGCCTCATCTTATTTTCTTGGACATTAGGATTATGAAACTTCTCAAATCACAGCGGTCAAATTCACTTGACCATCACTAATCACCATCTGGCCTACGACATCCTAAGTCAAGTATAAAAACTTCTGAAAAATGCAAAAAATGCCAAATCTTGAATGCTTTTGGGTCGCTGCCAAGCGATAGCATCAATTTTTTCAAAAGTGGGCACTCCTCTTTGGCAGGACAAAAATAGAAAATACAGGCTATTAGATCCCAAAACCTGAAGTAAGCCCCTAGAAAAATCTCAGTCCCCCCAAACTCCTCGCAATACCATCATAGCAACTATTTCATACCAACCCAAGTTGAGTTTCTCAACCTTGTCGAATTCTTAGTCCACAAATGCATGTAGTGTCTAAAATATGGCTTTCATAGATGCAAAAGTCACATGAAAAATTTCATTCACAAAGTAAATGTGTGAATCCATTCTTTTGTATCCATATAATCATCCATTGCAAGCATCATCACAAATCATCCATGGCATAGAAGTTAAACAAAAGGTCCATGATTCTCGAAATATGCATACATGAACACCATCATCTATGCACAAACATACATTGCATATGCAACTATCCACTGCCATGCTTAATCATACATAAGCCAAGCTAATAGCCTCTCCAAAGTTGACCAGTGCCCCCTCGAAGCTGATCGACATCTCCTAAAGTCAACCAGTGCCTCTTAGAAGTTGACCGACATCTTCTAAAGCTAACCAGTACCTCATTGAAGCTGACCAACATTTTTTAAAGCTAATTAGTGCCTCTTCGAACCTAACTGACATCTCTTGAAGCTTATCAGTATGCTGATCAGTATCTCCTTAAACCTGACTGACATCTCTTAAAGTTGACTAATGCCTCCTAGAAGCTTACTGACATCTCCTAAATCTAACCAATGCCCCCTTGAAGCTGACCAATATCTCTTGAGGCTAACTAGTGCCTCCTCGAAGCTGACCGACATATTCTGAAGCTGACCAGTACTTCCTCAAAGCTGATTGACATCTTCTAAAGTTGACCAGTACTTTCTTGAAACTGAGCGACATCTTCTAAAGGTGACCAATACTTCCTCAAAGCTAATTGACATCTCTTGAGGCTGACTAGTGCCTCCTCAAAGATGATCGACAACTGTTAAAGCTGACCAATGCCTCCTTGAAGCTGACCAACCCCTTCTAATGTTAATTGGAACCCTTCGAAGTTGATTGACATCTTTTTGAAGCTAACTGATACCCTTTTATCCAAACCCATCAATTTTCATCCATAAATGTCTAAAAATAATCACCTAGACATCTCTATGATTTCTTCCCCATCTCCCTTTATTTTTGGATTGATCATGTCCTCCACCTAGAAACATCTAAATTCTTACTTAAAGTCAATCTGGATCCCTTTTCTATTATTTATCATCTTAAAGTCAACCATATCCTTTACCCAAAAATGTCTAGACAATGGCATCCCTCTGGTTCCCTTTTTCTATCCATTTTATCTAAAATTCATTCAATTTCTTCACCTAGAAATATTTAATCTAGACGTCCCTTTGGTTCCTTTCCCTGCCTTTCATCATAATTAATCATATCTATCAACTCACCCAAAAATATCTAGCTACCAGCCTAGATATCCATTTGGTTCTTTTTCTCGCTTTTATTTGTCAGTCACACTTTTTACCTATAAATGCTTATAAATGATCACCTAAACATTTCTTAGTTCTTTTTATCATTGTCCTTAAAATTCAACCTTGTCTCTCACCCAAACATGCCCAAATACTGACTTAGACATCGCTTTGGTTCCTTATACCATCCTAACTCTTAGTTTCACTATTATTAGAATTGTCTTACTGAAAAGACAATTCTGATGAGGGGGTAGCTGTGAATTCTTAATTTTATATTTTCATCATTTGGCCACAGCTTAGCACCTATTGAATTTAGAGCACTACGCAGAGATGATACAGTAGTCCCATTAGCTGATTAGAGGGCAGGGATTTAGGGACAGCGTCCCAGAAAGAAAATTTTGGCCTTCAAGTAATTGCTACTCAAATACCTAATTTTTCAATACAAACCATTAACCAATCTCCCAAAAAAAACAAGTGGCGCCGGTGCTGCCCTTTCCATTGTTTGTTCTTTTTTTGCCCCTTCAGCCTGATTTTTTAGCATTTTTAGCCTTCTCCTTTTGGTCTTTTCACTTTTCCATTTTTCAAATTATCGTCACCCTATTTTTCTATAAATACCTCATCTATTTCTTCATTTCACTTATCCCTTTATTTAGAATTGATAGCTATTATCTAATTTCTCTCTTCTTCTCATTCCAATCACTCTATAATTAATTGATTAATCCTTTTAATTAATTAATTATCTTATCCTAACCAAGTTAATTAATCTTTTTAATTAACTAATTTTTTTTTAAATTTAAAATTAATCACTCAATTAACTAATTAATTAATTAATTAATCACTTTTTGAGAATCAAATTAATTCTTTTCTTTAAAATCCACCTTTTATCCAAATTAATTAATTAATCTTTTTAATTAATTAATCAATCCATCCACTTTATCATATTAATTAATTAATCAATCCAATCATCCGATCTCGATAAAACTGAATTTTGGTTCAACAAAACCCCCCCACTCACCAAAAGCAAAGGTACAACCTTTTCTCCTCATTCTCAAAACACCCAAACTAAAATCAATATGATCAACTCCTGAACCCTCCGCTTAATTGTGAAATGAAGCACGTGAGTTTTAATCCCTATTCAAGGGGATACGTAGGCATATTTAGAATCTAAATCCAAACTTCAAATCCAAATTACAATCAATCATCATTCCCCTTTTATTTTTCAATTAATTAGTATATTCAGTTGATTTAATTGTTTTAGAGTTAATGAGCAATTTTGTAGATCTCCTAAAATCCATAAAAAATAGAGGGAACACTCTTCTTGGCTTGTAAATGTTTATTTCTTAAATTTCCTCAAGCATTTTATAACTATGTCATGCTTATGCATTTTAATTATTATCTTATAATCGCAATTTTTAAATCAAATTAAACTTAAAAGCCAAATTTAGATTATTCTTAACTTGGCGATGAGTGATGTCGTTTTTTGGCTAAATTTCTTTATTTGGACCCCTAAAATAGCAGTTAATCCATTTATGAAAACTTTATATTTCTGTCATAAGTCTTGATATTTATTTCTGTTTTAGACGCCGTTTGTGGCATCTATCTTGTTTAGTTTCCTATTTTTATTTATGATAATATTGTAATTTCGCCATTTATGGCAGTTTTGTACCTAAGGTTTTGGACTCCTCTATTTAAACTCTTGTTTTGGCCTGTTTGAGATATCAAATAATTGAGACATACTTTGAAACCCTAAAATTGGATTTCTTTTTTTTGCTTATGCTACGTCATTTTTATACTTTGGGTAAAATAATTGCAAAATTAATGAATTAGAATCACAAATTGGATTTTTTTTAATTTTTTCATTTAAAAATAAATTAAGTTGGCGATTCCCAAAATCATTTTTCTAATCACAAATTAATTTTCTAACGATATCCTTTCTAATCATGAGCATTGAAACTCATTTCATAACCTCCTTCAAAATCGATCGGCTTTTACTTAAGGCAAAATTTTCCTAGAGTGAGGGAAGGACGTTCAGACGAGATCTCACACTTGCAAAATATATATATATATATATATATATATATATATATATATATATATATATATATATATATATATATATATATATATATATATATATATATATATATATATATATATATATATATATTATAATTTTATTTTTTATTATTAAATTCTTAAATTTTATCATTTAGTAAAAATAAAATTATTACACTTTTTACAATTGACATGATGACATAATTGAAATTTTTAACATAAAATTCATGGATTATAACATTTTATTCCAATATAATTACCATACTTTTCAATTAAAATTCATGTATTTTAAAATTATACCAAACAAAGTATTTTAAATATTTCATATATTTCACATTCTCTACATTTTGAACATTTTTTTCATTTCATATTCTCTCGATCCAAACCAATCCTGAAATTTAAAATCATCTAATTTGAACCTATAAGAGAAATTGACACCTAAATTAAAGTGATCTTAAACTATAATAATCCAACCCATACCCACTTGATCCCATCAAAGGCTAGCTGCCATTTTAATTCTACTAGCAATTAGCTATATTAGGTTCCATTTCCAACTACCCTGTGATCGCCTTAGACTAATTTCTAGTTAAAAGCTAGAGCAATGCAATGAAAGCAATGTTAACAATTTGCAGGCCACCTTCTTAATTATAAAGTTTCTTTCAAAATATTGAACATTCTCTCTATCCTTTAAATCTTTGCGAACCTTCGAAGTAAATGAGAAAAGAGTAGTGTTCATTGATCCTAGTCTATTATTAACAATTAAATTAAGAACTAATTAAATTAAATTATTCCCTTGTCACATGAGTCTAATGAGTACTCCTTTAACAAAATTTCAAAAAGTCCAACCATCCATCAATAGAAAAGAATGATAACATTTTAAAAACGATGTTTAGAGTGCTTTAAGAACACTAGTTAAGAATGAAACACTATAAGAAATTTGCGAAATAGTGATGGAATTTAACGACAAATATTATTCTATCACTAAATAGCGATTTTCTAGTAGTCAAATATTTCAGATGAAATACAATTATGTAAAATATTTATTTCAGATAAATATTAATAAATTAATATAAAAATAAGTTGGATAAGATAAAAGTGAAGATTTTGATAGAATTGTATTTCGTTATAATTACTATCATCCTGATAAATTAGAATCTCTACTTTTCACTCATTTAATTTATTTATTTATTTTTATCTGAATTTTTATTTTTTAACTAGTGTTATTAGAGCGCTCGCTAAAAACCATTTTATGAAATAATCAAATCCCATTAAAGGTTTTTTAACAAACTTTCATAACCCTTATTTAATACAAAAAAGCTAAACCCTAATAACAATCTTTTTAAATAAGCATTTAATAATCACTTAAGCATTATTCATTTATTCTAATCAAGAGTATTTAGCTTCAATGACACGTGTTCATCACCCTGTATGATTATGGTTATAGGATCAATCATGTATGTCTAGTCTCTTTTTAGCCATTGTTGGCCCTGGTTACATGCTTAGTTATAATGCCTCCTGCCTCACAATTCTGGCTAGTTTATATATATATATATATATATATATATATATATATATATATATATATATATATATATATATATATATATATATATATATATATATATATATATATATATAGTTAGAGGGGTTAATAATATGTGGTGGCCCTAGACAGCTATAGTGATTAAAATATCATGTATTCATACTTAGCCTGAATTTATGGTTTTCATTTAAAGATGCAAAAGAGAAAATGGTCCTATTCATTCCCTTTATAATATGATTTTGTCCTACAAGTATCCATGCTTCTATAATGGTTAACATGTGTTCCCTCTAATCAGATCTTTAAAAAACCTTTCTCCAATCAATATCTGTTAATGTATAAACTCTTGTAATAACTGGTAGGTCCTCTTTGTTTCCCAATCTCATGTTTGTAAATTCATTAGTATCCATTATTCATTAATTAATTATCCCCTTTCCAACTGTGATATGTCACTTGTCATAGCCCTTTTTGAGGAACTCCTTTTTTTTTTGGGTGCTTATGAGGATAAGAACAACTTTACCCACAAGCATTTCTTATAACCCTTTCCCTTTGAGCCCATATTTCTACAAATTAGTACACTTTTGAAATTTTTCATCTCTTAAAATGGACCAATCAAGCTAATAGTATTGTTGCTAGCAGCAAATTAAGTATTATTATTATTATTATCACTAGACCAAACATTAGAGTTAACAATATTATTTTAACATCATTGATACGTACGCTTAAAACTAATAATTATTTGTAAGTATAAATATATAAGAAGTTGAAAGTTTTATTAAATATCAATATGTAACAACATATTAATAGCATTGTAAAATATTTATAATAATGTTAAAAAAAACTTTTGATTATGAATTTTTATTCATCAAGTGATAATGATGTTAATTCTTATTAGCATTAATTTCTTTTTTTTTTAACCGCACGATTTTGATGGTGTTAAAAGGGTTATTTATAATAGTATATGGTTGATATCTAAAAGAGTGTATTTTATTTTATTTTATTTTATTTTTATTAAATTGGGAAGAGAGGTTTTACATTGCTGAATATGAACTCCTAAAGTAAATAGCTAATAATACGATTATCAAGTGGCTATTTTACAGTGCAAGAAATTGAAATTTCAATCCAATAAAAAAGTTATCATTGGATTAATAATACATTAATCAATTATCTACCTCGTAATACAGGGAGTCGAGATTTTTAACCCTGGCAAGGTCATTATAACAACATATACCTTCACACAAGCCTCTTCCCTAGTGTGAGTTGACCAGGTATTTAGAACCCACATGAAACCAACGACATGATTGTGATTCAGACATGTCCCTTTAGTTATGCATGCATGTTGAGAGTTATTTATATCTGAAACTTCAGTATAGCCTTCTTCACTGATCTATTAAGTTAAGTTGAAACGGACAAATAATTGGGATATGGATTCAATTATCAAGCCAACACCATCTGAGGCACATCCTGAAACAATGGATTTTCTTTCAAACACTTGGTGCAACTTTGCAGTTCAAGCTCTTCAACCAGAGTTTCCAGACCAATTATCCATAGTTCTCATAGATAACCCAATAAAGAAATTTGATTGCGACTTGAAACCTCCTTTCATGGTGAGTCGAATTTCATTACTAATAGCTATAAATTCTAGCAATTACCTTTTTTAGTTTTAAGTGATGGGAAATTATACAAGAAATATTGCTTTCTTGCAGAAGATGGAAAAGAGTGTGAAGATGGAAAAGAGTGTGAAAATGGAAGACTCTGACATCAAGTCTCTACCACCATGGAAATCCAATGATGTCAAGGTACGTAATATATATATGTATATAAAATATACACATACAATACTTGTCAATGAACTTTAATTTAATGGTATTCACTTTGTCATAAAACACACTCAATATAACTTCTAGTTGTATGATTCAAAACCCAATACTTATTGATTAATTTCCTTTTGTCTTTCTACTTGCAGTCATGGATATGGATGCAACAAGCAATGCATCCTGAATTAAATTATAATAGTTGTTTCCGAAAGAAATGGGTACGTAAACTTTCATTTGATTCAGTAGTACTGAAGTCGTTTATGAAATTACAAAGTTGGAAGTTTGAACTTCAATTGAAGCCAAATTTAATTAATAATAATAATAATAACTTTCATTTCTGGTAATTAATTTAATTTCAGTAAAAGTAACCATATAGTAAAATTTTATACAAATATTATTGATGCAGTTTCCATGGAAGATAGCACCATTTAAGACAGTTTCGATAAAGAAATGGTTGAAAGAGATAAAGCAAAAGCGAAAAGAAGAAGATAGACTACAAAGAGCAGAAGTCCATGCAGCTATATCAGTAGCAGGGGTAGCGGCTGCCTTGGCTGCAATTGCTGCTGAGAACTCAAAAAAAGATCATGAATCCGGCACCACCAAGGAGGATGCTGTGGCCTCTGCGGCGGCCCTTGTGGCGGCACAATGTGCCCAGATAGCAGAAGCGATGGGAGCAAAGAGGGAGCAGCTTAGTAGTGTGATAGGTTCAGCCATGAGTGGTACTACTGCAAGTGACATCTTAACACTCACTGCTGCTGCTGCTACATGTAATTCTCTTCCTTAATTATTCAGTTTGGCAGTATAATTCCAACTAAATTTTCATGGTGAAATTGAATTGAAATAAAAATAAAAAAGGGCAAAATTACAAATATAATAAATAAATATAAAAATTGGAGAAAATTATTGAGTTTTCCTTTAAATTAATTAAATTGGACATGTATAAATCATATATATCAGTATATTAATTAAGTAAAGTTACAGCTAATGCAAATAATTAAAAGTGAAGATTAAAATTAGTGGATTTTTTATGTTAAAAATTATTTAATTATTAATAATTAATAAATATCCATGCAAATTAATAAGTAGGATTACAATCTACTAATCTAGTTAATGAGTAATTCTATACTGGATAAATAATATTTGAAAATCTATAGATTGTTAAATAATATATCTTCTACTTATGAACATGTATGAGGACCAGAAGCTTTCTTTTTTTTTTTTTTTTGTTCTTTCTTTTGAAGTGAAACTATGATATTACATTATTAGGAATGGTGGTATTATTATGATTTGCACTAAAGGAAAATAATTAATTTTTATGCACATAGGGCAATTATAATTGGGTTTTAAGAATAGGAAGGGTAATGAACTCATTCTGGCCCATTCCCAAACTTAGGCTCACGTGCTAACATAAACGAGCCAGCTGTTAATTTTTTTTTTTTTTTTTTTTTTTGTGGCAAAAGTCCATAAATTTGAAATTAGGATGGCATTGAGTTGGGTTTGGAATAGATTTTACAAAATTTGAAATCAATCTGTTTAAAAAAATAAAATATCCGTTCCGTCACTCATCTTACATTGGGCCGGATCAGATAATTAGTCGAGAAGGGTCAACACGGATATATCTATTTTTATTTTGTTATTTTTTTTCTTTTCAAAATTTTTTTTATGTTATTTTCTTATATATATATATATATATTTATACAATATAATTTATATTTCATATAAAAATTAAATTATATATATGTTCGAATTATATTATTATCCGTACCCGATACACACTATATTCAAATATAAAATAAAAAATTTATCTTCATTTATTAAAAGGAGCAGGTATTACCTGCCCCATTAAGAGTGGGTGGGAGAATACCCGATGAAACGGATAAAATTTATACTTTACTTTTAAAATAATTTTTAATTTGGAAAATAAAAAAAAATAGTGTGAAATTATGATATTTTTCATTATAAAAGACACTGTATAAAATATTTCAAATTTCATCATTTATCTTCTAAAAAAGACCATGAATATTTAACACATTAATATATGTTTGAAATTTATCAACTTTGATAATGACCATTTTTTTATTTTTTTTTATCATTTTTGTGTGTATGTGTGTGCTTGGTTAAAGCATTAAAAGGAGCAGCAACACTTAAAGCAAGAACAGGATGCAAGAACAGATTAAATGGAAGTGCACCAATTCTACCAATAGAAGACAATAATAATAGTGAAGATATGGATTTTGACTTCCAGAAATGTAGATCAATGCTTGCCAATGGCACAGAGCTCCATGTTGAAACTCCAGATGGTATAAAATTAATTAATTTATTTATTTATTTTATTCTACATTTTAATTATTTTATTTATTTTTTGCCTTTACAGGAAATTTTAGAGTGAGATCAGTGTCTATTGTCCTTAACTGCCAAGCCAAGGTTTTTAATTTACTGCTATGTTCTAATCTTTTTTTTTTTTTTTTTTAATTTTTATTTACTACTAAAAAAACAAAATAAGACACAGCAACTATGTACATGAAATAACGCACATCAACGCATAATTTAATAGTGTATATGCGAATTACACAATAGATTTATATTTAAATTTCTTTCTTCGATATTTTAAAACAAAATATTATACTAAATTAAGTTTCCATCTTGATTTGAATACGAACATAGTCTATCTAAAAATATATATGAATCTAATTTCTTAATCTTGTTAATTTAATTCAATTCTTATGCTAATTTTGCAGGTTATTCTAAAAATGAGAAAACTCAATTTATTGAAAAGCAAAAAGGAAAGTAAGTATATGTTCTGTTTTTTTTTTTTTTTTTTTTTTTTTTCCAATTTCCTTTTATTTTGTCTTTCTTAATTACAAACCCAAGATTAATTAAAAAATTCCAATAAACATGAAGCTAGAAATTAAGGATTAAAAATTAATTATGATGATTCTGGATTAATTAATTAATTGCTTTAGGTATTGTACTGGATCTGCACGCTGAGTTGTATAAAGATTCAGAAGAAGATGATCAAGAGAATAATACATGTTATCTTATTGTGTTAACCACAAATCATGGGATAATCAAGCTAGACATGGGTGGTGATTATCATCGTTATAAGACATGGGCCTCAACTATTAATCATATGCTCATGCTCTCTACTTCTTTTGCTAAATATCAGCTTCAATTCTACAAAAATTGAAGCTACTCTGCCATTTAATAAATATATATATATTTGCTGCCTTATTTTGCATGCTACTTTGTACTTTAATTATGTAATTATTATTAATTCAACATATATATATTTTTTGTTTAATAATTGAATATAAATCTTTTTAAGAATCCCACATACATTCAGGAACAAATCTAGAACAATTAATTCCATTGGGAGGGCCGATTTACCATACACTAGAACAAATATTTGATCTAATAGCACCAATTTAATACTTGATGTCAAAATTAATCATAATTAACAGTAAATGCATGTTTATAATATGTTTATAGTGTTAGCAAATATCAGTAGCATGTTAATAGTGTTGCTATTAAGAATATATTACATATTAATTAAATATAAAATATATTAAGTTATTAATATAAAAATGAACTCTCCAACCTTAGCAAATTAGTTTTTAAGGTTAGTTGTTCCAAATATATATTAAAATCTTAATATGTTATCAATCCTTAATCGATCTTTACACCACCTCTCATATTCTATCATAATTCGAATTGAAATTAATTCTTTTTTAATTTCTGGTATGTTTCTGGGTTAGTTTTTCCTGTGTTAAGTTCCTTTTAATTATCTTTCATCCAGTGATGAGCTTTCAAAATTTGTTTCTTCGTCCATATCGAGCTTTCAATTTTTTCAACCTAATTTATATCATGAATTTGCTAGTGTCAATTAGTTTTAATAAAAAAATATTTTTGCCTAGTTGCCATTTAAGGAGCTATTAAAAATATATCACACATTGATTAAATACATAACATAATAATTGATTAATATATAAATAGATTCCCCAACTTTAGCAAACTAATTTTTGAGTTTGATTCTCCTAAATATATATTAAAAACTTAATAACCAAATGTTTATAACACTGTTATTAAAAGCTTTTGGTAGCAGGGAGTTTTATATACGGGTGATATTGCTGCTAATATTTTTAGTATCAAATTGTTGTCTTTTCACAACGTATAAATCTTACTATAAAAAAGGGATATTTGTTGTAATTATAAATGCTATTATAGCCCAATAAAATTGAATGATGGGGCAAAATAAATCAAGGTTATCTCAAACTAATCATAGATTAATTCCATCGACAAACAAATACACTTCCAATCTCACTAATTGGAGAGTTTAATTATTATAAACAAATTATGAAAAGAAAAAATAATTTTTCCATTTATGAATTTCTTAATTTATCAAAAATCGTGTATCATTAAGAAGAAAAAGAATGTAAACTTAATATTATGAAAAAATTGACCCATTATACTATCACATTGCAATAACAAAAAATACTCAAAGAATATCATTTAGATTTGTGATGAGTACATGTGAAAAACATGGAAATCAATTAATTTCCAACCTTAAAACTAAATTGTAAGTGATTTTTTTTTTCCTAAACTATATTTAGCATGTCCTTGTTTTTTTTTTTTTTTTTAAAAAAAAAAAAGATACTTGTTTAATTTATTAAACTCAAGGATTATTCAATTTATTTTTCAAAAAGTGAAGATGAACTTATTTATTAGGTCGAATTTCAGAATTTAAATAATAATTTATGTTAAACGGGTTTTGATAGAATTCCTTCCCAAAAACTAGCTCAAAGAAAGAAGATACTCAATCTATATTATATACGCTATAACAAGCCACTAAATTAACAATGTGAGACAATTCTAACACTACTCATTGACACGTGCTACGCTGGATTAGCACGTGGCACAATTGAATATTAAGCCATGTGTTAGGAAACACATGTGAAATTTAGAATTTGAGAATGGACGATTCACATAGTGGACATAAGAGGGTATAAGTACATAATAGAGACCTGGCTTGGGCTCTGATACCATGTCAAATGGGTTTAGATAGAACTCATTCCAAAAAGTTAGCTTAAAGGAAGATGGCGCCCAATGTTCATAGAATTAGTCAAAAAGTATTTTTCACTTGTTTTGGTAAATTAGTTGTCATGTTGTCCTAGTCTTAAGGGATATTTTATTATAGTCCAGTACATGGGGTTGTTGCTACATGTTTGAATTAGTGGGGTTGTGATAGCTACTTTTGTGGACTTTCCATTGGTGTAAAGCCGATAAAGGCTTTTGTCCTGTTTTTGTTTTATACAAGCTATTAATGCAATAAAAGTGTTTCTTCTTTCTTTGTGTCTTACTTTTGACTTGTAATAGTGGTATCAGAGCCACTGCAAGGAAAGAAGTGTGTGCTTGCGTGTTCAAAGAGAGAAAGTGAGAGTGACAGGCAATAGTCAAAAGTGAGCTTGAGAGTTAAACACGTGAGGAAAGAGAGTAGTAAAAAAAAGTGCGAGACAGCAAGCACTTTTGTTTGCAGCAGTCCAAAAAGAGAGTCCTGCAACATGTTTTTCTTTATTTGCAGCAACAGTTCTTTATTTGCAATAGTAGTGATGGCCACAGATTCCAATTTTGTGCAAGCAGCCATCCCACGCTTTGAAGGTCACTATGACCATTGGAGCATGCTAATGGAAAATTTTTTGCGGTCAAAGGAATATTAGGCAGTCATTGAATCTGGAATACAACAGCCACCGACAGGTGCGGTCTTGACGGAAACCCAAAATGTAGAACTAGAAGTAAGAAAGCTGAAGGACTTGAAGGCGAAAAATTATCTCTTTCAAGCCATTGATCGTTCCATCTTGGAAACTATTCTTTGCAAAGAAACTTCCAAGGCTATTTGGCACTCTTTGAAGAAGAAGTATCAAGGCTCTATGAGAGTGAAGCGTGCACAGCTTCAAGCATTGAGAAGAGACTTTAAGATGTTAGCAATGAAGGAAGGAGAATCTGTCACCAGCTATTGTTCCAGAACCATGGAGATTAGCAATAAGATGCGAATCCATGGTGAGATGATGAACGACGTCACCATTGTGGAAAAGATTTTGCGTTCTTTAACTCTAAAATTTAATTATGTTGTTTGCTCAATTGAAGAGTCAAAAGACATTGATGCACTCTCTCTCGAGGAGTTGCAAAGCTCCTTACTGGTCCATGAATAGGAGATGAGGAGAAGTTCAACAATAGAAGAGCAAGCTTTAAAGGCTTCTACCAATACCCATTCCAACAATTTCAAGGGAAGGGGTAGAGGTAGAGGTAGAGGAAGAGGAAAAGGAGACCCTAAAAAAAAGGATTACAACAGGAATTTCAAGACCAATAGTGACCAATCTCGTGGCAAAGGAAGAGGACGGGATTTCGACAAATCCAAGGTACAGTGCTTTCGATGTCATAAATATGGTCATTATGCATTTGAATGTTATACAAAGTTGCCTCATGGTAAAGAAAGGGAAGAAAGTTCAAATTTTACCGCGGAGAAGGAAGCAGAAACATTGTTGATGGCTGTTCAAGATGGACAAAAATTTGAAGCAGATATTTGGTATATGGATACAAGCTGCAGTAACCATATGAGCTGAAGTAAGTCTTCTTTTTCCCATCTAAATGAAGATTTTCATTCTACTATGTATTTTGGTGATAATTCTACTGTAAAAGTGATGGGAAAAGGTGATATTAAGATAAGAACCAAGAATGGTTTTGTGGAATGTGTTGTATGTTCCTGACTTGAAAAGCAATTTATTGAGTGCTGATCAGTTACAAGAAAAGGGTTATGTAATCACTATTAAGAATGGTGTTTGTGAAATTTATGATTCTATTAGAGGTGCTATTGCAGTTTTTCAGATGAGTTCAAATAGATTGTTTCCATTGAAGATTGAAAGCATTCAATCTTGCTTGATGGCCGAAATGAAAGATCCTTCGTGGCTGTGGCATTTTCGTTACGGCCACTTTAGTTTTGGTGGATTGAAGACCCTCCAACAGAAAAATATGGTGACGGGCCTTCCTCAAATCACCACTCCTTCCCAAATCTGTGAAGAATGTGTTGTTAGCAAACAACATCATTCTGAATTTCCAAAAGGAAAGTCATTGAGAGCAAAAGAAGTTTTACAGCTGGTGTATTCAGACATTTGTGGTCCGATAAACCCAACTTCTAATGGAGGTAAATGATACTTCATTACCTTCATTGATGATCTTTCTAGAAAAACTTGGGTTTATTTTTTACAAGAAAAATTAGAAGCTTTCTCTACATTTCAAAACTTCAAAGCTCTTGTGGAGAATGAAACAGGAAAGAAAATTCAGACCCTATGAACAGATCGTGGTGGTGAATATTGCTCAATGGAATTTGAAGCTTTTTGTGAAGGGCATGGCATTCGAAGAGAACTTATAGCTGCATATACACCACAACAGAATGGTGTATTAGAAAGGCAAAATAGAACCATTCTCAACATTGTGAGAGGCTTGCTGGGAATAGGAAGAATTCCAAAGTCTTTTTGGCCAGAAGCAGTAAACTGGAGCTTTCATGTTTTGAATAGAAGCCCAACCTTTGTTGTTCAAAACATGACACTGGAAGAGGCTTGGAGTGGGAGAAGACCAAATGTGGATCACTTCAGAATCTTTGGATGCATTGCATATGCTCATGTCCCATATCAGAAAAGGAAGAAACTTGATGACAAAGCTGAAAAATGTGTCTTTCTTGGTGTAAGTGATACATCCAAAGCATATAAATTATTCAATCCACTAACAAAAAGGATTGTGATAGGTAGGGATGTTGTTTTTGATGAAGAAAACACTTGGGATTAGAATAGGCAGCAGCCTACTCAAGTCCTTTATGAAGACGATACTGAACAAGAGCAAATTTCAGAACCTTACTTGGCTGAAAACTCATCAAGTACTACTCCTACAGCTGTTAAAACTGCACCAACAGCTGCTGGAATTAATTCTCTTCGTTGTGTTCGAAGAAGGCCAACTTGGATGCAAGACTATGAGGTAACTGGAATTGACAATTCAGAAGATCCAATTACACACTTTGCTCTGTTTTCAGATTGTGATACCATGTTTGAAATTGCTGTCAAAGAGGAAAAATGAAGAAAAGCAATGGATGCTAAAATTGATGCCATTGAACATAATGACACTTGGGAGCTCTCTGATCTTCCAAATGGGCAGCAAACCATTGGTGTAAAGTGGGTCTTCAAAACAAAGTTGAAAGAAAATAGTGAAATTGACAAGCACAAAGCACGCTTGGTTGCCAAAGGGTACAAGCAGCAATATGGGGTTGATTATACAGAACTTTTTTCTCCAGTAGTAAGACATGACACAATCAGGCTGGTGGTTGCATTGGCGGCACAGAATTCTTGGCCTATATTCCAACTAGATATCAAATCAGCATTATTGCATGGGTACTTGGAGGAACAGGTATTTATTGAACAACCCCCTGGTTATGTGAAGATTGGAAATGAGCATAAAGTTTATAGATTGAAAAAGGCTCTTTATGGACTAAAACAAGCTCCACGAGCTTGGTATAGTCGTATTGAGTCTTATTTTCTTAAAGTTGGTTTTTCTAAGTGTCCCTATGAGCATACACTTTTTGTTAAGATTGGAGATAAAGGGAAAATGCTCATTGTTTGCTTGTATGTTGATGATCTTATATTTACGAGCAATTGTGATGTTATCTTTGAAGAATTTAAAAGGTGTATGATGAATGAATTTGAAATGTCTGACCTTGGTATGATGCACTACTATCTTGGCATAGAAGTAGATCAATTGGCTGATGGGATCTTTATTTCTCAAAAGAAGTATGTTGGAGAAATCTTGAACAGGTTTCTGATGAAGGATTGTAATCCTGTGAACACTCTAGTTGAAGTTGGCTTGAAGTTACACAAAGATCATGAAGGAAGAAATGTTGACAGCATCTTCTACAAATAAATTGTGGGTAGTTTAATGTATTTAACCGCAACAAGGCCATACATAATGTATTATGTGAGTTTAATCAGTAGCTATATGGAGAGTCCTACAGAAATGCACTTGTTACCTGCCAAAAGAATCCTTCATTACTTGCAAGGAACAAGAGACCTTGGGATATTTTAACGGAAGGGTGTAAAGTCTAATTTGTTAGGTTTTATTGACAGTGATTACGCAGGCGATCAAAATGATAGAAGAAGCACTTCAGGCTATGCTTTTTATGTTTGGGACAAGTGCTATTTCATGGTCATCTAAGAAACAACACATTGTCACCGTGTCAAGCACAGAAGCTGAGTTTGTTGCTGCTATAGCTTGTGCTTACCAAGCTGTTTGGTTAAGGAGAGTTCTTGAAGAGCTGAAGTTCAAGCAACCAAGAGCTACTGAAATTTTTTGTGACAACAATTCAATAATCAAGCTCTCCAAGAATCCTGTGCTGCATGGAAGAAGCAAGCACATTGATGTGAAGTTTTATTTCTTGAGAGATCTTAGCAATAATGGAACAATTGATCTAATCTACTGCAGGAGTGAAGATCAGATTGTTGATATATTCACCAAAGCCCTCAAGAGGGAGTCATTCATGAAGCTTAGAAGATCACTTGGAGTCTACTCGCTGGAAACAATCAAGACTTTAAACTGAATGTTAGCAAACATCAGTTTAAGGGAAGGTTTGTTGGTAGAATTAGTCAAAAAAGTATTTTTCACTTGTTTTGGTAAATTAGTTGTCATGTTGTCCTAGTCTTAAGGGATTTTTTATTATAGTCCAGTGCATGGGGTTGTTGCTACATGTTTGAATTAGTGGGGTTGTGATAGCTACTTTTGTGGACTTTCCATTGGTGTAAAGCCTATAAAGGCTTTTGTCCTGTTTTTGTTTTATACAAGCTATTAATGCAATAAAAGTGTTTCTTCTTTCTTTGTGTCTTACTTTTAACTTGTAACACCCAATTCATATTATATACACTATAACAAACCACTAAGTTAACAATATAGAACAATTCTAACAATTTATTTTATTTTTTTCTTTATAAAATTGTAGTACACCAGTGTGAATATTATATATACTTCAACATCTTTTTTTTTTTTTTTTAATCTTCAAAACACAACATAATAAAGAAATAGGAAAAACATCATAAGTCAAAGAACTAATAATAAAAAAAACTAGGAGGAATAGACCATGCATCAGAACATGGATAATTGATCAAATCAGCTCTAGCTAAGTTATGACCTATAGAATTGCCTTTCCTCCCTTGACAGTTGAAACGTCAGCTGCCATCTTTCATGTGGATGCAAAAGCAGTTGACAAAAAGAAAACCAAACCTCCAAACTCAGATCGATCTATCCTTGAACCACTAATAGCATCAACTAACCCTTTAAAATCAGATTCGAAGATAAATTTAATAATAATTTATACATTGGCACTTACATTTTATACAATTAGGTAGGGATGGCATAAAACACATAATTAATTACTAATTAATTAATGTATATTAAGTACTCTTTAACTTTCACAAAACTTCAAGAGACACTTAAGAGTACGAAGCTGCAATTTTAGCATTACAATATGCTCAAAAGACTTCTGAAACAGAGTTTCTTCGTCAACTTGTTCACAACCAGGAATCATCTTTCTCAGAGTATAAACATTTCTTCCAGTTGAAAATGAAACCAACTTTACCTTCTTTTGTGCTACCAAACTGCTGCTCTTCTTCTTGAGGTTTCGTCTATTCATGGATAAAATTAACAAGAAATTCAAAAGACTTGTTATAAATATAGATTTCTTGCTAGGTCTTAATAATAATAATAATAATAATAATAAGACTCTGGATGTTTATATAGAAGAGGTTGCCTCAGTTAGGACAATATTATAAAGCAATATTATGGGGAAGGTATGGAGCAAAGGTTGTCGAACTTCTTTGTCATGTTATGTGTATATATATATAGTGATTGATGTGGCCAAAAGAGTTAGCCTATTAAAGTTGTTTTTTTTTTTTTTTTTTTTTTTTTTGCTGTTACATTCAGTACAATAGGTATAAGACTATATGCCTATTTATTTTAGCGATTGTGGTTAACTGTCTGCAATTAGTGTTCAATGATCAAGAGCTAATTAATAGTTGGGGACTATCATTTACAGTGTCAAGTGTCAACTGCTAAATTTTAAAAGTACATTTGGTAGAACGTAATAAGACGTAATGTAATGAAATTAAATGAATTTTTAATGTAAATTTATACTAAAAATTCATTATATCACATTATATTATATTTCATTACAGCCTATCAAACGTATCCTAATATCATATTCCAAACATTGAGTTTATTGAATATTTCAAACTAACAGTTGGGAGCTTAAAGGCCTACAAACGAATTATAATGGCAGAATAAACCATGCCATTAATATCTTGTAAAATCAAATTTAACACTAAGAAGTAATTGGTAAAGTTTTAAATTCATGATAGATATATGTTCGATGTGAATATGCTAATCCTTAGCAACAGTTGGTGATTATACATGTCTGAGGTAAAGTAAGGGTTCATCTTCTTATTTCTTTCTTTAACTCTCTTTTAATTTCACCATATTATAGATGTTGGATCAGTTCTAATTTAAGGTTGTCAAAGTCTTTGGGTTCTAAATGTCAAGTCAAGGTAACGACAAAATCAAATTATAATCAAGATATTAAACTTGTAATGAGTCGAGCTTTACAATACAAAATAATCTAAATCATTTAAATTTAATTATCCTTTTTATAAAAAGTCATTCGCCACTAATCAATGTGAAATTACCCATGCACATTTCATTCTGTATATATTTAACAAAAGCATCAAATTATTCCTTCACTAATGCAGCGTAAGAAAAAAAAATGATAAATCTAATTTTAGAGTTTCAAAGTATGTCTGAATTATTTGATATTAGACAAAAATAAGAGTCTAAATAGGGAGCTCGAAATCTTAAGTACAAAACTGCCATAAATAACGATATTGCAATATTACCATAAATAAAAATAGAAAATTAAACAAGACGGATGCTACAAACGGCGCCTAAAACAGAGTTAAATATAAAGACTCATGACAAAAATATAAAATTTTCATAAATGAAAAAACTACCATTTTAGAGATCTAAACGAAGGAATTTGGCCAAAAAACGACATCGCTTATCTCTAAAGGTCATGACTTTGAACCGATGACCCGTTTCCTTTTGAATCGCATATTTATAAACTCCAAAATCACAGCTGGCCTGAGCTAATATTTTTTGTACTTAAACTGCTGCTTGTTCTAACGGTTCAGGAATATTTCTGAAATAGCCTCCACGTCATTCTCAAACATATTTGATGAGCACCTTAAATCATTTTCCCTTTATTTTGGGGATCTTATTACCGACAGATTAAGGGCTTGTTTAAATGTGTATTTTAGAAACAACCATGACATTTTAATAATTAAGATGTTTGATAATAAAATAATTGAAATAATATTTTAAAAATCAAGCAATTAACGATTTAAAATTACAATGAAAATGTTAGAATCTAATATTTATAATTGCAAGCATTTGGTTACTCAACTGCCAACCTACTGTATAATATTTTATCATTTGGGTGCAAAAATTAAACCAATATAAGTGTTATATATTTGATTTTCAACAACTCATCTAAATGGATTGTATAAGTCGGGTCACGAGACCTTAATCAGTGAGGTCAATTTTTGGCTTGATGGGTTATATATTTATTTGAAGAGCACATATATTTTTTGTAGAGAATAGAAAGGAAATGCGGAGCTTTTGAGGAACATGAATAATGGCAAAATTGACAGGATCACATAGTACAGATGGTCGGTGCTAGCATGTTCTCTATAATTCTTAGTGCAAGTGGGCTTTCATTTATCCCACCCACCAACAAGATTTGATATCAGTCTTGAGGCTGTTTCTTTGCAGAAGTTGTATATCTTCCAAAACTGGCAAGTCCAGCAGGATATACATAGATAAGCTAAAACATGTTCATTATGGGTCAAGTGCAATAACTCATCAATTTGGTGTCAAAAGTAATGGAGATTCAAGGAATATGGCTATTGAGTCAAGTTTTTTGCAGGCCAATCTAGTATATAAAGAGAGTGTTCACTGCACCAAGATTGACAATTGAAATAACTACATTGATCTTTAAATCAGTATGTATATATACAGTTGTCTTAGTGATTAGACATCACGAAATACACACAAATGAAAATTTTGAGTAGTGCCAAATTTAAATCTATTCCTTGTCGCTTTGATTATAGGAAATTTTTGCATGAAAATCATGACAAATAGAGTTGCAAACAATCCTTAGTACATTCATGCATCTCTTGAAAAATGTCATATGTCACTCTGCGCGTAGTCTAATCTTGTATTAGAGATGGCAAGAGCCGTATCCGGCAAGCTCAAGTCGGATCACTGTGAGTGAATTTAAATATTTTGGATTCACTCATTTTACGAGTCATTTTTATTTTTAGATAAATTCCAGTTGGATCAGATTCCATCATTTATAATATTATGTCTTAAAAAATTTGAAAATAAAATTTTCACATATAATTTCAAAAAAATTAAAAAATATATATAAAGTTCTATTATGATATGTAATTATAAATCTACAAAATATATCTCTTAAATCTAACAACATTAAGTATCCAATCAAAACTTTTTATTTATATTTAATATATGCAAATAAGTTTTATATAGTTATCCAATCAATTATATATATATATATATATAGCCTTAGTTAAAGTGAAACTCTAGGTGATCAATCATAAACTCAAATTTGTTAGAATATTGAATTTATTCATTCATTTAAAAAAAAAAACAAAATTATGTTCCACTTCTCAAAAAAAAATACATTGGATATTTAACATAAAACTAGAAATTAATGATTTTTCAACATCATTTAACAGATAGATTAAATATTTAATGATTCTTATATGATTTGTTGGTAATTCTAATAAAAATATATGGATATATACTATATTTAATGTTTCTTTCCTTTATTGGTATTTTGGACTCTATATATATATATATATATATATATATATATATATATAGATAAAAGAAACAATACCATTAAGTTAAAATAATATAAATCCATAAAATAATAAATATTTTTAAAATTTACGGGCCCTTTTATTTCATAGGGCCCAAGGCATATGCCTTAGTTGCCTAGGCCTATATATATATATATGTGCGTGTGTGTGTGTATATATATATATATATCAATTAGTTTCAAAATATTTTATATATTTTTACCCATGAATTTTCTCTTAAATAACACTTTTATTTAAGAAAGAGAAAAATAAGAATAAATAAATTGAACTAAATGTATGATAACAAAAATAATTTATTGTGAAAAGAAAAAATTTTGTAATACCATAATATTGGTAATTCATGTTGGAGTTATTCCGGGTTATATACTAACTTATTTGGGCTGATTACAAATCACATTTGAACCTGCGAATTTAGGTTGAGTATAATGCGAAACTATATAATCCAAATTATTAATGAAATTTTTAGATTTTCAAATAATTCAGTTAACTATATATGTAAATATAAACAGTAAAATGCAAAAACTTGAAATGCAAACTGTTGAGAAAATTGGTCCAACTCATGATTTAAAATTAAATTAGAAAAATAATAATAATAATAAAAAAAAAAAAGTTCCTAAAGGACTTGGAAACCAAGATGGCATAAAAGTCCCCTGGATTCAGAATTGAAATTAGCCTGGAAAGCCAATCGGATATGGCTTTTGCTTAGGATTTGAAGTTCAAAAAGTATTTGGACTATGTGACTTAAACATTGTAAAAGGAGCTTTTAGTGCTGGTGTGTTTTCACTACTCAATTTTTTGAGAGGAGACCGTCCTTTTAGGGCATAGATAGTCAAAAGAACACTAAGCACACATAAAACTCATGAGCACAGCAAATAAGTACAAATGGGCGGCATACCAGTTGCAACTGTAATAATTACCTGCAAATAAAACAACACTTCTAATTCTCACCTTATTTTCTCACTACCTTCAATTAATATCACAGTTCTCCCATACTCATATGCAACATTCCAATTACACATTGAATACTGAACTTTCAATTAAAACACTTACTATAAAAATATATTCAGCATATAATACTATTTCATTTTTCTTCGCTACTAACTTATCTTAATACTTATAGCATCTAATCTATATACAATAGCCAAAAATTAACTATTCAAAGCCCATGGAGCTCTAAGAATACTATTCAGTACTTAGACTTATAAATTGATCGAAAGCCTCATGCGAAGGAAAGGAACTTGGGGTGCCAGCTTGCTTAATTACTTCTAAACTATTGCCCACCTGTAAAAAAAATTTGAAGAGAGGGGTGAATAAAATTCAGAAAGTAAAGAGTATACTATCATACTTGTGAGACCCCATATACATACATATATATATATATATATATATATATATATAGCAAATGGGAATAAATCAATATCAAATATCAAATGGCAATAAAAACTTATCAACTTTGAATACATTTGGCTCATAATAAGATTTAGCAGAAATCTTTCATATATTATATAAATGAGATTAAATGTTATCTCATCGATATATAAGAAATGACATATCTGCCAATATTAACCATTGTGCAAGATGGGTTAGGTCTCACAGTTAGGACACCAACACTCTTCCTAATTAACACCAATATCTTATTTGATGGATAATATATGCATACACTGTGATGTTCCCCACATCAATCAGGGAATTTCTACTTTGCATCTCTCATACCAATAACTTTATATAGACCTTATTAGGGACACAAAATTACAAGTATAATAGTATACTTTTTTTCACTCACCTTGAATTAGTCTTTCCTTTATCACTTTACTTTCTTATAACAATTTGAATGGACGATGACACTCTTTTTTATCTTCCTCTTTCTTTGTTTCGTCTCAAGGAGTTGTATCTATCAAGCATTTACAAATACTTTAATCAAAGACTTAACTTTAGCTAACAACTCATTAAAATTCTTAATTTTGCTTAAAACCCTAATCTTTATCAATTCAATTTATACAATTTCAATTCTACCTTTTAGTTTCTTAGCTGAATGTTAGTAAATTATAGTTAGGATTTTTATCAAATTTACATTCGATTGATTTGTTTAAGATTAAGTCTATTTCTATTAATATAAATTGACACAATTTTAACTTAGTACAACTTATAACTTCATTGCCCTTTCATTGATTCTATTAAACCGTAATTAGAAATTTATAATACCTTCTTACACTTGCATTTTAATAAATTTAGTTCCACTTATTCAAATGAGTTAATTCTTTTTCTCACTTAAACTAGACATAAGAAGTTACAATATGTCTAAAATTTAGATTAAATCTAGTGAATTTGCAAAATATGTCCTATTCTCGTGTAAGGGCAGACTAATTTTTCCATACGAATTTGACTGCAACTCGTAATATGCAAGTCCAACTTCAAATTTCTTTTATCAGATACTAGTAAATTCATAAAGAAACATTTCTTATGTTTTGAACTCTGCCTAATTCTATTTCTAAGGCCCTGAAACTAACTAGTCAATCTCGGACTACTTACTAAGTCAATATTCTAAACCAATTTTAATGCAAGAGGAATATCTATTTACTTAAATCAAATTTGGCAAAATTCTTTTATAAGCATATATTTAACGCATATATTGCAACTTTTATATTTTAACCTAACTCAAATTTGGATTTTAATCCGATGGAGAATCTCCGTCCTGCCTATGGTAATGGGGAAGGGATGAGATTATGTCTCCCTGCCCCAATCCCTGTCTCGATTGCATAAGATTAATATATATATATATATATATATATATATATATATATATATATATATATATATATATATATATATATATATATATATATATATATATATATATATATATATATTATAATTTCATATTTCATATATATAAAAATTTATTAGTTTTCTTTAAAATTATATCATTAAGTATTTATTATATTATTATTTTTAAATATTAATTAATAATATATAAAACTTTATATAAATATGTATAATATTTTGCTAAAATATATAAATTATGAAGTTTTAACATCAATAAAATTATAAAAAATTATAAATGGAGATCCCCGTCTCTGCCCTGCATCTGTCCCAAACCTGATTTACCCGCCTCACCTTTGCCCCAACCATTCATGGGGCGGTGATGGAAATCTCAAAATTCGCCTCGCCCCGCCCCGCTCCATTACTACTCCTATCCAAATAATAGGCTCAAACTTTTGTTTCTATTCTCCTCGGATCAAATCCTAGCTTTCAACATATGGAGGACATTCTAATTTTCACTTTCATCATTTAAAAATCTAAATAATTTCATTACATAGTAATAAAAATTAAGGAAATAATTTATCCAAAATTACTAAGGTTGGCTGAATTTCTTTAAGAAAAAAAATTAAAAAAATCATTCAAATACAAAGCTAGAATTTCATTTACCTTCAATCTTGAATTAATTTCCCCTTGAAAATGAAGATGAAAATACTTAGAGAAGATTTTAATGGAGGAAAAGTGAAGAGATAAGCTTATTGAAAATTTTAGCTCTTAATAGTCAAAGGTAAAAGGGAAAATTGTCAAACTCCTATTGGTCTTCTTCTTCTTCTTCTTCTTCTTCTTTTTTATCCTTTATCCCTTCTCCTCTTGCCGACCTACCATAGCAATTAGGCATATATATTTTATTTTCTTATTTTACTTTGTTCATGTTTACAATAATATCATTAGCAAATTTCTTTTTTCTCTTTTTCAATTTTATTTTAATTCTTTAAATGTTTGTCATCCTTACTTAAGATTTAATTCTTAAATATGATTTGAATTTTTCATTAATATTCAATTTGTTAATAATTAATTAACCTGTACACATATATGTACCTAATATTAACTTTTGGATTAACAATTTAATCTAATTATGGAAATTACATTATTAATTTACTAGGATTTGGATTTCTAATGTCTAAGGCATTATATGTGTGAACGAGAAAAAGGAGAAAAAAAAGGTGCTAAGATGTGAGCCAAAGTGAAATAAAATTAAGAGAGTACTCACAAGAGTACAGTGTTTACAATTCAAGTAAATTGAAGCACAAAAATTAGAGGGTAGGCACAACCAAGGAGAATTGTAGAAAATTACTTTGCGAGGTAATTCTTTTATTTTCTATTTTTTGCGGGCTCAATATGAATATGATGTGAAGGGAGAGTTTAGGCACTAACCAAAGAAAAAAAATAAGATCTTGGAGGAGAATGAATCAAGAAAACACAAGATTGAAGAATTAGGATTGGAGAAGAGAGATCTACTGTCCTATTTTCTCAAAAAATTGTATTCATGAATTCTCCTTCTTCATAGTACTTTGTTATTATCGCAATAATGTCTAACTAACTTTCTAGTTGGGAATTAAGATTTTGGATTAAAATTTTTTTTAATTATCGATAAAAACTAACTTCATATGATATGTGGCATTTGTTGTGCTTCATACTTAGTTTTGTATAGCCAACAAAATTATGATTTGTGTTGTATTATGCATTGAGAGATGGTGACGCAATATATAGACATGCAAATACTTGTTTAATTGCTAAGTGATAAGAGATTATAATTAGTGATTAGGTATCTTTAGGGTTTGTTTAAAGCCATACTTGACCAATTAAGAAATGGTTTAATTAGATGAGAATTGATTAAATTATTTTGAGAAAGCTTGAATTCTGGTTTAGTTGGTTAGATATCGATAGAATTTAATCAATATTTTTGGATAATCTGGATCATACCATGACTTAGAACTTATAGGTAATTGATTGATTGAGTGTGAAAATATTAATTCTTGACAATTTAGCTCTTACTGTTATTTCTCTTACTTTCTTTTAATTGAGTATTGTGATTTTAATTTAGTTTAGGAATTAGGATTTCTTGGTTATAAATTGCTTACTTAAACCTTTAAACAAATGAAAGAAAATTAGATAGGTGGATAAACATAGTTTTCATGGGAACAATAGCTCTACTCATTATATATTACTTGTAGACTTCGTATACTTGTAGATTTTGCCCAATAAGCTTTATGCTAAACCCTAGTCAAAAAATAATTAGCTCATAATCAATTTAACAATAATCAATTCAATCAATAAATTAATCTCAATTATATTCATCATCATGCTTGATGATGCTTTATAGGCTTATAGAATAGCTTATGAAACACTTATTAGTTGTAAAGTCTCGCTCGAGCACCAATCTGATATACTAAGTGGGATCGAAATGCTCAATTGAGTTTGAACTCACGATGAAACCTTCATATTCAAATAAATTAATTTTGAAAAAAATCGTCACCTTAATTTTATTTATTTAGAAAAAATATTAAGGAAAAACCCAAATTGAATCTAATTAATATTTCAAAAGAAAATATTACTAGTCTCAAAACTAAAAAGGATTCGAAACTAGGTTTTCAGTTTATTTTGGCAAAATTAATTTGGCAATGTCAATACAAAATAATTTAAATTTTATGAACAAAAATAAAGATAATGCATAAGCAAATATATCCGTATAATGCATGACAGTTATAAAGTGATAATCAAGATAAAATACATTTATGAATTATTACAAAAAAAAAGAATAAATAAATAAATAAAAGGATCTTTTCTCTAGCTCTTATGGCTACTAGGAAAAGCACATATTTCTCAACTAATTGCAAGAATTAATAAATCAAAAGGAAACAACATAATTATACATAAAAGAAAACAAAAATAGAAATAATTTCATAAAAATGAAAGAAAGGGAAAAATTATTTTATAAAATAGTTTGGAGTTGATGCCTAAAAAACTGGCGTGTCTGTATATCCCTTCGAATAGAAATCAAACTCCCACACAGTTCTTCATTTTTACGAAAGAATGTTTTGGCAAAAGTTAATTTTATTTGTTAATTTAATTCATATTAAAAATTAACATGATTAGATCTTTTTAATTTTAGACCTATAGTAAGATATAAAAGATAATTCCAGCTCTGATTTAAAAAGTCTCAAAAGAAGGGATTATATCTTGGTTTTGCGCCTTTTTCGTATAAATGGGGCAATCCTTACTCCTGATCGAAGCTCTACCTCGGTTGATGATCTTACAAGTTGAACCTTAAACAGATAGAGCTAAACAAAATAAGAGAAACCAATTGAGAATAATAAAGACCAAACTTCAAAATTAGCTATGAAAACTGAAGAAAATTGATTTTTGATATTGAAAATGGACATATTTTAGCTTAAAATTGATAGAAAATTCTAAATTTTTATCTCTTAAAGCTTGTTGTTGTCTAAAATGATTTGAAGTGGACCTATTTATAGAAAAAAATTGACTGGAAGTTGAGAAAAAGAGGGGCCCAACTGGCACCCTAGTGGTGCCGCCGACACAAGCAGCATATGTAGCATCCAACCAACACACTTTCGTGGCGCCCGACCCCCACAGTTCTTAGATTGCCATCTCTCCTATTCCAGCTCGTTTTAGCCCATTTTTTATTTGATTTGAGCCTAGTTTGATTCTGTGGGTTTGCAATTGAGTGTTGGTCATTTTATGGTACAAATTTGATAGTTTACATTAGTATATCACCATATATGTTGGTTTATGTTAAAGCATATCATGTATCGGTAGAGTTAAAGCATCGAGCTTATTAGGCAATAAATTTTTTGAATTTTAATTTGAAGGCTGCTGGGGTAAAAAGCTATTGGACTTAAATGAGCTAGAGGAAATTTGTCACTAGCTTATGAGAACGCCAAAATTTACAAAGAGAAGACTGAGAGATAGCATAATGCCTGTATCATCAAGAAAGACTTCAAAGAAGGAGATTTAGTCCTATTGTTCAATTCAAGATTAAAGCTATTTCTAGGTAAGCTGAAATCAAAATGGAGTGGACTATTCAAGATGGTTTGAGTCTTCCCTCATGGTACTTTAGAGCTTGAGAATTCAAAGGGGGAAACATTTATTGTTAATATGTACTGATACAAACTTTATTATAGAGACCTTTGACTAAAGCAAAGGAAGAAACCTTCCTTGTTGAAGTTCTTTGAAGATCATATTCTTAATATCCAGCTAATACGACGTTAAAGATATACTTCTTGGGAGGCAACCTAAGCTATATTATGTTATTTCTTTTCATTTGTTTATTTATTTTAATTTTATTTAGATTTTCATTGTTCTTAATTTTGATTCCTCACTCTTATTTTATTGTTTGTAATAGTTTATCTTCATTTTTTTAGTAGGCTCTAGTGCAATAATATTCATTTGGAAGTGTGTACAGCGTCATGGATGCAACAAACGTCACGAGCATAAAGAGCTAGGCATGGCATGAAGAGCAAGAAACTTCATGGGGCGTGACAAGTGTCACAGTTGTAATGGAAGCTCAACTCGGCCACATCGCGGGCATACTAGATGTTGAGAACTCAACGACTAGGCATATTTGAAGAAAAAAAGGAACAAAGCCTAATTTCTTTTATATGAGCACATGCAGCCTTTCTTTCTCCATTCTTCTTCCTTTCAAATTTCCCATTCTCTCTCTACCCCTTTCAAAATCCTAAGTCTAAAATTCTTAAATTTCTCGTAAAATCTCTCAAATTCCTTCCATTAAAACTTAACCCCCCTAAATTTCCTTCAATTAAAGAGGAAATTCATGGCTTTAAAGGTAAAAAGCATGGCAAAGAAATCTACTTCAAGAAAAGGCAAAGCAATGACGGAACAAGGGGAAGTAAGTAATCTTGCCTATAAATGTAGTGCTTCTTTTTCTATATATAGTGAAGAAGAAGGCAAGAGGTATGCTTCCCTAACTAAATGTGTTATACATCTTTGTAGGTATTTAGATGCCCATGCTTTAGAGGCCATTAAATTGAAGGAAAAAATGGAACAATTGTGTGCTAAACTTAGTTGAGGTAGGTTTATTGAGATGAAACATCCTACATATAAGGAATTAACTCATAAATTTTTCACTATATTGAAAGATTCATCTAAAAGTGATAAAATTTTATAATGTAGGATGTTAGGGAAGAAAATATGAAATTAATTTTGATGTCATGCTTAAGATTTTTGGATTTCCAAAAGGGGTAGTAGTGATTATGTCAAAAACTTTGTATTGATAAATATTGGAAATTTTAAGTGATTTGGATAAATTTGATAGTCACAATGCATCATATGGGTTTATTAGAGACCATTGTTACTTAATCCTTCATAAGTTTATGTGTCATACAATTTTCGAAAAATTATAGAGTAATAATGTAACTACTAAGGAATTTTTCATGTCACAGTGCTTGCACACTGGTAGAAACACTACGCACTATATTTTTCAAAGATTGATGTATATTGTGACACATTTTAAGGCCACAATTGCCATGGGCGATATTCTAATTGGACTTTCTATATAATTTGAAGTTTTTTATTTTAATAGTCCAATTATAGAGGAATTACAAGGAGGAAGTTTTAATATTGATGCTTTGGTTCAGTCGAAGGTCATTGATAGTGATATAACTTTGAAAGACCTCGACACCTGAAAGTATCAACAAATAAGGTGCACGGCAAGTTCTAGTGCTCCTACTACTTCTATAACTAATGTTGTAGATGATGAGGAAAGTGAGAAGGAGAAAGGGCAAGAACCCAAAGAGGCCAATTGAGAGCATGTATTGTGTCGGTTAGACATTATGATGAGCATAACTAGAAGATGAGCACATAACCAGATGACATGGAATTGCGACTTCACCTTGTGGAGAAGAAGCAATCCTATCAAAGGTATAAGCTCTCCAAATTTTTTGATTAATCCAATCTAGAGATTTCCTCACCTCCACCATCACCCCTAAATTAATTAGTAAAGGAAGCTTCTTAACCTTTCTATTATTTGTTTTTGTATATATTGAATATTTTCATTGTTTTTGCATTGTTAGAATCACATTGCGGACAATGTAATGTTCAAGTGTGGAGGGTGTACAATTTTGTATGATTGTGATTTCTTTTTAATATATGTGTGTGTTCTTGTTTGGGTTCTTGTTAACCTTGTTATGGTATCATTTTATTTTAATTGTAGTTCAATTTGGGTGTGATAAGCGTTATCATTCTAAGTCATAATTTGAAAATTGGACATCCTTTTAATTGAAATGGAAGCATTTGTTACTTAACTGGCAACTTGGGCTTTTAAACTATAATTGTGCTTTCTTTTAGTAATTTTTAAAATTAGGAAGGTTTATTAAAATAGATTGTTAGTTTAAGAATTCTCACATTTAGATTATATTAGAGATTATAAACACACTAGTTAACCAATGATTTACCTTTCATAAGTATTAGTATACACAGCTAAAAAGAATTTATTGTTGGGGAAATGATATAAGAAGCCTATTAAAAGGGAATTAGTTAACTAGTTTAATTAACTAAAAGAAAAAAATAGAAAAAGAAAATTTATGAGATGGAGCATAAAATACACTCACAAGAAAAAAATTTAGTTAATTAAGTGAGTTAACTAACTCCTACTATGCTTATTCCTATTGGTGTTGAATTATATTTGGTATTTTCAACTATTTATTTGGTTATGATTGATAACTCATGGGTTAATGAATATGTTTCACCTTTCCTTTGTAAGTATAATGTTTATGTGAGAATTCTTTACTTATGCATCTTTTTTAATAAATATTCTTGATTTTAGGAATATTTGGGATTGCATCTTTAGATATTTAAGATTTTGAATGTTGAAGCGAGTAATGAATATTTTAATAAGATTGAAAGTGTCCAATAGGATTATGAAAACTTGAGAATGAAGAGGTTACCAAGCAAAAGTTTAAATGTGGGAATTTAATGCGTGCTTATAAAGTCGATGTTATTACGTAGTTTTCATTAGAAATTCATGTATTTAGGGTGTATTTTATTTAATTTTATTTTTTATTTTATATTTTATATTTGAGAAAGATTTTGAAGGTTTTATAATGTTAAAAGCACTTTAAGAAGATGAAGAAAGAATAAAGAGCTAAAAGAGGCAATTTGGAACTCGCGATGATTGTTGTTGCACGATTTCTGCAAGTGCACAGATCGTTTACAAGTAATAAAGTGATGAGTAAGTATCGTTCCCACGAGAAAGGGTTTGTCAAGTATCAATTTTAAGATTACTCTATTATTTAGAAATTCAATTATGAGATTTTATGTTTTAAGCTAAAGTGAAATTTAAGTAAATAAATGATGATAAATATGAAAATAAGATTAAAAGTCTAGAATTTAGAATTCATCAATTGATCACATATGATTTCTTTATAATCTTTAGATGGATTATTTTTGCTGGAATTAATGATTAGATTTCCCTAAATTATATGATATTCTCTCTCAAGATATAACATGTGTGCTCATATTAACCTTATGTCTACTCTCGTGATCATAAGCAATTAACACAAACCCATTAAGTTTTATGGAAATCCTTTAACAATCACAAAGGAGTATTCTTATCTCTAAGCAATACATTCCCTAAGTCAATTATCCTAATGAAATAATATTGTGTTTTCACTCTCGCTACTTCACACAATATTTTAAATCATGCAATTAATGGTCAGTTAATTACAAGCATTAAGTTCTAAGATAAAAGATTAATTCCAACAATCAACCCAATCAATTAAATATAAATAATCATACGCAAATCAAAAGATTACATCTAAATCCTAGAAAAATAAATTTAGCTATTCATAATTAAAAGAGAAGAAACAATTAAATTAACAATAAAAATAATAAACATAATAATAACTTATAATTAAATTCAAGAATAGAGTTTAGAGATAACTTATTTTGGGATACAATCTTTGATGAACTCAAGCTTCCAAAAACTCCTCCCCTTGATCAAAATAAAAAATAAAACTAATTTACTCTAAGAAAACATATGAAAATCTCTCTACATATTTTTTTTATGGATTTTCTTTGATGTCATTTACCTTTGCTAAGCATGGTATTTATAGACATGTTTGGTGAAATAATTCAAGTTCCATTAAAATTCTTACATAAAAAATTCAACATTGATGGTTAGGTTGGCCACCAACCATTGAATTCCTTCATCAATATTCAAAAATAGTTAGGTTGGCTACCAACCATTGAATTTTGGCCACCAACCATTGAATTTCTTTATCAATATTCAAAAATGGTTAGGTTGGCTACCAACCATTGAATTTTGGCCACCAACCATTGAATTTATTTCTTATAGATTGAAAACTTGAATCATTGCTTGCATCATTATTTTTACTGCATCATTTTGATCTGCAAAAATAAAATAAAAATACTTAAAATATATTATAATTTATTTATAAATTGTAGAACTATTTATTTCTAAAAATAAGTAATAATATTATTGCATTCTCGAGAATTGAGCTAAAATTTAAGTTTAAATAATTAAAATAACTCTAAAAATATAGAATTATCACACTCCCAAACTTAAGTTTTTGCTTGTCCTCAAGCAAAAAAAAATTCAAAACCTAAACTAGTCCACTTTTGTAGGAAATTATGATTGCATTTAGTGTATGCAATAAGCCTTTAAACCCCTAGGTGTCCCATAGAGGACGAGTTATAGTCTTGTGAGGGCTTCCAGTGGTAATACCCACAAACACCTATAAAACTCTAAATTTTCAATTATTTATTTCAGAGAATAATCAAATACCACAAAAAAAGAAATTTAATCCTCTCAAAAAAAAATTTTTTTTTTAAAGGTCTCAAGAAATTAATATTTACAAACAATATATCAAAAAGTATTGCAAGTCAAGCTTTTATCTCAGATTCAAAACAATCCTCATTTTAATCATGTCTTGAATAACTATGCATTAAATTAACTGCAAAGAAATTGTTGCACTTCAGATAGGCATATACACACTAATATCTTTAAATGCCTCTATCAAATGATACAAAATAGATGTACAAATCTCATAAGCATATTAAAGTAAACAATCTCCACTAATGGAATTCACAAATCAAGAGAGATCAATAGGTCTTGACTAGGGTTGTAATGGGGCTAACACAAGGTATTTTTGGCTAAACAAAGAACATGCTAAATGAACAAAAGTAAAATAATTATGCCAAGTTTACAAAATCAATAGCTCAAATAAAGGAATTATATTAATGAAGAATCCTTTTCATCTTAAGCACTATTTTTTTTTTCAATGTTTTCTTCTTTTAAGCCCACTTCTTCTTCTTCTTCTTTTTTTTTTTTCTTTTTCCTTTTTTTCTTTGCCAACAATATTATTCTAAAGATAAGCAAGAATACTAATTTTTATTTTATTCAATTTTCTTGCTTTTCCCCAAACTTATTTTAAGCAGAAGGCGGTCTTTTACAATGAATAATACTCTCAATTGTTAGAGATCCTTATATATATATATTTTTTAAAAAACTGTAATAATTCCCTTTTCTTCATTAAAATGTAAATTTGACAAAATTATCTCACAAACAGGGTAAAGGATAACAATTAAGGCTAATTAACAAAGAAAAGAAAGCTAAAATTATCAAGGCACAAAGGGGTAAATTAGGGAAAAAATTAAAATAAGGGTAGATACAAGTAACAGGCTAAACAAACAATGCCTAAATCATATCTCTCTTTCAAAATGAATTCAAAATTTTGCCTCAAAAGTTTGCAAAAATATGTTCTAAGATAGGTGAGGCAAATGAAGATAAAAAATGTGTAGAAGCGCTCTCTAAGTAAGCATACACAAATTCAATGCAATCAATATAATGTAAAGCAAAACAAAACATAATCTTAATAAAAGTTAATTTCTTACTCAAAATAGTTGCTCAACCTGAAATACTTTAATAAATTGTCCATAAATATCAATTATAATCTATCATTGGCCTTTCATCAAATTATTTAACACAAACATATTTTATCAATAAAAGAGTAAAAAATTTTAAATTTATTCATCAAAACACAAAAGAAATGACTAAAAATAAAAAACAAACTAAACCTCCCCCAAACTTGCAATGGACATTGTCCTCAATGTCAAAGAAACAAATCAAAAGAAAGAAAATACTCCCTCTTGTAGAAAAGTGGATTCCAAATTATAAGCAGAACGTGCATTTCACTTCCTTGTTTTCTATAAAACATCATGAAACAACACTAAAAGCAAGTATGAGAAACTAATCACACAAAAAAGAAAACATCAATTTTTTTTTTGTATTTATTATTTTTTAATTTTTTTTTATTTTGGAAACTAGAAAAAAAAAGAAAAAAAAATTACAGATGCGTATCAAGAGTACAAAAAGTACTTTTTACTCAGCCATCTTGTATGAATAACTCTTGAGTTAGTTAGTTAGTTTTTTTTTTTTTTTGAAAAGAAAAATCACATAAATTTAGGATGCGTATCAAGAGTACAAAAGTAACTTATTACTCAACCATCTTACATTTAGTGAATCGAACCTAAAACTTCACTTGATAAGGTGCAACAAAAAAAACACACACACAAAACAAAAAAATGCGATAAAAAAAATACAAGAGTTAGGGAAGTTATAACCGGAGATTCAGATCTAGTCTTCGCTTTTTACTGCTACTGGCCCTAGGGTGCCAAACTACCTGTGCCATCAATGGATCAGTTTCAGATTTAAAGTTTTGCAGTTGATTAATCAATTGATCAATAGTTGAAGCAGAGACTAAGATGCGTCGACTCGCTGGTATCATAAAACCCTGTTCCACAGCATGATCAAGAAAAGATAACAAACCATTATAAAAACCATCAACATTAAGTAATCCCAATGGCTTCTAAAGAACAGTTAATTGTGTCCAAGATGCAATAGTGAAAATATCTTCAAATGTTTCTAAACCACCAGGTAATGCGATAAAAGCATCAGCATTGAGATTCATGTATGCCATTTGTACGTACATGCTATTGACCTGTAACTCATTACCTATAGTTCCACTAATGATTTGTTTATTTCGAGCCAAAGCCTTTAGAACTACTCCTAAGACTTTTCTACCTCTAATATATGTAGAACTTGCAGCACAACCCTTTAACCCTAAACTACCTCCCTTAAACACCAAATCAATTTTTCGTTCAACTAAAATTCTACCAAGTTCATTAGCTGCTATCAAGTACTCTCTTTTCTTGCCAGAGTTTGGACTACAAAAGACACAAATAGTTTTGAATTTGCGTGTTGAGGATTCTGCCATTTTCTCTCACAAATCTCTCGAAAGGGTTGTGTGCATATTGACAATAATGAATGTGCATATAAAGAAACTAGAAGAGTAAAAGAACAGTTCAATGGGATAAAATAATTGTTGACAGAAAAAGTATAAAAACAAAAATGATAATAAAAACAAAAATAATCAATGCTGTGTGTACAAATGTCAAAAGAAATATTTGAAAAACTAAAAAGAAACAAACATTGAAAGACTAAAAAGCTAACGAAAGTAGAAAAATCTGCAGCATGTGTACAAAAGTCAAAAAGAAAATATTGAAAAGCTAAAAGTAGACATTGAAAGACTAAAAAGTTGTCGATAATAGAAAAATCTACAGGAAAATAAAACCTAGATGCTAAAAAGTCAAAAAAATACTGTAAGATGTAGAAAAAATAATGCATTGAAAAATTAAAAAGTTAGTGATACACCTGATTATAAACAGTAGTTGTGATTTTGGCTCACATCTTCCTCTGGTTTTACGTCCAGTAACGGCTTACACGCCTTTTATGAGTCGAGGATAGGCTTCCTATCCAGTTTTCTTATTAACTGGCAAATATGATCTTTTATCGTCAGATTCCCTAGACTGTAACGCTGCTTTTCTTTTTTAAATAGTTCTCATAAATCTAAAAGAGTGCATTGAACTTGTCCACAAGGATACGTCTCAAGAGTCTGTAGGATATTATCCAAAGACTCCTTACTCAGTCCATCCTTTATGAATTTAATTTTATCTTCTCGATTTATAGATGCAAATCCAATGTTTCTACAGCGTGTGTTGCAATTCCATCTTGCACACTTGTAGTAGACTCCCATTCTCTTAGCTCTCCTCTTCTTTGAGTAAGAACTTCTCCCCGTACCTGGCAAACATTTAATAAATGAGTCATCAAGCTCACCTGCCAATCGTACTTTGGCTTCTATGATCCAACAAATATCCTCAGGAAGATTCAGATGCCTAAATGCCTTCATTCTTTCCAGTCTGCGTTCATCAATTTTCCTGAGCACATCTTGGGAAAGAGTTGGAAATCTGTTTTTTAGTGCTGCAAGAGATGTTTCCATATATGATTAACTTAGCTAAGAAAATGAAAGAGAAAATTTAAAATGAAACAACTAAACAGAAATAAAAGAAACCTAATAAAGAGAAAACTTAGGTTTCCTCCTAATAAGCTATTTAATAACTCACAAACAACATTAAAGCAAAATTAAAATAGAACGAAACAAACAAAAGAACAAAAGAAATTAAAAAAAAATTAAAAAAAATTAGAAATTTGGGTTGCCTCCCAAAAGCACTTAATTTATAGTCTTTAGCTTGACTATAGCTAGATTTTTATCAAGGAGGATAATACACAAAGTATATAATCCCGATAATTGCGGAAAAATAGACTTTCACCAATTTTAATGAGTCCAGCCAGCTTGATTTGAACCTGCATGGAAAAAGGTTAATACATGAATTATTTAATATTTTACAATTAGGCTCATAATTTCCAAAAGCTTTCAAATGTGCTCTTTTTCTTGCTCTGAATTTTCTCAAGAAATTGAGATAGGAAGGTAGTGGTGTTGAATCAAGAGTTGGTGAGTGCTCAGTTGATGGTGGTGAATGCTTCTTCTTTTCTTCCAAGTCATCAAATTGATATTCTTTATGGTCTGACATATGTGGTGTTGTATTCACCAAATAAACTGAAAAAGTTTCCTTTGAGTGCTCTTGTTCAAATACTTCTTCAATTTTTCCATCAATTTCAACCACTCTGTAGATATTATCCATAAGAGAATAATATTTCTTGGGCAAATTAGGCTCAATTTCTTCCTTTTTTTCTTACTTGCTTGAAGTATCTCCTTGATCAATCATCTCTTCCTCATCATCACTCAAAGAAATTGCCAAACATTGCTCTCTAGAATGTTCTTCAATTTGGCTTGTCAGATTTTCATGGCTTTGAGTATCTAATGGACTAGAAAACTGTTCCATTTGTACACCATCAGTTGTATTGTGGCTAGCCCATTGATCCATCCTATCTTCTAATTTTTTACATCGTTCATGAGTAGCATTTATGAATCTTTCCAATGCCACTTCATAAGATGGTTTGTGCTCTTCAAATGGTGCATGATCTTGAAAATCATATTGATAAGGATACCATGAATTGTTATCTTGATCGCATTGGTTTTCCAATGAAAAGCTTGAATAGTCACTCCATCCTGAGTTGTTTATATTGGAATATGGATAATTCTCGTACCTGTTATAATTTGGGAAAAATTGTACCTGTTCTGCATATTAGCACTCAGAATTCAAATGATTACCTCCACGTAGATCACAACTCAAACATGAATTAAATAAACTATTTGCATTAAGTTTATCAATTAAGTTAACCAATGTATCGATTTTAGCATTTAACTTACTAAAACCATCCTCACCATACATGCTTGCTGCTCTATTTAGCATCATTCCTCCATCACACCATTAAAAGTTGTAGAAAGCCCTTTTTTTTTTTTAATAAAAGTCCTGCAAAATAATAAAAAAATAGAAAAGAAAAACAAAATCTAAAGTAATAGAGTATATCAATCTATTGATATTGTCAAAAATTGTCTTCCCCGGCGACGGCGCCAAAAACTTGTTGCGCAATTTCTGCAAGTGCACAGATCGTTTACAAGTAATAAAGTGATGAGTAAGTATCGTTCCCACGAGAAAGGGTTTGTCAAGTATCAATTTTAAGATTACTCTATTATTTAGAAATTCAATTATGAGATTTTATGTTTTAAGCTAAAGTGAAATTCAAGTAAATAAATGATGATAAATATAAAAATAAGATTAAAAGTTTAGGATTTAGAATTCATAAATTGATCACATATGATTTCTTTATAATCTTTAGATGGATTATTTTTGCTGGAATTAATTATTAGATTTCCCTAAATTATATGATGTTCTCTCTCAAGATATAACATGTGTGCTCATATTAACCTTATATCTACTCTTGTGATCATAAGCAATTAACACAAACCCATTAAGTTTTATGGAAATCCTTTAACAATCACAAAGGAGTATTCTTATCTCTAAGCAATATATTCCCTAAGTCAATTATCCTAATGAAATAATATTGTGTTTCCACTCTCGCTACTTCACACAATATTTTAAATCATGCAATTAATGGCCAGTTAATTACAAGCATTAAGTTCTAAGATAAAAGATTAATTCCAACAATCAACCCAATCAATTAAATATAAATAATCATACGCAAATCAAAAGATTACATCTAAATCCTAGAAAAATAAATTTAGCTATTCATAATTAAAAGAGAAGAAACAATTAAATTAACAATAAAAATAATAAGCATAATAATAACTTATAATTAAATTCAAGAATAGAGTTTAGAGATAACTTGTTTTGGGATACAATCTTTGATGAACTCAAGCTTCCAAAAACTCCTCCCCTTGATCAAAATAAAAAATAAAACTAATCTACTCTAAGAAAACATATGAAAATCTCTCTACATATTTTTTTTATGGATTTTCTTTGATGTCATTTCCCTTTGCCAAGCATGGTATTTATAGACATGTTTGGTGGAAGAATTCAAGTTCCATTAAAATTCTTACATAAAAAATTCAACATTGATGGTTAGGTTGGCCACCAACCATTGAATTCCTTCATCAATATTCAAAAATAGTTAGGTTGGCTACCAACCATTGAATTTTGGCCACTAACCATTGAATTTCTTTATCAATATTCAAAAATGGTTAGGTTGGCTACCAGCCATTGAATTTTGGCCACCTACCATTGAATTTATTTCTCATAGATTGAAAACTTGAATCATTGCTTGCATCATTATTTTTACTGCATCATTTTGATATGCAAAAATAAAATAAAAATACTTAAAATATGTTATAATTTATTTATAAATTGTAGAACTATTTATTTCTAAAAATAAGTAATAATATTATTGCATTTTCGAGAATTGAGCTAAAATTTAAGTTTAAACAATTAAAATAACTCTAAAAATATAGAGTTATCAGTTGTAAAGGGTGCAAAGACACTAAAGTACCCAGAATTTATCATGGTCACCTAATTGTGACTTATTCTATTTTTATTCTACTTACTGAACAAATTAACCTAGTTTGGAAAGGAGGTGGTAGACTAATATAAATAGAATGTGAAGGGAGAGCTTAGGCACTAAACAAGGAAAAAAAAAGAGATCTTAGAGGAGAATGATTCAAGAAAACACAAGATTGAAGAATTAGGATTGAAGATTGAGATATCTATTTTCCTATTTTCTCAAAAAATCATATTCATGAATTATCATTCTTCTTGGTACTTTGTTATTATCGCAATCATGTCTAACTAACTTTCTAGTTGGGAATTAATGTTTTGGAATACAATTTCTTTTCATTGTCTACAAAATATAAGTTCATACGGTATGTGGTATTTGCTGTGCCTCATGCTTAGTTTTGTTTGGCCAACAAGATTATAATTTGTGTTGTATTATGCATTGAAAGATGGCGATACAATAGACCTACAAATACTTATTTAATAACTAATCGATAAGAGATTATAATTAGTGATTAGATATCCTTAGAGTTTTTTTAAAGACATATTTGAGCAATTAAGAAATAGGTGATGAGAATTTATTAAATTATTTTGAGAAAGCTTGAATTTTGGTTTAATTGGTTAGGTATCGAGAGAATTTAATCAATACTTTTGGATAACCTAGATCATATCATGACTTAGAGCTTATCTATAATTGATTGATTGAGTATGAATAGACATTAATTCTTAACAATTTAGCTCTCATTGTTATTTCTCTTACTTTCTTTTAATTGAGTCTTATGGTTTTATTTAGTTTAGGAATTAGGATTAATTTCTTAGTTATAAATTGCTTAAAGCCTTAAACAAATGAAAGAAAATTAGATAGATGGATAAACATTGTTCTCGTGGAAATGATAACTCTACTCATTATATATTGCTTATAGACTCCTTATACTTGTGGGTTTTGCCCAACAAGATTCATGCTAAACCCAAGATAAAAAAAATAATTAGCTCGTAATCAATTTAACAATAATTAATTCAATCAATAAATTAATCTTAATTATATTCATAATCATGCTCAATAATCTAACTTATGTACCAAGAAAGAAAGACAGAAAGAAAAGAACTGGAACTTTTCTTTAGCTTCTCCATGAATCGGTTTCCTTTCTTTTCTGTGTGCTGTGCAATCTTTTTTTTATAGTTAATGAGACACGCCCATATATAACGATGACATGCCTCTGTTTTAAGAAGAAATGTGCTTCTATATGTTTTCAATAGAGGTGTGTTATGCGGGGTTTTTATAATAATATACTATTTTAAAAAAATATTTACCTAAATATGCCATAATTTTTTAAATTTATAAAGATATGCCATTTTTTAAATTTTTTAAAATTTTGACCAACAAACCGGTAATCAAACTACCAGTTTTATTGAAATTGGTAAACTCAAATTGGAAACTGGAAGTTTGACTTCCGGTTTCCTTTTTTATTTTAAAAACTGTTAATTTTTTATGAAAACCAGAAGTGTAGCTTTCGATTCCTTTTTTTTTTAATGTTAATTTTTTAATTTTTTTTTAAAATGTTGGGTAATATATATATATATATATACCTTTTCGTTAGTCAATTAATTAGTTATATTAAAATTAAATTAAAAATTATCAATTATGATTTAATTAAATATGTGATAAATAATTAAATTTCTTTTAAATTAAGGTTAATCTTGAAATATAATATTATCATAATTTTTATTTATTTATGTTATGTTTAATTTTATTTTTATATATATTATATTTATTTTTAAATATATTATTAAGTATATTATTAACTACAATTTTTAAATTAAAAAATTCTGTATTTTTTTAAATTCTTTTAAAATTCTTAACTTAAAAAATTATATTTAGTAAAATTCTTAATATTATTATAAAAAATACAGAATTAATATTTGAAAATTATACTTATATATTTATTATTTATATGTTAAAAATAAATATAATATACATAAAAATAAAATTAAACAATGCATAAATAAATAAAAATTCTTTTAAAATTTATAATTTAAAAATTATAATTAGTAAAATTCTTAATATTATTATAAAAAAATGCAAAATTAACATTTAAAAATTGAAATTTTTACAATAATACGCTACTTTAAAAAAATATTTACCTAAATATGCCATATTTTTAAAAATTTACTAAGATATGACCTTTTTTTTTTTTTTTTTTGACTTGTTGACTAATAAATTGGTAATTTGATTACCAGCTTTGTTATAAAATTTTTAATATTCTTTGACTTAATGAAAACTGGAAATTTAATTTCCAGTTTCCTTTTTTGTTTAAATGCCAATTTTTTAAAATTCTTTTAAAATGGTAAGTAAATCTTTAAACATTAAATTCTTAGCATTTAAAGATTTACTTACCATTTTAACATATAAATAATAAATATATTATTAAATATATTACTGGAGTATAATCTTTAAATGTTAATACTGTATTTTTTTTTTACAGTAATATTAAGAATTTTAGTAAGCATAATTTTTAAATTATGAATTTCAAATTAAGAATTTTTAAAAGATTTTTTATTTCTTTATGCATTGTTTAATTTTATTTTTATGTATATTATATTTATTCTTAACATATAAAATAATAAATATATTATTTATTATATTATTAAATATAATTTTTAAATGTTAATTATGTTTTTTTTATAGTAATGTTAAGAATTTTACTAAATATAATTTTTAAATTATGAATTTTAAAATTTTTTTATTTATTTATGCATTGTTTAATTTTATTTTTATGTATATTATATTTATTTTTTAACATATAAATAACAAATATATAAGTATAATTTTCAAATAATAATTTTTTATTTTTTATAATAATATTAAGAATTTTACTAAATATAATTTTTTAAGTTAAGAATTTTAAAAGAATTTAAAAAATACAGAATTTTTTAATTTAAAATTATAGTTAATAATATATTTAAAAATAAATATAATATATATAAAAATAAAATTAAACAATGCATAAATAAATAAAAATTATGATAATATTATATTTCAAGATAAACCATAATTTAAAAGAAATTTAATTATTTATCATATATCACATAATATCATAATTGATATTTTTTTAATCCAATTAACTAAAAAGTAACAATGGAATATATATATATATATATATATATATATATATATATATATATATATATATATATATATATATATATATATATATATATATATATATATATATATATATATATACTCAACATTTAAAAAAAAGAAACCAGAAGTACACTTCCGATTTCCATAAAAAATTAATGTTCTTTAAAATAGAAAAGGAAACCGGAAGTTAAACTTCCGATTTCCAATTTGATACCAATAAAATCAATAGTTTGACTACCGGTTTGTTGGTCAAAATTTAAAAAAAATTAAAAAGGTAATATATTTTTGTAAATTTAAGAAAATATGGCATATTTAGGTAAATATTTGTTTAAGGCGGTATATTATTATAAAAATCCCGTGTTATGCAAAGTGCAAAGGAACATAAGCATTTTCTTCAAGGTAAAAATGCCATGTCCTTAGCAGCAAATTAGAGCCTCATTTTGATCTAGATATTTACTGAATTTGGACTTTAGTCTGCATAAGATTTTTAGCCCTATCTCTTAACTTTTCAATGCATCTTGAATCATCTCATTCGAATATCTAGAACTCAAGTTATGGTAAAAAAACTAGAGTGTTTAAACTATAAAAGTTTGAAAATGTGAAAACGCTCTTGTTGAAATAATAGAGGTGTTTTTGATAGGCCTGAAAGTCTCCAAAACGCCCTTATCCATGAAAAACAGGGCCATTGATACAAGGCCTCTATTGGAGAGCTCAAACTGCCTCTGTTGGTCGTTGAAACACACTATTTTAAGTCTAAAGTACCAAATGCTCACCATCTACATAATTTTCACTCAGAATTTGCCCAATATATACCACAACATGGAACTAACAAAATAATATTAAAGCCAACATGAAAAAGACATAATTAAAATAAAAACTAAACTAAACAATACAATTAAATCTATTAAAACTATTACAAAATTATATATAGCACTGATACCAGACTCTAATGTAAAATTTAAAAACAATGAGTTTATAAATTATTTTTACTTATATATCTCTCATTAATTTTCAATGTGAAATTCCACTCCCCCTTAAATCCCAATGAAATAAACAGTGCCTTGAGTAAAACTCTAAACTTGAGTTCTCTTTACTTCATTGCTAACCAAAATTGAAATTGAATAGATAATTATTTTAAAAGAATGTAGATTTAATATCAATTTTAAAAAATTATAAAAGAAAACAACATAATCAGAAATTTCAAATAGCCAATCATTTCAAACAACAAATTATTCGAATGGACTGTCAAAAAATTTATGATTTTTTAATTATATCACTAATTTTATTTAGGTATTAAAATTATTAATTCGGCATGCAAGCATTAAAAATAATGAGCTGATTTCATCCTCAATTTCATTGTATGAATTATCAAAATAAAACATATATGTTATTATACAAATAAAATACTTATTAGTTTGAAGTTATTAAATATGTACAAATTTGATAAATTTTACTTTAAGGTCTAATTTAAATAAATAATATAGATGCAAAATTACTTCATCAAATTGAAGAAAATAAAATAAAAAAGTCTTTAAAAGAGTTGAAAAAACTAGCCAAACTTTAGCAATGTTTTTGGAATTAGACTTGAGGTTTGATTAGGATATGCGACCTGCTGCAAAAAAAAAAAAAAAAAAAAAAGGCCCATTTTTATGGAATAGATCTGTGATAATAATTGATGGATCCCATAACTAAACAATGTTGTTGGGCTTTTTTTGGGTTGAGCCAGAGTCTAGCATGGCCTTAGCTAAACATCTGGCCTTGAATCAGTATTCAAACTCAGCCCAATTAATTACTATTTATCAAAGTCATGAATCATTAAACGATATAAGCACCCAAAACCAGATAAGGTTCGGACTCAGAACACAGGGTACCCGCTATCCGAACCAATTATTTAATAGGATTTAGATAGCGGGTACTCATGCTCACACCCATATAAATACTTGTTTATTAGCTATTTTATAGTAAAAGAGTATTGAACTCATGACCTAAAAATAAATTTTTATAATTCTTACAACTAGGCTATAGCTTTACATTTAGATATTTGTCTATAATTTTATAATTTATAATTGGATATTTTGTGAATTTGGTTAGTAATCGAGTGGTTCTTATAAGATTTGGAATGGGTATGAATATTAAAAAATAATTTTAAACGGTTTTGAAATAGGTACGGATAGAGAGAATGTTAAATGGATTAAAAAATAGGTAATGTATATTTCGCGAATACCTTACCCGCTGCCATTCCAAACTTCACATTCCTTAAAAAAATGTGAGATTTAAAATCTAACATGACTATTGGATTTTTAATAATCTTTCATTTTTGCATATAGGAAATGTGTTTTTTTTTTTTTCTGAAATTATCCTTACAAATTCATGAATTTTTCTTTTATTTAAAATAAAATATTTTAAACATTCTTTATAGTTCATATTCTCTGCACTTTACATTTTTTATATTTTAATTTTTTTTTTATTTTATATTCTCTTAATCCAAACATGCTCTAAGACGTTTGAATAGAATAGAAAAGTACTATTTTATGCAAAGTTTGGCCGGAATTTGCCTTGCCTTCCTCTTTTTTTACTTCTTTATTTTTGTTTTTCTTTTGGTTTTTTTGTAAAGGCTATAGCCTTTGCATTTATGAAGAAATTTCACTTTTCTTTTTCAAACTTGAAGAGTTTTTTGTTTTCTTTTGCTAGGATGGTTTGTATAGATGGAGAGAGGATTGGCAAGGTCAATCCAGTTTGTGTTAAATTATTTAAATTTCTTATATAGCCCATTAGCACAGTTTTTTTTTTTTTTTGTTCTATGATAAAAATCCAAATTGGTCCTTAAATCTTTTGAATTTTCCATATAAATGTTGTTAAAAGATTAAAAATTAAATAGTATACTTATATTTTATAAGTAACAAAAGATTATGTTTTACACTATAAAAAATTATATAATCTTTCATTTTAATTAGTTTGAAATACGTTTCTTATTGAAAATATATTTTTTATTATTAAAATTTATAAAAACTATACTTTTTAAATGAAAAAATTGATTTCAATTGACATAAAAATAAAACTTATTTAAATTTAACTTTTAAATTTTTGAATCATTTTGTATTTAGTATATATAATAAAGTGGTGTTTGATAAGATGGTTCATCATTTAAAACTAAAAATTTTAATACCTTTTAATTTTAAGTTAATTTAACAAAACTTATTTACATATCATTTAAAAATCTCAATTAAAATATAACTTATTTAAAAATATAAGTTAAAATCATTTCATTGAACTTTTAAATAATTTTACAATTTAAATTTTTTTAGTATATTATTATTATTATTTATATTATTCAATATTTAAAATAACAAATTAATTAAAATTCAATATAAATACATTATATTGAATTTTAAATTAAATATGTAATAAATATTATATGTAATATACTATAATTAATATTACCTATTAATCACAATAAATAAAAATACACTTCAATAAAATAAATAAATTAAGTAAATATATATATTATTTAACAAATTTATTAAATAATATTTGAAATAAAACTTTAAAACATAATATTTATATTAATAACAATTATATTGTTTGTATTATAAAATAAAGAACAATTATAAAAAATAGAGAAAATTAATTTTTTGTGTATATAACTTCATTGATTGTAACACCTATTTATAAATGTAAAAAATTATAGAGATAAAAATAGAAATAAAATTCTATTTATATAAAAATATGTATGTATAAAAATAGGATAGATATCCATTCTTACCACACTATTTAAATATTACCACAACAGTTTGGTAATTTTAGGAGATTTAATAGAATAATTTGGAATAAATAATATATAAACCTAATTTTAGAATTTAAAATAGTAAAAGAAATAATTTTTTAGTGTAAATAAAAATGAAAGAAATTTAATTTTTTTGGTGTTAAAAAAGCTTTTACTATTATTTTATTCTAAAAACTTGAATTTATTTTATAATATATTTAAAATTGTTAACCAATAAAGAAGTATTTGGGATGAGCTAAGTACAATTAATATAAATATATTTAGGAGAAAATTTATTAATAGCTAGCATTTGATTTGAATGGTAAAGAGAGGGCTAATCATCTATGAGGTTGTGGTTTTGAAACTTAATGGAAGCAAATAAATATTCTTTATTTTTTTTTTTAATTGAAGATTGATTGACTTGTTAAACTAGTTTGCCGGTTAATTAATTGGTTCATATGAATCAAAACTGATTCATATATATCTAATTTACATAATTCGACCAGTTTCTAGACCCGATAACAGTGATTTGTATATATTGAATTTGAAAAAAGAGAATTCAAATATGAATTCATTATTCAAATTGCATATATACATTTAACATTATGTTATGTTTTAGTGTGAGACACCTTATAATTTTGAAATCTGACTCTAACAACAATAAACAGACTCTAATATCAGTAAACGAAAGGTCAATAGGTTGAACAAAGAAGACTGGGACAATACAAACCCATACGATATTGTTGTTAGGTGTCACAAATAACACCAGAAAATGGCTTACAACTGTTATGAGCCATTAAATATGTAGTCCCACAACATTTATCTAAAGACATTACTATGAACAAGGACCAGCTGGACTGTTCAATTTGAATTCTGCTTCTTTTATTACATTTATTGCTATTGATAGACCATTAAATACAGGATTTATACCTTTCTATCCATATTTTAACTTATGATGAATGAAAAGCAATAAAGACTCAAATTAGTCCAACGATTAAGGCTTCAAATTAGGGAGGAAAATGGTTAAATTGATTTCCCTTTTAGTACAAAATTATCAACCACACCCATTATCAATTTTTAAAATTGAAAAGATGTATTTAGTAATACCTATGATATCACTTTGACTACCAAAATTAATATATATATATATAAAAGATGTATAAATTTATTGCGAAAATTTCGGGAAAAATCATTTTATATTTTTAATTACTACGCTCTTAAATTTTTATAGAAAAATGATTCAGTACGCTCATAAATGTGTTATCTATTATTCAACACAAATAAAAAAGAACAAAAAGAAGAATTCATATAAATATTACCGGAGCCAACTAAAATTATTGTGACATAACTATCTTTTCTCACATTCATATGAAGCTAATGAAATGATTTGATATATCATTAATGAAATGATTTGATATATCATTCTTATTTGAAATTTAAATAGAAAATATATTGCCCCAATCTTGATCACTTTGGCTAATAAAATAAATTTAAATAAAAAATATATAAATCTAATGCAAAAATTACGGAAAAAGTCATTTTATATTTTTTATTTACTTCGTTCTTAAATTTTTATAGAAAAACAATTCAGTATGCCCATAAATGTTTTATTTATTATTTTACGCATAGGTGAGAGAGAACAAAAAGAAAAATCCATATGAATATTAATGAAGCTAGCTAAATTAATGTGACATAACTATTTCTTCTCACATTCATATGAAGCTAATGAAATGATTTAATATATCACTCTTATTTGAAATTTAAATAGAAAAGATATTGCTCAAATCTTGATCACTTTGACTAATAAAATAAATTTAAATAAAAGATGTATAAATCTAAAGCGAAAATTTCAGAAAAAGTCACTTTATATTTTTAATTACTACATTTTTAAATTTTTATAGAAAAATAATTTAGTATGCTCATGAATGTGTTATTTATTATTTAACGCATAAGTAAAAACGAGCAAAGAAGAATCTATATGAATGGTAATGGAGCCAACTTAAAATTAATGTCACATAATTATTTCTTCTCACATTCATATGATGCTAATGAAATGATTTAATATATCATTCTTATTTGAAATTTAAATATACAATATATTGCTCAAATCTTGATCACTTTGACTAATAAAATAAATTTAAATAAAAGATGAATAAATTATTTCAGAAAATGTTATTTTATATTTTTTATTACCATGCTCTTGAATTTTTATAGAAAAATAATTCATTATGCTCATGAATGTGTTATCTATTATCCAACGCAAAGGTAAAAACGAACAAAAAGAAGAATTTATACGAATATTAATGAAGCCAACTAAAATTAATTTCCCATAACTATTTCTTCTCACATTCATATGAAGCCAAGGAAATGATTTACTATATCATTCTTATTTGAAATTTGAATAGAAAATATATTGCTCAAATCTTGATCAATTTCAAGATCTTTAAGGCTTACGAACTTACCAATTTTTCATCAATGTTCTAATTTTAGACACATTTCATGATTTATTTTTTCAATTTTTCAAATCTAAACTACATGGATTTTCACTATTCTGAATAGCAAAATCCATTATCCGGACTCTTTGGAAATTACAAATTAGAGCTAATAATAAAAGAATTAACTTTAGAGGTTATAAACTATGAAGTCTAAAATTGCAATGATGGAAAACTTGTAGATGTAAGGCAAAAACAGTTGACCTTGAAAGGACAAAAAGAAGAACACAATCATAAAAGAAAAATCCGTTATGAAGTGCAAATGCTTCAACTATGTGCTTTCTTTTACTTTTTTCTTTTCTTTTTTTGTCCTTTTAAACTAGAGATATATGCCATTTCTACCTTACATATAATGATTGAGAAGAAGAAAATTTTCCCAGAAAAAGGAATCCAAGAAAAATTAAAAAAGAAGCTACACATTAGGTGTAAAGGATGAGTGAACAACTTTGTTTTGTCTCCCCACAAGCCATAGCAGAGTCCTCCTTGCAAATGAAGGAGTTTTAGCACTAAAGCTTTGATTTTCCTCATCAAATTCCACTAATCCATTGCCTCCATTTTCCCATCTACTAATGCCAATCTCAGAATTAGTTCTTCTTGCACCATAATTCCCATTCTTCACCTTCAAATCATCATCACCAGAAACATTTTTGTTCACTGGAAATCGAAACGAAAATGCCCTCCTCGAAGAATCCTCAGTTGATTTCTGCTTTCCTTTTTCCCCTCTAAGCCAAATCTTTGATATAGAAAAGCTTTCTCTTTTGCTTCTGCCAATGGAATTGCCATTGCTAGTAACAACACTACTACCAATCCCATTACTTTCAACACTTCTAATACCTTCGAAACCATGGAATTCTCTTCTTGATTCACAATCACATTCAGACATTGCAGGCCTATGGCCTGGAGTTAATGGCAAAGAAGGTTTCTTGCTTGATTGTTTCTTCATTGGAGTCCTAATAGCAACTTGCAATGAAGAATTTTCATCCATAACATACTCAAATGATCCCATAGAAAAGCACCTTCTTTCATCAACATTACAATTGCTACCTCCTTCACCAGTATCCACATTCCTAAACTTTCCTAACTTAACAGGAACCACTTTCTCCCCTGAATCCAACACCACCATTGCTGAAACACAGTCATCTTTTGTCAAAATTTCACATGACTTGCGTGAAATTTCCCTACATGAAGATCCCAATTCATTGTCTCCATGGAAACCCAGATGGGAACTTGCTGTTAAAACAGAACTAGTTCTGCCAATATTGTTTTCCCTATCAGTAGCAATCTCTATTGAGCTCTCACTACCAGATTCAAGAACAAGAACAACAGGAGAGCAACTATTGTTTGAAGAGAAATCAGGAATCAAACTACCTCTACAAAGAGGGCAAGTGGAGTGAGACAATAGCCAAGTATCTATACACTCCATATGAAAAGCATGACTACATTTTGGCAACAATCTAAGCTTATCTTCTGGCTCGAATTCACACAAACAAACGGCACAATCAAAAGGGTTCTTTAATCCAATAATGGCTTTATAGTGAAAAACAGGGAGAGCATCTATAAATGACTGGTCAACACCAGCATCATGTAAGTGAAAGAGTTGCTGCAGTTGCCCTTGAAGAGCAGTCACATTCTCTAAATCATCAGGGTCTCTATTAGGTGGTCTTAAAAGAAATCTAACAAGAAGATGAAGCAACCCAGAAACAAAGAAAATAACAGCAAGAATTATAATGATAAGCAATACACTGGGACTAATTTTATTATTGAGATTAAACCCAGAATCAGAATCCAGATTTGGCGGTTGTGGAGGTGGCTGAGGAAAAAAATAAGGTTGTTGTGAAGGAGAAAAATAGGTGTTCTCCTTATTTTGAAGGAAAACCCAATCCATATTTTCTCAAGAGAAAGATTAAAAACTCACCAAGATTGCAGCTTTATTCTTGAACTGTGTGATATTGTCAAGAAACCTCATCTGCTACTAAAGATAAATCCAAGCCCCAATCTAGAATCCCCAGAAGTGAAAGTTTCAAGCTTTAGTACTCTCATGGAGGATTTGTGGAATATAAGCAGGCCTTGGCCTTAAGATAGAGACTCCAGTTTACTATATTTTTCAGTCTGCAGTTGTCTTTTTTACTATAACAAAAACCTGTAAGTCAAATGAGAGGAGAGAGAGAGAGTAAGAGTGAGAATTGAATGTGGCACTTAAAAGGGTAGATATAAATGTTGCCCAGAAGGTGAGGTTTCAACTTTCAAAAGTGGGCAATAAATCTGCGGCCAGTAGTCAAATAAATGAAATTAGATCTTACTATTAGCTAAAAAAAATTCATTGTGAATCTGATTCAAAAGTAAAATAGTTTTAGAAAGGGAAATGAGTGTTAGGAGAAGAAGACTTTTCCTATGATTTTCTTCACCAAATACAATGTTTATGTTACTCTAGTTTGACTTCAAAGGTGGCTCTCTCCTTGCATCAACTCCAACGTCCATTTAATTCTCTCAAAGGAAACTAAATGGTTTTTTAGTTTATTTGGAAATGTGAACCCAAATGGCTCTGCTCTTTCTTGCACCTTTTTTTTTTTTTTTTTTTTGTCGAAATTTATTTTTCTCTTTCTTGGACGTTATTTGATATTCTTGCTCCTATTCTTATCACATCCTTTTCAAGTCTTCTTATAATTTTATACTTCTAATCTCTTGCATTGAACAAGTCAGTGTTATTAAAATCAGACCAAATCAATCGGTCATATCAGTTAAACTAAGAATCATCTATTAATTTAGTCTAAAAATTTAAAAATTAAATATGTTAAAATGAGATAATTTTGATATAAAAATTGAAAAAAAGCCAATAAAAAATTAAAAAAATTAAAAGAAGTCTATCAAACTATCAAATTAGACCGATCGAACTGTGAATTAATGAGAAAACTGATTTACTATTCGGTTTGATTTTAAAAATATTAGAGCAAATAATGAAAATTCATTTAATTATTAAATTTAGAAGATATACGATTCATAAAAGAAATTCTTATATTAATAGACGTAAAACTTAAATTGAGAATATCATTTGAAGATTTTAGGTTGGAACCAATTTTTATAAGAAAGAAGTATTTGATTTTATTTTCTGTATATATTGAGTCATATTTGTATTATATACAATAAAAGAATATCTTTAGCAGACACTGAGTCACTAACCATAAGAGAATAGAAGATGGAATATTTGGAAGGAATTCAGGGGAAGCAATCAGCATTAAGCATAGGATACTGTTTTTTTTTTTTTTTAATTTTTTTATTATATAAGATAGTAAATATATTGCCTGGGAAGTAACAATAATTTCATTTTTGTCAACTTTCTAATGGATTTGGTTACTTAACTTTTTGTGCTGTATAAAGTGAAGTCAGCAATGGAAACCAAATACACATAGAGAAGAAGACTCTAAACTTTATGTCTCCTTAGTGATCTACCACATTTTTTGTTTAGATTTTTTTATTTTATTTTTTGGATTTGGTGCAATGCAAAAAGAAGAATAAATTTATTGATAAAAATGTGATAATTCTTATGGGATGACCCTCAATAATAATACTTTCATAATTAAAAAAATTAATGTAAATCAATATAATTTAAATATATTATATAATAATAATTATTATCATTATTTTATTATAAATTATATCAAAATATTACATATAATTATTTTTATTTCATTTAACATAATTATATTATTAAGAATAATTTATTAATAAAAATTAATTAGTTTAAACAAGAAAGAGATTTTTAAGTATATTAATTTTTGAAATGTACTAATGACCATATCATTCCAATCGCTCTATCACTAATTAAACATTAATGTTTCAATTAAAGATATTCATAGTTGATGGCAAGTTTAAAGTATAAAATTTTAAGAATTTAAATATTTTCATCCTTCTTTAAAGTGAGAAAAAAAATAATTTGTTTAAGGAATATTTTTTCAATTGTGACTTGTGACCAAATCATTTAGCTCTTTTTTACAATAAAGAGTAATGTTTTTTAAGGGAATATTACACTCACATCCCTAGGCATTTTTACTAGGTGGTAGTTTGCCGGCAAATTCTAATAAAAATTAAAATTAGCGACGATATATAATCTGATTAATTTTTTTATTTATTTTAAATATATGAAAAATGAGAAGTCTGAAAATTAAATTTATAAAATTATAAGAAGTTGTCACTTATTTAGTATAGCCTATTTCGGTCATTATTGGAATAATATTATATAAAAAAAATAAAAACTAAATTTATTGAAAAAAAAAATCAAATTAGTACAAATATACCTTAATTAGTTAAAAAGAAATTAAAATGCTCAAAAGTCAAAACCAAGGAATTGGAAAACGCAGAAATGTTGCCTTAAAAGGATCAAATGTTTGATTTTTACAACGTTATGAATTGATGATCCAAAACAAGCACTTATGAATCAAGTTGTCTCAACAGTTCTTTTTCAACAGAATTTAGCAATTAGAATTTAAACATATCTTTTCTGATTTTCTTTCTTTCTTTTTTATAATACAAGCTATTAAACTAATAATTTAATAGTTAGTATTTATTAAGAAAAAGTTAAAATTTTAATTTTAACTTTTTTAAAAATGTTTTGTTTTATAAATTTCTAAAATAAATAAATAATTCAAACAACACCCAAAAATACTTTTAAAGGACAAGTACTATTGTAATTTACTAATAAATTTTTTATCTAATAATATTAAAATTATTTTTAAAATTTGGATATAAATTAAATTAAAAAAATAAATAAATAAGTCATTTCATAGTGGAAGGGTTTTTAGATCATAAAATTTGATAATATAATATTTTAAATAGGTTCTTTGAAAAAATTGGAGCACTTTTTGTTGGCTTCAATTATTTTTAGTATATATTCATTGCACAATGCTCAATGTGATTAATTTGTCTCATATCATATCGCAGAAAAATGAATGGCGACTAACCGACTATTATATTATAATCTTTGTTTTTTCGGGTGGTTTCAAATTTTTTTTAAAAGGTAAATGTATTTAAATAATTATTTTTATATATTAATTTCATAAAGATTTGAACTATAATTAAGAAAATATAAAGGGATAAGTTTATTCACCAATCAAACTAACTCTTAAAATTTATTTGATTCATACAAAGATAAGACTACATATTTGAGGTGAACAAATTGAAAACTAAATGGGACACAGTCTAAGGAGAGACCCCTAAAATATCTTCCCTCATTAGCCATAATAACAAGCTATGAGAAGGCTCATTCAGGACATGACAACCCAAGAGATAAAAGAAACCAACTTTAGCAAGAAAATTTGAACACCAATTGCCTTCATGTAAAGAATGGGCAAATTGCACCTCCCAATCATTAAAAAAAAAAAAAAAAAAAAACAGTTTCTTGTTTTTTTTTTTTTTTTTTTTTTACCAAAAAAAAAAATTCTTCAATTCATTCAACAATTTAAGGAGATACATCCACTAATAGAAACCTATTAAATTCTTCATTACATAAAGATAAACCTCATCAAAAATGAAACTATTCCTAGCAATCCAATCTACCACTTTATTGGAGCACCTAAGAATATATCTGAAGCTACTATTAGAAATAATATTCAAAAATAGTTGTATCTCCTCTACAATGCTCTCAATCTCCTAAGGAGTTAGTTTTCACAGCATTGAATAACTACCAAGGAATCTGATTCAAATAAAGCATTTTGAATACCATTATTTATAGCGAACTTGACTATCCACCAAGATGTCTTCAACCTGCTTGGGCCTCAGCTATAAGGTCCATTGACCCCTCTCAAGATACCTTCATTAGGCAAGGAGCTAAAACCAATCACATGTTTAGGCATATTGCATAATTATTAGCACTAAAGCTCATAGCACTTTAGCTCCTGGCATGTCAGGATAAGACAAACCACTTGGCCTTAACACCTACCCAGAACATGACCCTAATATGAGGCAAATGACACAACAGCAAAAACTTGACACCTTAGAGCCTTGTCCACCTAATCTTGGCTAAGCTCCCTACATACCAATGAGAAGGAGGTGCTTATGTACTAACCAACTCTTTTCCTGTTGGCATATATCGTATAAGACAAACATCTTTACCTCATCTACCACTATTCTCATATTCATTCTATAACTTCTCTTCTCCTTTCTCTCACTAGAATATTCCCTTTCAAAGTTGATCATCTTCTTACTTGAGAATTCTAAAAGATCAAGGCATTGATTTAGGTATCGAAGAGGTCTTGCTAAGTTTAAGCTTAGCACTTTGATGCTTTTTTACTTGTCTTACAGGTCCAAAAAGCTATCCTAAACCCAGACCCATACATAAGAGATCCATCATCTTTCTTTGAAGATTTCTATATCATTAAATGGCATCATTTGTAGGAAACATTGAATCACTCTATCTCTCTTGCATTTTTTCTTTCTTTGAGGAGTGTAACTCCTTTCTTTCTCACACAATCTTTACATACCTTTTTTTCCTTTCTTAGACCTCAAGAAAGCACATCTCACCAAAGAACCATACTAGTCTATAGTTTTTATCCAAAAAACCTTCACCTTAAAGACATTAAGAAAAATGCCTCAAATACACTTGATAGATCCACCCTCCTTAAGCCAAAACCATCAAGGGAAACTTCAACCCTAAGAGACCATGTCACTCTAGTAAGAAACTCCTTAATGTGATCCTAATTAGCCAATAAGGAAGCTTGTAAGAAGATCATAAATGCATGTATGTGAATGACTTCGAGAAAGTATTGAAAGTTTAAATTATTCATAAAGAATGCATAGCATGGAATGCAAGCAAGCTGCTATATCTATTCAATAGTTCTTTCAAGAGGATTGCAAGAATGCACAATACTTTCTACAATTTTTTCAAGAAGATTTGCATTATTAGTATTATTTTTGGAAAGTATTGTATTCAAGAAAGTTTCAAGATAAGATCCAAATTCAAGCAATTCTTTGGAGAGAAATTTTGAGGGATGTTTGAAGATCATTCAAGATTGTTCAAGCATGAATTTGAATGGAGCAAATCATTACAATTGGATTCGATTGTTGATTATAAGCTAATTCAAGCATGATCCAAACTTCATCTCAAATTCGAATGGGCCAAATATTTAAATTCAAGATTCGAATTTATCTTGCCATTACTTTGGGCTAATTTTTTTATTTAAGCCCATATCTATTTTTAAAACTCTATACTTACTTAAGTTGTATTGGACTTCTTTTGATATGTTATAAGCCCATAGTCAATTAAATTATGTTTGGACGTGTAACTATTGAGTTTTAGGCCTGTTTTGTGTTAGATTTAAGCCCAAAATGAGTTTAGCTTATTTTCTTGTTTAGGAATCTACTTTCCTTATTCAACAAATAGTTTTTAGGGTATGTAGCTTAGTTAAATCACTATAAATACTTAACTATTGTATCAATAAAGTGGCTAGCCGATTTCATTCAAAATTCAGCTTTTTTCTTACGAGATTTATTCTCAATTTTGGTTCTTCCTTAAAATAAAAAATCTGAGCTTCCAAATTTAATTACTTTATTTAGTTTATAACATACTAAGTTTTGACATAGGTTCGTCAGTGATGTGAGTTTTTTCATTTGTTCAACTTGATTTGATTTTCTAAGGAGTCACTTGAAATCATAAAGATATTGGATCTCAAAACAAATTGTTTGGGATTTGTATCACTCCTTGAGCTTTCAGATTATTAACCTATTCTCAATTCCTAACCTAACCTAGTTGACAACTCTATCAATGTTTAGGTCGTTACTAATGTTGCTATTCAGCATAGCAATACCACTTAGACACTATATGCCCTAGCTCACCAGTAAATACCTCATGCCCATAATGTGACTATAGTGTCTGAAACTATATCTCATGGCACAACAAGATGTCTAAATTTCAGCGAAAAGCCCCAAGATAATATAGATCAAGTAGGAAGAGGAAGAAAAAGGAGCATTAAGGGGAAGAGGGTGGAGTTAAGGAATAAGAGAGATGGCTTAGATAGAAGAGATAATTCTAGTAAAAAGAGAATTAGAGGGAGCAAAAGAGAGAGAAGAAGGGAAATTGAGAGGGAGAATTCAAGAAGAGAGTCAAATCAACCTTCGAGAAAGAGAGGTAACACACCTTTTTGGAGGAGTGAGGAAGGCAAAAGAGGAGAAGATAATGATCCTGCAAAGAGAAATAGTCAAGAAGAGAAAAATGAATGGAGGTCTCATAGGACAAAAAGGGAGTTAGATGACCAGAGAAGCAGCATAAGGAGAAATGAGCAAAGAAATGGAGATACGCAAAATAAGACAGAGGATGAAAAGGAAGGAAGGGTCATTTTGAAAAAATAAGAGAGAGATACACAGTATAAAGAGCCATAATGATAGCAGTTGGTATGAGGCTTCACCTACTAGATAAGCCTATAGATAACAAAAGGCATCTAATGGGCATGAGCCCAATGATATAAAGAGTCAAGGTAAAGAGGATTTTAGAAGAAATGGAGGGAAATAGATTGAAGAGGAAAATAAGTAGAAGCTTGTCTTTAGCTCTCAAATCGCCTTTCATAAAAGAGATTGAAGAGAATTGAATGGTAGATAAGTTCAAACCACCTATATTGAAAAAATATGATAGAGAAGCATATCTTAGAGTTCATGTTTTGGAGATTATGAATAGAAAGCAATATTGCACTATATGCAGGGCCTTCCAAGCGATCCTAAAAGGATTAGCGATGAGGTAGTTTGATGGCCTGCTATAGGAGAGCGTTCACTTTTTCCCATGGCTCATAGAGTTGTTTATAAAGAGGCTTACCTCGCATATCCCGACAAAGAGGAGGACATAATTCCTCGAAATAATAACCCAAAAAGGAGGCAAGTCATTATGAAACAGCTAAATCCAATAAAGAAGCTTTGAAAATCATAAATTTAGACCAAGCAAGAGTAATTGAGGCCCTCCAAAATGGTACAACCATCATGATTACTTCAAGGCTCTATGAAGACGTACACCTCGCACTTTAGAGGATGCACTAATCCTCACACTAAAGTACATTAGGCAAGATGATGCTTATATCTTTAGCTAGTTTTCTAAGAAGAGAAGGGAAGAACAAACTAGTGAAGTAGGAAAGAGATAGAGAACAAAGAAAGATAAATAAGGAAAGAAGAAGGAAGAAAACAAGAAGGAAGATTGACCTGCCTTTAAGCACCAAGAGACCCATAAATATGCACCACTATAGGCTCACAAATATACTCTACTTAATACTACCAAACAAATGTATTTGCATCCTTCAAAGACTAAAATATATAAAAGAAACCCCACTTAATCAATGACTTTACACTCTATTTAATACTACCAAACAAATGTATTTGCATCCTTCAAGGACTAAAATATATAGAAGAAACCCCCACCTAATCAATGACTCAAAAAGGAGAAGCAAAGGTTAATATTGTCTCTTGCACAATACTAACGAGCATAGCACACGATTGCAAATAACTTGTAGTTTGTGAAAGACTATGAAATGAGGAAAATTAAAGGAGGGGAGAAGAGCTGAGTCTAGTGGAGACAAAGGGAAACAGGTCACTAATGATGAATCTACAGGTTTCATCCATTGCTTAAATAAGAAGCCAGATCAAAAACCCTTGAGCAACAACAAGGCTAAAACCTAGGCGAGGAAGAGAGAAGAATCTGAATTCGCATTCTTTAGCTAAAGAAAAACTTAGACAATGAGAGAAGATAGGAGCTACTTGAGAGCTCCTTATGTAGCATATAGACTATGGTAGCTAGTTTTGTTATGAAGAGAATATTAGTGGATGATAATAGCTCGATAAATTTTATAATGGCTGGACCATATGCGAAGATGGGGTTGAAGAAGGAAAACCTTGAAGACTCAAGAAATCCAGTACAAACCATAGATGGATCAATAGTCCCAACAACAGGAGTGGCAAGGCTTCCTTTCACTATAAGAACTTCGCCAAAGTGCATAACTACCAAGGCAACATTTGTAGTGATTAGAATGCCACTAGTGTTTAATCTCTTGTTGGGATGACCTTTGCTTTGTGATTTGGGAGCTTATACAAACGACCTTTGCTTTATGATTTAGAAGCTTCTACAAATATAAGGCATCTAAGGATGTCTCTTCCAAGGCCAGATGAATAGAAGCTTTATGTCTATGGGATTCAGGAGACGCGAGGGGCTCGATAAAGAAAAGGTCAAAAAGGAGAAAAGGTGAACCAAACATGTCGAGAGTTAAAAAGGTTAGAATAATGGAAACTAAAAAGCCCATCTAGGTACCCAAGTTAAGAATTGAGCCAGTAGAAAAGCTGAAAAAATTTATTTGAAAGAAGAAGACCCAGACATATTCTTAATGATTAATGCGAGCTTAGAGAGTGAAAAAAAGGAGGTAGCCTATGACTACCTAGGGAATAACAGGGCAAACTTTGCATGGGAATCCTCTAAGATGAAGAGAGTTGATCTCGAGGTGATCACCCATAAGTTTAATGTAGATCTATATTTCAAGCCCATCAAATAGAAAAAGAGGTATTTTGGACCTAAAAGACAAACTGTGGTGGTGTGAGGCCTCGCCCGAGCACCGACCAGTCCACTAGAGGAAACCGGGATGCTCATTCGGGTTTAGACTCACGATGGAACCCTCAGGTTTGGATTGGTTGATTTTAAAAAATGATATTTGGGAGTCGCCATCCTAATTTATTTTTAAATGGAAAAATTAAGAAAAAATCCGATTAACTCCAATTCATTAATTTTTAATTAATTTGCCCATAGATAACACTAAGCTCGAACCAGATTGAGCTTAGGGACTAAGTTTTTAGTTTTAAATAATCAAAATTTGGCTCTTAAGTTTAATTTGACTTGAAAATTGAATTTTATGAATGACATTTATAAGATAATATAATGCATGAATATGGCAAAACATGAATGCATGGTGAAAATAAAACATTCACAAATTAATTAAAAAAAAGGAAAAGAGATTGATAGAGATTTAGATTTGAGGTTTGGATTTAGATTCCAAACGTGCCTACGTATTCCATTGAATGAGGATTAAAACTCACATAGATCATTTTACGGTTAAGTGGAGGGGTTTAAGAGTTTATCAAATTGATTTTAGTTTGGGCATGTTGAAGTGAGGAAAAAGGCTGATATCTTGACTTTTGGTGAGCGAAAAGTTTTATCGGACCGAAATTCCATTTTATCGGGACCGGGTGATTAAATGGATTGGAAAATTAATTAATTAATTAAAATAATTAATTAATTAAAATGATTAATTAATTAATATGATGAAAAGGATAGATAGATTAACTAATTAAAAAGATTAATTAATTAATATGGATGAAAGGTGGATTGAGAAAAATGATTAATTTGATTTTGGAAAAAGGAATTATTTTTGAAAAAAGAATAATTAATTAATTAATTAAAAAGATGAATTAATTAATTAATTTAATGATTAATTAAAAAAGAGTTTTAGTTAATTAAAAAGACTAATTAACTTGGTTAGGGTGAGGTAATGAATTAATTAAAAAGATTAATTAATTAATCAGAGAATGATTGGAGAGAAAAAAAGAGAGAATTTGAGAAAAGCAGTCTACTCAAATTCAAGAGGTGTGTTGAAATGAGAAGTCTATAGGGGTATTTATAGGACAAGTGGGTGAGGATAGTTTAGGTAATGAAAATATGAAAAGACCATGAGGAGTAGGGCTAGAAATGGCTGAAAATTATACTGAAATGGGTAAAAGGGTCATTTTCTGCCCGGGTGAGTCCACAGGGATCAGAAGCTCCAGAACCTGCTGTGGCGCCGCATTAGGCTTATGCGATGCTGCATCAGACATTTGCAGCAACTTCAAACAAGGCGTGCAGCGCTGCACAGGTCTGACACGGCACCGCACTCCTGTTTTACGGCAGTCACGTGGCACTGGCACGTTTTTTGAGGTTTCTTTTTTTTTTTTTTTTTTAGAGATTGATTGTTGGTATGGAGTTTGAAAAATTTAGATTTTTGGTGGCAATGTAAATGAAGTCTAAAAAATTTTCTTTCGGGAACACTGCCCTCGAACCCCCGCCCACTAACCGATTAGTAGAACCACTGTAATAGTTCTGCGCAACGCATTAAATCCAGCAAGTGCTAAGACTGCAGTTAAATACTGAGGGTGTAAAATTGATGGTTCACAGGTGGACAAGAAAAGTAGACAAATTCTTAGAGGGTGGATTTATAAGGGAGGTGAATTACCCATAGTGGCTGACCAAATTGGCATTGATGAAGAAGGCAAATGGCAGCTATAAGATGTATGTGGACTTCACTAACTTTAACAAAGCCTATCTCAAGGAGTCTTATCTGCTCTACTTTAGCTAAGCTTTCTATACACTAATGAGAAGGAGGTACTTATGTACCAACTAACTCCTTTCCTGCTGGCACACATGGTATAGGCAAACATTCTCACTTATCAATATTCTCATATTCATTCTATAACTATTTATCTCTTTTCTTTCACTAGAATATACTCTCTTAATGTTGATCATCTTCTTTTTTGATAATTTTAAGGGATCGAGTCACTAACTTAAGAATCAGAAACTTTGATACTTTTTTGCTTGTCTTATAAATCTAAAAAGCTATCCTAAATTGAAGCATATACAAAACTATCCATTATCTTTTTTTGAAAATCCCTAAATCATTAGTCATATAACAGATTATTAATAGAATAATAATCTACTAGATGAGTATAAAATAACTAAACCTAAATACAAACAAAGATTTTTGAGACAAAAAATATCATTTCTTCTTAATAAAGTAATCTCAAATAATATTAGATTCCTAAAATAATAAAAAAAAATCCAGGTAAGAAAATTCACAAATACGTATTTTAATATTAAAATAATAAAAATAATTATTTTATGAGATTAATTAATTTTGTTAGTCTGAGACATTCTTAATATAACTAATTTTGTAATGTAATTAGACTACACATTACTCATTATATATAGTATGCCATGAAATGTTCTTATTAATCGTTTATCAAGATTTTTATTTTTAATTTTTTTTTTCTGATCTTTCTTGCCCAAGCATGCATGAGTCACGATCACTCGTGACTCGACATAATTTCCCAATTTGATATCTCTAACTAATTAAAATCAGCCAATTCAATTCTAAAGCAACATATTTACAAATGGCTTTTAAGAGTGGTCCAACCTGTCTATCGGATATTTCAAATGAAAATGTCAACCATCTAATATTCTTTAATGATATAGTATTTGTTTTGTAAGATTAAATTAAAATATTTCATGTTCCATTTTTACCTACATTGAATTTAAAATTATATTTATATAATTATTGTTGAGAGTTAATAATTTATTCATTTATTTATATTTATTTTTTAACAATGAATCTTTGGTCTAACGGTTAAGACTAAAGAAGAGATTTTTGGAAGCCATATTTAATTTGTAATTTGTATTAATTCGTAATATGTAATATACTGTGATAAATTGGTATCTTAATATGATAATAAAGGTAAAATTATTTTAGAAGTGAACATCATGTTCGAATTTTAACAAAGTTAAATTCTTTTCCCAATGTTAAAAGAAAAAAAAAAAAAAAACACCCTGACATATAGGGCTCATACACTAATAATAACATTGATGTTATCATTTTCCAGAACCACACAAAGACACTGATGTTGCATTAGCATACTGCAGACCAAACCAAACACCCATAGCCTCTCCTAACCCAACATCCCATAATATATATGATATTTTTGAAAAAAAAAATTTGTTTTATGAGGTAAGAAATTTTAAATTTTCTCTTTTTTATAAATAAAATTGAAAGTATTAAAAAAAATAAAAACTAGTGTTTCCTACTTTTGACCTTATAAATTTTGTTAATAATAAAAAGAATTAGGCAAAAATATATATCATACTCAATGATTGATGGAGAGAAAAGTGATCTTAATTCAACTAATCCACTGCCCAATTTCTCATAATTAACAACTTTTTGCTTTCATATGCTTTTAATGTCAAAGGTTAGTTCATATATCTCACCAAAATATGAAAAAACAAAATACAATATCAAAGATATTTGAAAACCAAATGTTGAAAATTATACATATGATTTTAGGTAAGTAATTGCATAAGAAAATTTTCTCATGCAATATTAAATATAATTTATCTATCCAATCAAAGGCTAGTCTTTCAGTCAAAAAACACAAAATTCATAGGAAAAGTATATATATTTTCATGGGGTGGCTTAACAAATAATATAAAGAGCATGTTTGATTTGTTAACAAGTCAACAATAGGAATTAGAATATATTTATATTTATGACTTGAAGTTTAAAACCCCTTTTTTTTTTTGTAAAAATATTATTTTATATGTTATTATTAAAAAATTAAAGTCAATGGTCTTTAATTTCTTTAGAGTTTTTATAATAAAAATATCAAATTTTAAAGCTCCAATGTAATATAGATAAATTTTGAGTGTTTAAAATTATGATATGAAATATATCATTTTTTTTATTTTGTGCTTATAAATTATTGATATTCTTTTTAATGATAATTTAAATAGTAATATATAATGTCATTGAACAGTTTAATAATCGAGTACATATTTAATAGTCTATGAGATTATGAATTTAAATTCTGATAATTATTTTAAAGAATTTTATGTATTAAAAAAATATTCATCTTATGATTAAATAAATAATGGTTCAAATTAATATAAAGCATTTCAACTTTTAAAAATTTTTCAAAGTAAAAAAAAAAAAAATATATATATATATATATATATATATATATATATATATATATATATATATATATATATATATATATATATATATATATATATATATATATATATATATATGTATGGATCCAAAAATTATAATGAAATATGGCACCAAGCAATGATGAGAGGGTGGAAGCAAACAAATATAATGAAAAGCCCCATGTGCCTGTTAATTAATATATATAATAACTTAATGCCACCAACGGCCAAAAGTACCATTTTTTGGTTTGAAATTGGGATCCATGGAGAAGTTTTGGACATTTCAATGACTCCAAACAGAACCGAAGCCCTTATTTATCATTTTGACAAAATTCCAGTTTGTTCGGATCTAAGCAGTATTTTATGTTCATTTTAAGAAGCCAGAAGAACGACCACCTCGTCCTACCAGGAATGTAAACGAGCGATGCGAACTGACCATGAGCTCGCTCAAGCTCTTTTTATTTTTTTATTTTTTAGGGTTTGAATTTGAGCTCGTAATGAGAAATAAAGTTCGATCTCAATTCATTTTAAATTCAACATATTTGAGTTCAATCTATTCTAACCAAATTTACTTATAACATAAAGGAAGTTTGAGTTCGAGTTCATTAAGATTTTAATAAACGAACAAATTTTATTTCAGCTCAAGCTCGAGCCTGTAAGTTAATTATAACAAAAAAAAAAAATTATTAAAGTAACTTTGTGTGTATTTTGTAGAAGAATTATTAGTTAGCATAATTATGTTAATAGTAGAATATGTAACACTTAGTTAAACCTAGTATATATAACATGTCCGATAAGAGAATTATAGGTCAGTATAAAGAGGATATTAGTGTCTTTATAATGAGCAAAACAATAAATATATTTATAACAAAATTTTAAAATGACAATAAATAATTTATTTGGTGTATAAAAAATAACTAAACTAAAAGCAAATAAGAATAATCCATAAATTTAAGCTAAATTAATTAGTAATGTCAAAGGACTTGCAATAAATAAAAACAACAATGATTGATTAACAAAAGAAATATGAAAATTTCGATATACCACTTAAAATGCTATATAAGTATTATAATTAAATACAAGTATATCTCAATATAGTTTATAATAAGTATATATACGACTTGAGTAATAAATTTAAATTCAAAATTTTCTTCCCTTTATATATATATATTACTTTTTCCTAAAATTAATCAGCCACTACTTAAAATTAGTTGTTCTATTGCTAGTCCATAGCTCTGGAGGGATTTTACAGGTTTACAAAATGACTCAACAACCTAGTGTCAAGAAGTTCATTTTAGAAGTACATAGTAGTAGGGATGATTAAGGCAAAAGCATCATTAACAATTCATTTAGATTATTGATAATTTGAAATGATTAAACATTTGAAATTTATAAATTTATCATTATATCTAATATTTTTACAATTTTATATTTAAAATTTAAATCCAAATTAATAATAATTTCTAATGATCATCGATGTAAATAAACCCTAAAGAAATTAATTCATCAGGGAAATTCATCATATACTTATATTAGATTGAGAAGTTAGTTAAATTATATATATTTATCAGGAATCAAATTATTGTACAGGTATTGATAGACAATTTTTGCAATCTTCCTGGATGTGGGCACAAATGATATTAATAATCCTTCCCTTGGAAATATCTAGCTTATTACTCCATAATATATGTGGGATAGTTATCCTAGAGCTTGTGTGGTATATATAAACTATAGATGGGGTGTTAGGAAGTGAGGGATAACAAAGTTACATCATGTTTAATAAATTGAGTCAACCTTAATCACTGTAAAAAGTTAGAGTTCCTTACATGCTCAGTCATGTCATAATGCATAAAAATTAATACTCAAAACTCAAAATATGTCAGTTGCTGGCACACCAAGACGGGATAAATCGCCTAATCTTAACACCTAACCAAGGCATGATCTTGACAAGAGGTAAGAGGTTCAATAGCAAGAGCAAGCATAGCAATAGCAAAAGTTTGACACTATAGGATCTTGTCTACCTATCGATCTTGTCTACCTATCTTGGCTAAGTTTTCTACACACCAATAATAGGAAAGTATTTGTGAACCAATTCTTTTTTCTCATGGCACATATGATATAAGATAAATATTCTCATATATCACTATTATAAATTTCATTTTAAAACTTCTCATCTTTTTTCTCTAACTAAATTATTCTATCATTTTTCTTTAAAGATTTTTGGATCATCGGTATTGATTAAGGTATTATGAGAAAAAAAAAATGTTGGTAAAATTTTTCGCGAATGAGACCTAATAAAATTAAGATCATACCATGTAATCCTTTTTTTTCTGTGCTCTCAAAACCCATCTTTTGGGCTCCCTTTTCATGCCATACGACATTGCAACCCACTGCAAAAAAAAAAACCAGTGTCCAACAACTGGATCCCGGAGCCCGAAGCCCAAATATTTTAACAACTTTAAAACCCATCAAAGCATCACAGGCCGAGGTATGTGTAATTTGCTAATAAAATGTCGGAAAAAATTTCCAAATTTGGTCCTTTTCTCATTTTGCAATTTTGTGTAGAGGTAATTTCCCATGTTATCCTTCAATTTTATATTTAATAACATTGCTGTCATTTTTCTTTAATTTATAATACTAAAATCATTAACATTTATACTTAATAAAAATTAAAATTCTTTTTTTTTTTTTAATTTTACAATACTAATATCATTAATAACATCAAAATCTCCTATTTTTAATATGTAACACTAATATTATTAACCTTTACTTAATAACATTCACACATCCTATTTTTAATTTGTAACACATTAATCATTAACTTTAAATTAATATTATGATTATAATTGCCTTATAATTTTAATATTTTCCCATCGAAAAATTGATATAGATTCTACACTAAATTAATTTAAAAAAAAACTCTATATTGGATTAAAATCTTGACTTTTTGTATAATTCATCCATCATGCTCATTTTTTTATATCCCTCTCAACATCATGTGATTTCTTTCCACTCTTATTTTTTTTTTCCTTCTCTAATCTTTTAACATATTGCTTTCTTAAACCCTTCCTAAAAATATAAAAGATAATATAGTTCGTGAGCTTTTATTCGCTTAATCAATGATTACATATAAAACCTATAATTTTTTAAATTAGATTAAGAGAGAATTGAATTCAAATTAAATAAATAAAAACATGAACCTTCTCCCAAATAGAATAAGAGAGAAAATTATATGATATTGAGATAAAAGAAAGAAAAAATGAGTATAGTTGATAAGGTGTGTAAAAGTAAAATTTTTAATATGATACAAAGTGCACATCAGTTTTTCGATTGGAAAATTATTGAAAATTATATAAAGGTGACTATAATTATAATATTAATATAAAATTACTTATATCAGTGTTACAAATTTTAAATAAGCATTTTTAACACTTCGATTGGAGAAATAAAAAAGGCACATTTTTTTTAATTTTATATTCAAATATATATATATATATATATATATATATATATATATATATATATATATTATTATTATTTTCAACATTAGCATTTTTAACACTTGTATGTCAATTGTCACCATATGTCAAATGGCGATAAGCACATAGTACTAAAGTGTCATAATCTAATTTATGAGCCGTGATAATCATAGGGCACAGGGCATAGATAAGCTTAAGGGAATCAAAAATTCATAGAACCCATGCATGCTATCAATCCTTGATGGTACTATGCATGTGACTAATAACAATACCAAATCGCAATACATTCCTAGAATCTCAACCTGCTATCACCTTACAATAATCATTGAACTCATATATTCCATTCACATTTTATTTTATTATTGCCAATCCCATAATAAAAGTTCATTTATATACTTCATACAACATGCTCATTACTATTTAATATCATTTTACATCTTTCATATCTACAAGTGATAATCATTATCTTTAACATAGCTATCAAATGCATTTAACTTATTGACACACAGTAGCTCTAAATTATTCTATAATTACACATACATGACATAATAAATTAAGAAGTTAAACTATTCAAAATGCAATCTCTTATAGTTAGAAATATTATTCGAGCAATTTCTTGAATTTCCTATATAATTTTCTAAATCGTTCACATATTTGCTTCTAGAACATTTATATCTCTTGTCATGATCCACTAATTTCCTAAAAAATAATTAAATCACTACTAATGAGAATAATCTCAATGAGCAAAAAATATATTGCTATACTTGTGAGGTTAGGTATTTCAAGCTAGCTCATAAGAATGGTGCATGATTCTTATTATATATCAATAGCTCATGATTAGGATGGAACATCATTTGATAATGGTAGTAAGGATAAGTTGAAAAGAAGACAATATAGAGAAGTTTTTCAATGTTGTATATTTTTCATATATTACTTTGATATACAAGCAGAGATTTATTGGAAACTAATGCCTAAACTAATGCCTAAAAAACTGCAACAGATCACTATAAATCAGGAAGATATCGAGCTCATCTAAAACTAAGAATATTTACAGAATATACCAAATAATGTCAACACTCCCCCTCAAGTTGGCACATAGATGTCATGTATACCCAACTTGTCAATTCATCGTACAAAATCATGTCTTGACACTGCTTTAGTTAGGATGTCTACTATTTGATCTTCATATCGTATCTGAGGCAACTCTAGAATCTTGCTTTCTAATTTCTCTTTGATAAAGAATCTGTCAAATTCAACATACTTAATCCTATCATGCTGGACAGGATTGTGAGCAATATCTCGAGCAGCCTTATTGTCACAATACAGCTTTGTTGGTTGTTGTTGTGAATATCCCAAATCTTGCAGTAACAATCGTAACCATAAAGCTTCACATAGTCCAAGTGCAATTCCTCTATATTCAGATTCTGCACTTGACCGAGAAACCACACTTTGTTTCTTGCTTCTCCAGGTAACAAGATTGCCTCCTACAAATATGAAGTATCCCGATGTTGATCTCCTATCCACCAATGCTCCTGCCCAGTCAGCATCTGTATACACCACAATATCTCCTGCACTTTGATTATTCTTAAATAGAATTCCTCTGCCAGGAGCAGACTTTAAGTACTTCAATATTCTCATAACAGCCTCCATATGTTTCTCTCCAGGATTATGCATGAACTGGCTAACAATACTCAAAGCATATGCTAGATCAGGTCTTGTATGTGCCAAGTACATTAGTCTTCCAACAAGTCGCTGATATCTACCTTTGTTAACAGGAGTCTGACCTTCTTATATACTTAGCTTCAAACCTTCTTCAACTGGTGTATCAATAGGTTGACAACTAGACATTCCTGTTTCTTTTAATAAATCAAGAATGTATTTTCTTTGAGACAAGAAAATTCCCTCTTTTGATCTGGAGACTTCTATACCGAGAAAATATTTCAAATACCCCAAATCCTTCATTTCGAACTCTGTTGACAAATATTCCCTCAAGGCTTTTATTTCTTCAGGATCATTTCCCGTCATGACCATGTCGTCTACATAAACAATGAGAGCTGTAACCTTGCTCTTTACCCTTTTTAGGAACAATGTATGATCAGAGTTACTTTGATGATACCCAAACGCAATCATGGACTTCGTGAATCTTCCAAACCACGCTCTCGGAGACTGCTTTAACCCATATAATGCCTTTCTAAGTTTACACACTTTTCCAGACATACTTTCAGATATCACACATCCTGGTGGAAGTTCCATGTAAATCTCCTCAGACAATTCACCATGCAGGAACGCATGTTTAACGTCAAATTGATGCAACGGCCAATCCAAGTTTGCTGCTAGTGATAATAAAACTCGTACCGTATTGATTTTAGCTACGGGAGCAAATGTCTCTGTATAATCTATTTCATAAGTTTGAGTATATCCCTTGGCCACCAAGCGTGCCTTGAAATGCTCAACTGATCCATCTGCTCGATATTTGACAGTAAACACCCAGCGACATCCAACTGGTATCTTCCCTGGTGGACAATCGACAAGTTCCCACATTCCATTCTTCTTAAGAGACGTTATTTCTTCATTCATTGCAGCTTTCCATCTTGGATCAGCTACAGCTTCCTGTTCATTGTTAGGAATAACTACAGAAGATAATTGATTCATGAATGATTTATTTGATTCAGACAAATTGTGATCAGAAACATAATTGTTCATAGGATATTTAACTTTGCTTGAGAGTTCAGGTTCATAAGTAGGTTTAGGTATACCTCTATTGGCACGGTTAGGTAATTTTTTTTTTTTTGAACAAGTTCAATTTCTGGAGTAGAGACATCTTGAAGAGACAATTGGTGTGGTATAGTTGTAAGCTCAAAACTGCTAGCCATTTCTTCATTAATATCTGACATAATTCCAGGTTCAGTCACATCTTCAAACTCTAATTCTGCAGTTCCAGGATGAGTGGGATTCATAGCGGCATGATCAGTGATCTGAAGCTGCAATTCTGGAGATTCTTGATCCAAATCACTTTCTGGAGGATCTTTAGATTCAGACAATTCATTACTTCCTTCACAAACATTCCTGCGAACCTCCTGAACTTCGAGATCCAATGTCATAATATCCTCTTGACTCTCCCCCTGAAGTTCAGCCGTAGAGAAATACATTTTCTCTTCATGAAAAACAACATCTATTGTAACAAACATCTGCTTGGTAGGAGGATGATAGCATTTGTATCCCTTCTGATTGACAGCATAGCCAAGGAACACACACTTCAAAGCTCATGGAGCCAATTTATGGCGCTGTGGTTTATGAATATGCACAAAAACAACACACCCAAACACTTTTGGAGGAAGACTGGAAACTGAAGGACATGTCACAGTTGTGCACAAAGTGTGGAGTGGCGTGTTAAATTCAAGCACCCTTGAAGGAGTCCTGTTAATTAAATAGACAGCTACACACAAAGCCTCACCCCAGTAAGAAAATGGCAGATGAGCTTGTATTAATAGAGCACGAATCACTTCCAATAGGTGTCGATTTTTTCGCTCAGCTACACCGTTCTGTTGAGGGGTATCAACACATGTAGTATGGTGAATGATGCCTTGAGTATCCAAATAATTCTGCATATCAAAATTTTTATACTCGCCACCATTATCGCTACGAAGAACCTGAACTTGTACATTATATTGAGTCCGGATGATTCTGCAAAATTTCTGAAACAACATGTTTACTTCATTCTTAGATTTCATTAGCCATAACCATGTCATTCGAGAGCAATCATCAATGAATGTAACAATCCAATGGGATCCCCCCAATGTGGGAATTTTTGACGGCCCCTATACATCCGAATGAACAATCATAAATGGAGATAAACTTTTATTGAATACTGGTGAAAAAGAGGTTCTATGACTTTTTGCTAATTCACAAACATCACAATGAAAAATAGAAATATCCACTTCTTCAAATAAACTAGGAAATAGCCTTTTTAAATATCCAAACGAAGCATGTCCCAAACGTTGATGTTGCAACCAGATTTCTGCCTGTCTTCGAACTGCATTACTACCCTTCACTGCTAGAGCTTGACTCAACTTATCTGGAGGTGTTATCTTCAAATCCAGATAATACAAATTCCCTTGCTTAGTACCACAACCAATCGTCTGTTTCGTTTGAATGTCCTTAAAAAGACAAAAGTTAGGCCAGAAAATTACAATGCAAGATAAGGCCTCTGTAATTTGAGACACAGATAAAAGGTTATATCCCAAAGAAGGAACAACAAGTACAGATTCTAAGTTCAGAGTTTTAGTAATTTTCAAAGATCCTTCACCAACAATAGGTACTTTTTCTCCATTAGCTATGGAAACAAATTTTTCCAAAGAGGGATTAGTTTTAACAATTTGTTTAGAATCAAATATCATATGATTGGTTGCACTAGAATCAATTATCCATGTGTTAATACCAACAGGAGCAGAAGCATAAAGAGATTTACCACAATTACCTGCAGTAGCTACCATCGCTGAATGCATCTCACCATGTTCATCTTTTGGTTTCATCTCAATGGCAACAGTTGCAGCTTGTGATTTCTTTGAATTCTTCTTGGGAGCTTTGCTAGGATCCCACCAGGGTGGATAACCCACAATTTCATAGCACTTCTCTCTTGTATGTCCAGTTTCATTGCAATGGCTGCATTTATACATGGATTTATCATAATTTTTGTTACCTCTTGATTTGTTTTTTACAAACATTGCGGCAGTCTCTGGAGATTCTAATTCTCCCTTGAATGTACTACGATGAGTTACTTCACGTCGAATCAAGGCATAACACTCCTCTAGAGTTGGAGTTGAATCCTTCCGTAACGTATCTCCACGGACCTGTTCAAAACACTCATCAAGTCCGGCCAGAAAAATATGCACCCTCAATCTCTCAACAGATTTCTTGTATGCTTCAACATCATCGGGATCCTTCATGACAACTTTATTACGGTGGTCCAGTTCTTGGAAGATCTCAATGAGCTCTCTATAATAATTTAACAGAGACCTTCCATTTTGTTTGGCAGTAAAAGCTTTCTGATTTAATGCAAAAGTTTGTAGTTCATCACTCCCATCATAGAAAGCTTTTTCCAACGCTGTCCAGATTGCATAAGCTGTAGGCAATCGAACGTAACGTTTCATGATTTCAGGCTTCATAGACATCAACAACCACCTCTTAACCTTTTGATTCTCCGCATACCACTTTTCATATCCTTCTTCTGATTCTGCAGGTGGCTTTGGTTTGCCACGGATATAGGAAAGTTTTTCCCTTTCTGCAATATGCATCTCTATTAATTGAGACCATACATCATAGTTTGATTCAGTTAGAGTGATTCCTGCATTGAACATTCCTTCATATTGAACAATAACAGGAGGTTGATTGTTCTTTGAGATTTCAGATTTATGCTCCATCGTTTCACAATAACAATTTCAAGAATACGATTAAGAGCCAAACTAGGCTCTGATACCAAGTTGAAAAGAAGACAATATAGAGAAGTTTTTCAATGCTGTATATTTTTCATATATTACTTTGATATACAAGCAGAGATTTATATTACACATACGTACTAATAATGGAAACTAATGCCTAAACTAATGCCTAAAAAACTGCAACAAATCACTATAAATCAGGAAGATATCGAGCTCATCTAAAACTAAGAATATTTACAGAATATACCAAATAATGTCAACAGGATACACATGAGACTTATAACAATTTATACATGAGATTTCAAAGATTTTTTATACTATTAGATTATAATATATGAATTTCATTATTCAAGAATCTTGTGCTTATAACTCATAAAATTAATTGGATCATATATAAACTCTTTTGAATTATAGAGTTATTGAGATTTCTTTAGTTCATTCTTAAATGCGTTTTGGAACATATTAACCTATAAGCGTTACAGGACTCACATGAATCATATACAATTAAGTTTTAATTTTCAGAAGTACTTGTACGCATAAATCTGGAAATTTAACAATTTTATATTATACACTATCATATAAATATATTCCATCAGATTTAAGATCAGTAACTTATGCTTATATTCATAATAGAAATATTAAAAATTTTGGAAAATCATATATAATTAGGTTCAATATCAAGTAGAACTTAGTTAAAAAGAAATAGACAATTGTGGTATATGGCAATTATTATCAATGAACGATGGGATTTTTTGGGTTCATGAAATATTAATCATGGTTATTGGACATTTAGAGCCACGGAATTCCTCAATAACAATTAATGAATGATCATCAATGGCTATCAATAGGAATAGGTCTTCAATGATTCAATTCAATATCATGAAACAATCAATGTATTAATACAATACTATGATTCAATCAATGTCATGTACGATATATAGTTCAAGTATCAAAGGAAAACATGGACATCGTATACATACTTAGGCATTTTTAATATTTGATACAGTTATATATTCATAGCAATTGAAGCAATAAGTGTGTATTCATTTATAGATACATAGACTTTATAACTTTTATGGAATTCTCAAGTGATTTACATGGAGAAAGTATTTCTAACTTGATTGAGTTATGATTATAGATCTTACACACAAGGATTTCATTATTCATAGTTTCAATGGATCAATCATTAGGATCTTTAAGATTTACGAAGCCAATTAACAAAGTTTTCAAGAATTAATTGCAGACTTAATTCATATATTGACAATTGGCCCATTAGAGTTTGAAAGGATGCTAATGCTTTTCAAGAAAGAATAATAGATTCATTGTGGTTTATAGGTCAACATGGGTTATTTTTTAATTCAATAGTTCACATTTATGGTAGCACAACAATGAAAATAGAGACAATAAGCATTAAGGACTCAAATACAAATGTGGTAGTATATTTTTCACTCACCTCATTGAAATAGCACTTCTATATTCATGAATTCTCCTTTCACATCACATACTAACATTGGTCCACATCATATGCTTTATTATTCTCTTGGTATCCTTTAATATCTACAATCAATGAGTTTCACATACATGAGTTAAATCAATATCTATCTTAGCTTAAAATTTCAAATGCTTCTATCTAACAACTTAATATCAACTTAGATTCAATTTTAATTTTAATTCTTCTCTAACTACTACCTCATCATTAATTCATTTTAAAGCATACAAATACACTAATTAATCCACAAAAAAATTCATTTACTTATCAATTCTTTCTTAAAATTCAATAGAAGAACTCATATTCCCTAACTCCCCTTTAATCGACAGGCTACTAATCTCACCCGCTTCTCAATGGGCGTTTCCATATAGTCAAAGAATCTATCAATCTCCGCTATCCAATCCAAAAAATCTTCAATGCCCAAATCCCCATTGAAACTAGGGATGTCAACTTTCAAACGGAAATCCCTATCTTCTCTATCATGCCTACGTCGTCTATAATCATCCTCTTGACCCCGATCTCCATTCCCACCATATCTATCATACCGACCTCCTGCAAACTCTTCTTCATCTTCAGACTCAGAATCATTCTCAATATCTGGCCGCCTATGGACAGGGACAAGTCTCTCAACAGGGTTACCACGAGTAGCTTCGACTCTTGGCCTTCTGTCATTATTCCGATCCCGGTTCATGTCGATACCCATAGCATCCAAATGATCTACAATTGCATCAAAGCATTCCTCAAAACGCCGAAATCTGTGATCAATCTGCTGCTCTATATATGTTTCTAAACGCTGCTCCAATCGTTGCAGCGCGTCGTCCCCAAGGATTGGGGCTCCAGCCTCCTGAATATCGTCACGAAGACCACCGCCAGTCGCCATAGGCTCTGATACCACCTGACACAGCGTAAGCAAAAGGATAAATCCAATTTTAAGGTTTTCAAAATATGACTGAATTATTGATTCCTTAAATAAGCCAAAACAAGAGTCTAAATAGGGGACCCGAAATCCTAAGTACAAAACTGCCATAAATAGCGAGATTACAATGTTACCATAAATAAAAATAGAAAACTAAACAAGATGAATGCCACAAACAGCGCCGAAAACAGAATTAAATATCAAAACTTATGGCAGAAATAAAAAATTTCCATAAATGGATTAACTGCCATTTTAGGGGCCCAAATGAAGGAATTTGGCCGAAAAACAACGCTGCTCATCGCTGGAGGCAATGATTTTGAGCCGGTGGCCCGTTTCCTTTTGAATCGCATATTTATAAGGCCACAAATCCCAGCTGGCCTGAGCTAGTATTTTTTGTACTTGGGCTGCTGCTTGTCCCAACGGCTCAGGAATCTCTCTGAAATAGCCTCCACGTCATCAATAATTCACAATCAATATCTCATTAAGATAATTAACCACATATTAATGTATTTACTCATCAAACTTTAACTTAAAATTCAATATAAGAACTCATAGAACTCTTTCTTTTATTTGTTATCCCACTACCAAATTCTTAATCATTATTGTAAGCAAGCGAATTAACCATATATGAACTTATTTCTTATCGGTTCTCAACTCAATACTCAATTAACAATTTAATTCTTACTCAATCTTAACTCAAAGTCAATGGAAAAGACTTAGATAAATCTTACTTTAACTCATTCAAATTGCCTAATTCACCATATAATCATCCTTAAATCCATTTTATTACGCCATTAGATCATTTAACTTTGAGATAATCAATTAATACATATACATACATCAAAAGTAATCAATTAATACATATACATACATCAAAAGTTCAATATATATATTGTGCAACAACTTAAGCACATTTACACCATTAATTCTCATTTCTCATAGCAATATGAATTTGATCACATACATATTACATATAACACCGCACTCATGATTTCCTTATGTACTCATCACGTGACTCAATTAGGGTAGGGGTATTATATAAAGTGTCATGAAATAAATCATAGTCCCCATTTAAAATAAAACTGAAATCATAGGGTATTTTATTGTACTTTTCCCAATTAAGTATAAAAATTAATATTACGAATTAAAGAAAATGGATTATAGTGTTATTGAGTACAACAATGAAAGAAAATAAGTGAAATTAGTCTTTTTTTTTTTTGGATTCATTTGTAGTTTTCATCTATATAATTTTTTAGATAATTATTGTATGAAATAACTCATAATATTAAATTAAAAAAATATTTTAAAGGATACGGTTTATTGTTTTATATATATGGGTGACTTAAGTTAAGATGATGAGGGAGAAAATACTAAAATACCCTCTCAACTAGGGTGGGTATTATTATTATTATTATTATTATGTGTGTGTATATATATATAACTCACATTATATTAAAATTTGATTCGGTCCTAGTATTTTTAGTTCTATACAATATAGTTCAATTGGATACAATTATTGGTTTAAATATGAGTTAAGAACTAGTACCATACCAAATAAAATTTTTTGATACATTTTGGTATAATTATCATCCTAAGTATCAAATTTTTTACGATTCAATACTAAAACTATTTAATATTTTGATTCAATCGATATTTTTTAGTATTGTGCTAGCCTTAAGTAGCACACTACCCAAAAAAAAAATCACTGATTAACATTTTTCTTTCTAATAAATATTCCAATTGCCCCACACAACTCTATTTTGGAATTTGGACTAATCAAAATATTGTTTAATTTTTCTTTTTCCCCAATTTAGTGGAGGTGAGGCTATTTTCTTTTTTCTTTTTTATTCAATAATAATTCAGTAACAAACAATTTGTTTAGATGGAATGAAGAAAAGACAATGCAGTACTCTTTAAACTAAGTTGGGAGAAAAGGATTTGTAAATTTATAGTTTGTTTATTTTATGAAAAATATTTTCTATATTTTTATATTAGTTAAAAATATTTTATTGGTTAATTAAAAATTAATTTTTTTAACAAAAAGAGCTTCCTCTTTTTAAAATGGAAAGTTATTTTTTAGATTTTAACAAATTCATTATAATGAAAGAAAAATACATAAATATAAATTTATTAACCTGTTAATAATTAATCAATAATCACTATCGGCCGTCAGCAATTATCAACAATCACTATTGGCCATTGGCGATCACCAAATTTACTATTCTTATATATTTTCTCACATTTAACAATAAAATTTAAAAAATATAAAATTTTTATAAATTTAAAATTATTTATAGTCTTATAAATTGAAATTTTTAATTTTTTAAATTAATTTTTAATATTGTTATCGAATAACAAAAAATTAATTTTTTAAAAAATATTTTTTAGAAAATAAGATCAATTATTTTCCATGAAATAGACAAAGTCTTATTTATATTTTGAAGAGAAGTGATGTTCTTCTTTTTGGTCTTTTTTATTTTTAATTTTCCTTTCTCAAATAATCACCAATATTTTTAATTAAATTATGCATGTAGTATATTTGCTCTTCAATCAAATTTAAAACATGCATTCTCATGTTTGATATTTGCATTTGAGAATTAATTACTAATTGCTAAGATTGTGCTTAATTTTTTTTTGAGAGGAAGATGGAGTTTAGTTTAATTCATAAGAGTTTGCTAATTTTGTTTAAATAAATTATGTGCATTCTCTTAAAATAATAGTTTGGTGAAGGATTTTTGCGTTACTTTATCCTTTCTGCACAGTCATTGCTTTGCTAGCATGTTCTTCATGGTAGCTTGGCTACTGATGACACTTTATAGAGGCGTGGTATTTATATTGTTTCTACTTGCCATCTATGTCTTTGTACTCATAACACTCTCTATTCATCTATTTGTTGATTGTGTTTTCTCGGTACAGTTATGAATATCTTTATCCCATCTTTTTGGCATCACTATGCACCTGGACTCTCCTTTGGATTTGTTTTCTTTAGCTGTTAGAGCTCCTTTGGGTACACAAGTTCAGGCCTTATGGTTATGTGTAATTCAAACTTGTTTTTGGTGATTTAGCATACTAGAAATGAAGCCACTTTTGATGATGTTACCCCATTTCTTTTCATTTCTTTATGGGTTTTATGGTGCACAATTAAATAATGCTTTTTGCTTAAAGTTGCCACTAGGAAAAACACCTAAAATGATCTCTTATTCTGCACTAGTTTAATATATCGAGTATTCTATAAAGGGCTTCAAAAATTATTTTACTTGTCTGGTATGCTCCTTCTACTAGGTGGGTTAAACTTAATACTGATGGTATTGCTTTGAGAGCTCTAGGGCAGATGGGTGTTGGGGGGGTTTATTGCAATAGTCATGGTTTTGTTAAAGGTTGTTTTGCCTTGCCCCTTCCAGATGGCTTTGCTTTTGAAGCATAATTGATTACTACTCTAACTAGAATTTATAATGCTTGGTTGTGTGGTTGGCATAATCTATGGTTAGAGTGTGATTCCATATATGTGGTTTCGTTGATTAAAACCAAAAGCATGGAAGTTCCCTGGATTTATCGCTTAGTGTAGTTGAAATGTCTTCATAATATTTCTCAAATGAATTTCCAATTCTCTCACATTTATAGAGAAGAAAATGTTACTGCTGATTGGTTATCCATCAAAGCTCTCACTAGGTCCACTCCTTCTTAGTGGTTAATTGCTTCATCTTTGTGTCAAGATTTAGTTTTTCATAATAGTATTAGAAAGGAGAGCATCCATTTTGTCTATTAGATGCTCTCTTCTTTCCTTTTCCATTCTTTATTTTTTTTATTCCCTTTTTGGGTTGTAATTAATTATTACTTTGTTCTTCGTATTCTTTTTCTTTTCTTTATAATATTCTTGCTCTGGGGTTGGATGATATTGGGTGTTATAGAGGTGCCAACCTAACTGAGATCTCTTGGTGCATCCTTTGATTCTCCCGGGTAAATTTCTTTTGCATCCTTTGATTCCTCTGGGTAAATTTTTTTCTTTTTTAAAACAACATAGTTGATATGGAGTCTCAACCAATTGTTTGTTTTAAATGTTTATTTAGAATTTTTCTACCAAGTAATAATTGAATTAAATTTAAAAAGATTAATTTGTTGGGAATATTTTTTTTAGCATTAGGAAGGAAAATTTAATATTGTTGAGTTTCGAATTTTAGTGTCTACTCTTAAAATAATATCACATTTTCATTAGGCTAAAAACATGAGTTAAATACATTGAGAATAGTTAAATATATTTTATTTCTTTTATTTTTATAATAAAATAAAATTTCACTTTTCGGATATGATAGTCTTAGGATATGAGTAGGACTAATGCCATTAAAAACCTGTAAAACCAAACTAATACTATAACTCTACTGAAATCTAGTAGAGTGTCAGCTACTCATACAACATTTTCCATGATACTCAACCTGCAAAAAAATCTACACTTTCAATAATCTCCTATAACCTCAACTCCATATGCAAATTTAAGTTTCCCAGTATTCAATATCTCACAAACACATAAATCATACTTACATATTCTTCCATTAACATTATATAATATAGACATATTTAAGTTGCTCACAATTTAACAATACATACTAGCATCCTACAGCTCTTACTACACGTGAAGCGTCTAGATAGAACCAATCATATTTTTAAATATGAACATTACATACATACTAGCCAAAGTGAAGTTTTACTTGACTTTACAACAAGTTTCAACTAGGAAAAAAATTATTTAAGCTTCCATTGCGAAACTTCTAATTTCTTGGAAAAAAAAAATCAATAACTAGTGAGTAAAACTCAGTGAGCAAAAAAATATGCAACCATGCTTGTGGGTTAGGTACTCAAGATCTGCCTAAAAAGATAGCTCATAGTTCACAATTCAATCAATTGGAAATATATATGTCAAAATACGATCGTTTAAGATTATGGACGACTGAATATGCTTAATAACATCAACTATATCAATTATTTGAATAACAATTTTGATTTAACTGAAATCACTGCCAACTAGGTGAAAGCAATTAATTTATTGCATGCTCACTCATATTTAAGTAAACAACTAGTGGCAAGAACTCTTTCTTGTGGAGCAATGCCACATATACAACTGTGCTAGATGAGCCAGGTCTTACAGCTAAGAGCATCACTCTTCCTAACCAAAGTTTGGATCTTCTACTTTGTTGGGTAAAATTTGCATACAGTCTAATATTTTCACATCAAAAAGGCAATTTTTACCTTTGGCTTTAACAACATTATACCATTTTTGGTACTTTTTGTATAAGTCAAATAACATTGAAAGTAATACAATTCAATTTAGATCATTGAGGTTCAAATACGAAAAATATCATATACAATTTTGCCAATAGGATTCTCAAAGAATTCAAGAATACAATAGAGTATTTAATAACGAATATCAAGGGTGGTTTCAATTAAAATTTAAGAATCAAATAAGGATCATGCATTAAATGATCAAGACCAATATTATTTCAAGTATCTCAAAGAGACTTCATGATTTAATAGGCAATAGAATAATAGAAACAAATGGCAAGCATGATAGCATAGTAATCACTCACCTATCAAGTAACTTCCTTATGCACTTTCTTTAACACAAACAAAAAGGATGATCGTACTTCTTTCTTGATCACTTTCTCATGTCTCTACATTCAATTTAATATCCATAAATAAATATTTTGATTCCAAGTAATAGAATCTAAACTTTAAACTTTAAATTTCTACTTATAACCTAATACTATTTTTTGACCTACTTGGGTTATCTTTGTAATATCTTAACCCATACTCGTCTTAATAATTTGATTCTTTTTATATTGTAAAAATATTATATAGAGTGATAAAATATCAAAATTAAGTTCTGTATGAGATGTACACAATTAGTGATGAACCTCTAAAGTCTTCCCTACTCCTGTACATAGGACAGATTGACATCCGCTCACTGTTTTGATTATAACTCAAAATGCACTTATCCAATGGAGATTCTCTTTTACAAAATATATTAAACATATAAAGGATCATTTCATCTGTTTTAATCTCTCTCTAATTTTGTCTATAAGGTTCACAAACTTAAGAGTCAATCTCAGGTTGCAACAAGACCTATGTGCAGGGTCAGCCTTAGTGTAGGCCTTATATCTCCTAATATGCTCTAAATTTAGTCTAGATTTTTATATATATTTGGCATCATTATCAACAACTTTTATGTTCTGACTTACTCCAAAATTCAAATTATATAGCCTTTAAAAGTGATTCTAAAGTTCCTAGAAATTCAATTCTTAGTTCAGACTTATACTTTTCTCTACTTAGCTGCCTAGGCTTTTGATTTAGGGTTATGATCTTTGCTTCATTTTTTTTGGTTTTCAATCTAAAATTTTCTATTCTATATTCAATTATTTCATCTCTATATTCATAGTTATTCAATGAATCAATTTATTCTAAATTCCTATCCTTAAATTCACTTATAATAGGTTTCTTAACTTGCTATTGATTCAATTTAAGTTAGTTAACTCTTGAGATCAATCTATATCTTTCATATAGTCAATTAAATACAGTTATCATCTTAAAAATTCAAAAAAAAATTCCTTATAATTCTCTATTGCCTCAATTACATAGAAGAAGAAAGGAGAAGTATCAATATATATTAACACTTAGCAATGTTAAGAAAGAAAATTGATTTAAAATTTTACTTGGCAAACCAAGACCTCCTCTTCTACTCCACTCAATTGAACCTACCCTTTTTGGTGTAGTGTTCTTCTTTTCTTTGCATTTTTATTTGAAGAGAAAGATTGTGAGTAGGAAGTGGAAAGAAAATAGTAAGATTGGGGCAAAATCATATTTTTTATGAACTTGCAACATATAATAATAATAATAAACAAATAAAAAGGAAAAGAATATAAGAAAAAACGTAGTCGAAATGACCACCAATAGGAAAGCGCAACAATTGACCTAATATAAGTTTGACAAAATTCACCAAATACAAATTAAATGAGTTAAATTTGACAAAATTCACCAAATACAAATTAAAAAACGTAGTTGAAATGGCCACCAATAGGAAGGCGCAACAATTGACCTAATATAAATCTGACAAAATTCACCAAATACAAATTAAATGAGTTAAATTTTTAACTCATTTAATTTGTATTTGGTGAATTTTGTTAGATTTAACTCATTTAATTTGTATTTGGTGAATTTTGTCAGATTTATATTAGGTCAATTGTTGCGCCTTCCTATTGGTGGCCATTTCGACTACGTTTTTTCTTATATTCTTTTTCTTTTTATTTGTTTATTATTATTATATGTTGCAAGTTCATAAAAAATATGATTTTGCCCCTTTTCATCTCTTAATTTTTCTTTAGGGTTTTCTATGCAATAATTTAAATCTAAGCCCTAATATAATCACTTATATTGCCTCCACACTCATCTAAATTTCTTTGAGTGTGCATTAGGGTTTCGTTCTTAAGATGAAAATTCACTAACCCATTGACTAGGGTCTCGATTTTCCAAACTCATACCCAATTGGGAGTTTCGATTCCTAGTCTATCATTTACCCTCTTAAACTCATGGATTCACTCATTCCAACCTTTTGTCTTTCTTAATAATTTTCTAGGGTGTTACACTTTCTAGATTAATTAAGGTTTTTTATTTCTAGTATTAAATTCATACTTCAGTGCATATTCATATACTTAGTTCTCTACAACTCTTCCACACCACAATTGATTTATTCAAATAAAATATTTTACATAGTTGAGTCCCTTCAACAAACCAGAATTCTTATTTTACTCAATCATATATATTTATACATTTTTCACTATATAATCCAATCCTTTAATCTCATCATGACACTTACTCCTTATATTCTTTTATCCATTATACTCCATAATTTATTCAAAATTATTTAGTTTCATACTTAGACTATGTTTAGTTTATGAAATAGTCAAGCAATAGAATAACTATTTCATATGGAATAGTTATTTTAATTTTTGTTCAAATTTTAGATAAGAATACTAATTCTATAGAATAACAATTTCACAATTTTTATGGAATACATATTCCACAAAAAATTAAAAAATTTGTATTTTTTAAACTATGGAATAAAGTATTTTCATTTTTTATTCTTAAAAAATATTGGCAAGCTCAAATTCACTAATATGGCTTTTTTTTTAGATTTTTTTTATTTTTTAAATTTTAAGTCAAATAAAAATTTTATTTATTATGCATTTAAATTATTTCTTAAATAAAATTTGATAAAATTATATTTAATTTATTATTAATAGTGAAATTAATTTATAAGGATATTCTAGTCATTTTATGTGAATAAAATAATTATTTTATACTGTGAACGAAATTATAGAATTGGAATAATTATTTTATTCCTACCCTATTTTATTTCTCAATAATAATTATTTTATTTTTTGTATATTCTATTTCATGAACCAAAAATAGTCTTAGGGATTTATAATCAAATTTCCATAGGAAATTTAACTCTCGCATCCATCATATCATTTAGGCTTAATATATATTTTTTCCCTTGAACTTGGCACTGAGCTTTTAATCTTAACCATTTAAACTCTTCAACTTGTCAAACCATAACTTCTAACCCCCTAAATATTCAGTCAGCAGTGAGTATGATTACACACACAAGTAAGGCGCTTGAACAATTAAAAAGTGGTTTGATATCCATTCATAATTTGATTTTTTGTTTTTAATTAATCAAATATTCTTTAAAAAAAATAACCAACTATTAAACTCAGAATCTAATAAAGCAACTACACCTTTTGTCTGAAAACAATCATGCCTTGGAGCAAAAAAAATCATTTTTTAAGAAATAGTGAACAAACGCTTACTTGAAAAACAAAGAATTTGGAGTTTTCAATTTGGAGATGAGAAGTGGCCGATAACATGAAGATGGAAGTGGCAAATAATAATTTGAAAACTCTTAGCCACTTCATAGATAATGAAAATGATGATTTGAGAGTTTTCAAATCAGATAATAAAAAAATTAAAATAATTTTTCTCAGATAATTTTCAAACTCATTAATGATTTGAAAATTAAAATAATTTGTTAATTTTCTTAGAGTTTTCAGATAATGATTCTTCTCAAATTCTTGGTTAATTGTTATTTACCATTTTTCAGAGAATTTTCAATCTCAAATAATTTTTTCAAATTGAAAATCAAAAAATTAAAATAATTAAAAATTAAACCAACAATTACCAAAAATTCGAAAACTCTCAGATAATGAATGACAGAGGAGCAATTAACTAGTAGTACCTGATGATGATGATGAACCAGAAAAGTTACAAGCCATGGCTGCTAGTGGATCCAAACAAGAAGTTTCAGTTCAATAATAATATTATTAATAATATCTTTGTTCCATCAAAGCCTAGAAGCAACAAGAATTGGAAGGGAAAAAAAATATCAACAACATCATCAAAGACAATAGAAGAATGGAAAAGCCTATGTTCGTTCTCGAATTAAAAAAATTAAAAATTGATGAACAACATTAACAAAATTCAAGAATATTAAAAACACATAAAAACATTATCACAAAAATCAAAACACACCCATCATTTTCTAGCTATACCATTTTTTCTCAATTTCTCAAAAACCAAACCCACCAAAATAAAAAATGAACCACAATCCTAACACCACTAGCCGAGAAACTCCTCCGATCTTGCAATTTTACTGGTACAAGAGACTTCGCCGTCTTTGGCCAAGAAACATAGCTTCTTCTCAAAAGCTTATATCAGATCTTGATCATGGCCCTCATTACAAGCTAACTTGGAAACCAAATCTAAAATGGATCAATTGATTAGAAAAATTAGGCATTTCTTTGCCGATAATAGTTTAAATACTATTTGTAATATAACAATTCTTGCTAGAAAAGTTAGATTCAGAGGAGAGAGAGTAGATCAGAGTTTGAGAGAAAGACCATATCGGAGCTTGGGAGGGAGAGAGAGCATATCACATGGTGTGTGAGATGGAGAGAGAAAGCATATTGGAGAGTGAGAGAGAGATAATGAGTAAGTGGGAAATTAGTGTTTTGAGATAAATAATAATTATTTAATTTTTCACGTGGCAAAAAAAAATATGACATTTGTCCATCTCGGCTCGCGTGAATAATACGTGCTATATTGATGGATAATTAGGGGGTTAGAAGATGTGGTTTGACAAGTTCAAAACTCAAAATGATTAAAATAAAAAGTCTGAGTGCAAAGTGACCGATTGTGACAAGTTCAAGGAAAAAAATATGTATTAAGCCTATCATTTACAGTATTTGTCCAACTCACCTCTCCCTCATACTTGCTCATACTTATTCTAAGGATCCTAACCTTTTTAAATTTTACTAACTTAGGTACATTGCTAAATTTCTAGCGTATCTTAAGCCTTCAAATTTGGCACACCTAACTAGTGCAAGGCTGGGCTGTTACAACTATCCACAAAATTTTTATAATTGAAAAAGTTACTCTTCATTAAGAATATTATGGTTTAATTATTATAATAACATTTTATTCTTATACTAAATAATTTTTGAGGTTATTTTATGTTATTAAATAATATGGTTATTTTACAATTAGTATTTTTTTTTAAATTACATTTTAAGAAAAAATATTTTTCTCAACGAATATAAACTTGATAAATGTAATTTGAACTTTTATTGAAGCACATTTTTTTTAGTATATATTTATAGACATTACAAAATTATTTATCATATATAAAAAATAATACAACTATAAATTAGAAAATAAAAAAGAAATAAACTATTAAAACATATTATTAACATGATAATATAGTGAAATATCAAAATAATCGAGCTAAAAATAAAACATATTTATTGTACATATAAAATAATGGCATATTTCATTTACTTCTTTCTTTATTATTATTATTAGTTTGCTAATTTTTTATTTGCTGGTTGAATTTATTGTTTTACAATTGGAAGTTCCATGTTATTAACATGATAATATAGTGAATTTATTGGTTGAATTTATGGAATTCAAACTATAATACAGGAAAATTACGAAACATTAAAATAATACAGCCTCCAAAATCATATATTTTTTAAAATATTAAGACAATATTTAGTAGACTATAATAAAATATAATGTAAGATAATTAAATATATTTTTAATTTAAATATTATACTAAAAAATATTCGATTATATTATATTACATCTCATTATAATCTACTAAATATACTGCAAATATTTTATATATTGAGATAAAAAATGACATAAATATTTTTTTAAACATATAAAAGATAAAATTAAAGTAATAACGAACAAATTGAAGGACTATTATTAATAAAATTACAAAAAAATATTTTGTGGTTTTACTTATTTTCAATTCAAGATCTGGGAATTCTTTTTTTTTTTTTTTTTACAGAAAAGGTGTATGAGGTTATTTCTGTTAATAATTTGAAATTCAATGCTTTAACAGGTGGATGTGACACGCCGATAGATCACAAGCTCTAATAAATAATTTTTTTTTATTGATGAGAGTCCAACTGAACTGAGTAGTATATAAGGCCACTAGTACTTAAAAAATTATTTTTATTTTTATTATATGGTATTTTTTTATATTTAAAAAAAAAAAAAAGTTGCATTTGAAGTTTGTTTTGTCCATTATAGAATAGAAAAAGAGTCGTTGATTCCTTACCGAATGAAAGTGTTGAAATGTCTGACTACAATATCATTGCAATCCAAGTGGGTAGCACATTACCTTCAAAAAAGATAATCATTAACTAACATTTTTCTTCTGATAAATAATTCCAATTGGCCCATATGCAACTCTATTTTGGAATTTGAACTAATCATCTTATTGCAACTCGTTGGTTTAGTATATTGTTTATTTTTTTTTTTTTCCCTATTTAGTGGAGGTGGGACTATCTTCTTCTTCATTTTAATTTTTTTTTTAATTTTTTTATTCAATAAATAAATCACTAACAAAATATTTGTTTAGATGGAATGAAGAAAAGATAATGCAATACTCTAAAATAAGCTACGAGGAAAAAGGAATTGTAAACTCTTTTTTTTGGCATTTTTTTTTTATTTTTCCTTTCTCCAAAAATCACCAATATTTTGAATATACATATATATTTATGCACACAATTCTAATTTTAAATCAAGATGATGGATCCCCATGTAGCTGCTAATTTTCAATGTTTTATTTTGAAATATTTTTTCCGAATTATAATTTATTTTTAAATTAAATTTAACTTAATAATTGATTAACAATATGATAAATAAATTCATTTTACTAATTGACCTTATTTTTGGGATTCATGTTCGTGCCTTTGACCAATTAGAGAAAAATATTTTTTTTTATTGTTTTATTTTGTTGGATTTTTTTTTGTATTGAAAGGAACTATGGTGGTAATTGAAGAATCAAGAGTATGAAATGGTGGTAATTGAAGGAACTATGGTGGAGGCGGCCGCAACGACATCAGCACAGGCATATATTTTATATTTTTTTAGCTTTTCTGATTGATTATTACTTAGTTGAGAAATTAAGTATTTGTTTTTGATTGAAAAATAGATAAATTTTAATAGATTTTTTATAGCAGAAAGCTGTTCTCTTTCTTATTTCTTTTTTCCTTTTAATTATATTATTATTATTTAATGCTTTTTCTTCTTTTGGGTTTTCATTTCCATGGTTGAAATAAAAAATTTAAGAGAAGATGAGTCCTCTTATAATTTTTAATGATAAAAAAATTTCGGAATGATAAATTTGTTGTCGAATAGTTAAATTTGTTGTCATCAAATGAGTAATTAAAATTACTGTCTACTTCAAATATAATAAAAAGCTTAATACATTAGGAATAGTTAAATGCATTTCATTTCATCTATTTTTATAATAAAATGACTACAGCATCCACAAAAGATTTGTAATTGAAAAAGTTAACTATTAATTAAGAATTTATCATTTTTGGGGATAAAGTATATATTATGGTTTAATTATTATAATAACATTTTATAATTATGCCAAATAATTTTTTATTCTATTTTATGTTGTTAAATAATATGGTTATTTTTCAATTAGTACTTTTTTTTTAATTACATTTCAAGAAAAGGAAATATTTTTCTTAGTGCACGCAAGCTTGATAAATGTAATTTGAATTTTTATAGAAGCATATTAATTTTAGTATATATTATACGTTACAAAATTATTTATCGTATATAAAAAATAATACAATTAGAAAATTTGAGAGTATACAAGTAACAAACTATTAAAACAAATTATTTAGGGTTGAGCATGGTTTGGTCTAATTTAGGGATTTGAAAATCTCTAAAATTGGACCGAATTTCAAAAATTTTGATTTATGGAGAACCGAAACCAGAACCAAAATAAGAAATCTCCATATTATATTGTTTTAAAAATTTCAGGATAATACAATTCAGGAATTAGATATTTCGATTCCGGTCCAATATAATCTAATACAATCTTAAAACTCGGAGATATAATCTTGAAAATTTTGATTATCACTTAATCAATCTCAATTAAAGAGGAGTAAGATACACAAATCACAGAAAGCTGAAAGAGAAAATATCTTACGGACTAATAAAAGAGATGAAGTACAATATGGTAGTATTTTGTCTCACAACTAAGAATAACTGGGCTTACAAATATATATAGGATAAAGTCCACGAGCTCAGCTAACTAAACTAATCTTAACAACTCAGCATAACAAAACAAGCTTAATAGAGCTAACTAAAATAGCAATAAATTTGAAATAGAAATAGAATAAATAAATTACATTCTCTACATCCCCCCTTAAGATGGAGATTGGTTAGAAAGCAACAAGCCCATCTTGGACAATAGGAAAGTGAATTACTTAGAAGGAAGAGGTTTCGAAAAAATGTCAACTATCTACAACTTGGAATGGACATATGTAGGAGAAATAAAACCTTCTTTATACTTCTTTCTTATAAGATGACAGACAATCTCCAGATGTTTTGTTCTTTCATGGAACATATAATTTGTTATGATATGTAGAGTTGCTTGATTATCACAAAACAAATCAATAAGACGAATCACGAGTAACTAAAAATCTTGAAGCAAATATGAAATGTATTGAAGTTCACAAACCGCAAAACTAAGACTCCTATATTCTACTTTAGCAAAAGACTTATCCATGAGATGAGTGACTCTCCTAGGAAAATATAATAACCATATATAGACTTTTGAGTGAGAGACCAAGAAGCTCGATCTGCATATGAGAAGGCTTTGAGATGAAAGGATGACTGAGCAAGAAAAAACAAGCCATTGGAAAGACAACTTGTCAAGTACCTAACTAAATGAGCAGCAGCTTCCCAATGAATAAGCAAAGGACTACTCATGAACTGGCTAAGCTACTGAGTGGCAAAAGATATATTTGGCCTAGTCATGTTGAGATACAACAACCTTCTTATCAGTCCTCTATACTAATCTTGATGTTCATAAGAAGTGCTATCTGTATTTGTCAACATGTTATGGGTAGGCAAAGGTGTAGCTGTAGGCTTTGCTCCTCTTGTCATACCAATATCCTGCAATATATCTAATATATATTTTCGTTGATTAATATAAAGGCCTGTAGATGTTCTTGCCATTTCCAAGCCGAGGAAATACCTAGCTGAACCTATGCTTTTGATGGTAAACTGCTGATCTAAGTATTGCTTAGCATTGAAAATATCTTAGAGGTTGGTTCTTGTTACCAAAACATCATATACGTAAACTATTAGTGCAAGAAATGAAGTAGAGGATGCTTTAGTAAATAAACATGGATCATGCAAAGATTGTGTGAGACCAAATTGCTGCAATTTAGTGGTAAACTCTACATTCCATTGTCTTGAGGCTTGTTTAAGCCCATACAATGATTTTCTAAGCTTGGAAACCTTATTAGGAGATATTAAATAACTAGCTGGTGGAAGCATATATAGTCTCTTCATCAATGGAGCTATGAAGAAAAACATTATTAATGTCTAGTTGGTGTATAAGTCAAGACTTAGCTACTGCAATAGCAAAAAACAACCTCACTGTTACCAACTTAGCTATAGGAGAAAAAATCTCTATGTAATCCTTATTCTCAACCTAGTTATAGCCATTGGCTACAAGCCTAGCTTTGTACCTTTTAATAGTTCCATTAGGGTTGAATTTCACTTTGTAGACCCATTCTATACCAATAGGTTGCTTTCTTTATGGTAAGTTTGTCGCTTCCCAAATTTGGTTCATCTAAAGCTTGAAGTTCTTGTCAATTGCTTTAACCTAGTTTGGATATGCCTTTGCTTGATTGTAATGCCTAGGTTCTTGAATACATGAAACTTGGGCTACAAAATTCATATATATTGATCAAATAAGTGATGAATTGGGTGAATATAGGTTTAAAGGATAGGAAATACTACAAGTAGATTCAGTAGGTGTGGAATCAATTGGAATATGAATATTTGAGACAAAATTAATAATATAATTAGGCTTGGTCTTTTGTCTAGTACTATGTCTAGGTATGTTAGTTGGAACATTAGATTGTAATGGAATGGATGATGGGCAAGAACGTTAGGATCATAAGTAGGTATGGAAAGTTTTGAGGATCAGTTGCAGATGGAAATATAGTGGCTAGTATTGTAGGTTGAAATATAGACACATTTGGCAACAAGTTTGCAGGATATAGAGTAAGTACAGGCATGAATTTATAGGGTTTATTGCAGAATCTAATGTGGATGGAGAAGAAAAAGGCTTTGAAAATGGAGTAGAAGAAATAGGTATAGGTATTGTAGATTATAGGTATAAGGGTAAAGGAGTTGCATCATTGAAGATGGATAAAGGTGAAACCAAAGTTTTAGTAATATCATATATGGTATTAGGAATAGAATTTTTAAAAGGAAAAATATGCTCATGGAATACTATATCTCTAAAATAATAATGTTTAAAGTATCTAAGTCATAAATCTTATAGGCTTTTTGTTCGGTAATATACCCTAAGAAAATACATTTATAAGTTGTATAATCAAACTTCCCTTTAGATAGTTTTGTATTAGTAGCAAAGCATAAACACCCAAAATTTCTAATGTTACTATAATCTAAAGGTTTATTATACAACATCTCAAAAGGAGTCTTCCAAGATAATGCAGAAAGTAAGTAGCTTATTATGAGATAAGTGGCAGTCAGGATAGACTTCTCCCAAATCTTCTTAGGCAAATTAGAACGGAATATTAAAGTTTTAGCTATCTCTAAGAGATATTTATGTTTCTTTTCAACTAAACCATTCTGCTGTGGTTTATATGGACATGTCCTTTGGTGCAAAATTCCTTTTTCAGCTAAAAAACTTTGTATTTCACCATTTACAAACTCAGTGCCATTATCACTCATAAATTGCTTAACAATTGTGTCAAATTGAGTGTTTACCATAGCCACAAATTGTTTATAGATTTGATAAGTTTGAATTTTGAAATATGTCCATGCACCTCTAGTGTAATCATCAACCAATGTAAAAATATAATGACATTCTAAAATAATAGGTGTTTTATAAGACCCTCAAAGATCTATATGAATAAGTTGAAAAGGTTGTATACTATGTATTTGACTTTTAGGAAAGGGAAGCCTATGTTGCTTTGACAAGGTGGTATTATTGGCAAGCAAGAATTGTTAGGGTAAGAGCAACATATATTATTATTTGACTTGACAAAATTGCCCTTCTATCTAATACCTTTAAAATATTTTTTTATATATTATTACTATTTATAATAAGATCTCGTTTGTTATGAAATATTTCAAATGAGAGATTTTATAAAATATATGAATTTAAGTTAAATTTACCATTTTATATTTATAGATTGTAATAAATTTTTTTTATTTCAAATTTGTTTCTAATAATCCATTAATTTTATAATAATCAAAATGATAAAATTCTTAAAATCTATAAATTTTACTATTCATGGATTTAAAATCCATAAATTATTGAATCCATAAATTTATGAATCCTTCAATCCAAATAATGCCTAAATACTTTTTCCTTTCATATTTTTTTTAGGAATTTTTTCCATCCATAAACTTCCATTATATGTTGCTTAGCTAAAATAAATTTCATAAGTATGTATTTTGAAAGAGGAAAATTTATTAATGTTTAATAATAAAGAAACTCAAATTACAAGGAAAAAATTTCTTAAATAGAAAACAAACAAAAATTAATTAGAAGTACAAGATAAAATTTAAGAATATGATCATTCTTTTTTTTTATTCATTTTAATAATATTTTTATTTATTTTAATTTTACATTTCTCTTGTTAAAAAAATAAAAATAATTTATGAATTGTGAATTTGGTTAATTGATTTTTGATCAAAATTAGAAAGAAAGTAAAAAAAAAAAAAAAAAGAAAAAAAAAAAAAAGAAGAAGAAGAAAGTTAGATGTGAATGGGGACTTTTTTTTTTTTTTTTTTTTTTTTTTTTTTTTTTTTTTAATTTTTCCCTCCATCAGCACGCCATACATGCGTGCTCTAATCTTTTGCTCTCTCTAATTCTCTATATTATTATTATTAGTATTATTTTTGTTGGTTGAGGCTTCAGTTAAAAGTCGCTGTCTCTTCACCTCCCTTTTTATCATTATTATTATTATTTTTATTTTGCCTTTTCTCTCTTTCAATTTCCCATTTTTTTTGGGCAAAATTTTCACTTTGATACTTATATACACAATTGTTTGTCTCTTTTAGTTCAATACATTCTACTATTCTAGTGTTGTTGATCTTGTTATTCGTTTTTTCTCCTTCATCAGGATACCCTTTTTGTAAATTTTTTTTTTATCGGTATCTCCGTGCAAAGAGAGATACTTTGATCTGTATTCTTATAGTTTTTGATTCTTTGATGAATTTTTGGAGATGGGGATGGTCGATTTTGGTTCCTCATTTTAAATTTGTTACTGGGTTCTGGAGCTGCAGGTAAATATATATACTTTTTTTTTTCTGCTTATTTTATGGATAACTGATTGCAGATTTTGATTCATTGAAGAAAATTAGGAAATGGGTTTTGGTGATTTTGATTCTTTAAGAAATGGGTACTGAAAATTTCTTTAAGTAGAGTTTGATGATTTTGTGTTTGGGAAGTCCGGAAATCGTTATTTTCCAAGAGAAAATTATTTGTTGAGTTAATTTTGGTGAAAGAGTGAATGGGATGTTGTTGAAAATTGATTTGGATTTTGTTATTGTATTGTGATGTTTGTTGGGTTTCTCGAAATTCACGAGATATTTAACTAATCTTTATGTCACATTCAGATTGTAATTTCTTTACGTTATTTTTGTTAATTAATGAGCAGTTAGAGGCAGCCCTTTTTTTGTTCTTTCATTTGGATGTCAACAGGAGTCCTGTTCAGCTTAGGAATCGTCAGAGTTAGTGAGATTTTGACTGTTGCAACCAATGTGAGTTCTTGGGTGGTTGTTAGTTTTGGTAGATAGCAAACAATTTTATGAGAAGTGATAATATAATGTTTGCCTTGTCTTTCCTTTGTTTTTATACAAGCTTTTAAATGGTTAAGGATTGAGGAAACAAAGTCTCTTTTACTGTTCTATATTTGAACAAGATCAAGACTTTCCTGTCGAGCTAAAAATATGAAATTTCTAAGCATCATGGGTAATTCCTTCGGTTGTTCTGCATCTGGCGAACGTTTAGTTTCTGCAGCAAGAGATGGTGATCTTCAAGAAGCTAAGGCCTTGTTGGAATGCAATCCAAGGCTTGCAAGGTATTCAACATTTGGTGTTCGAAATTCTCCACTGCATTACTCTGCAGCTCAAGGTCACCATGAGGTAGTTTCAGTTCAGTTGGCAAACTTTTTGTATCAAGGTTGAACATTGTATGTCATATTGAGTCTTTTTAACTGAGGTTTACATGGTTTTAGATAGTTTCTCTCTTGATCGAGTCTGGAGTTGATATTAATCTGAGGAATTATCGCGGTCAGGTAATGTTAATGTTGTTGCCTTGCTAAGCTTTCCAGGTCTTTATTCTTTTAAAATTGTTATTGACTGCTACTTTAGTTTTTTTATTTGTCCAATTCATTTTTAAGTGTTTTATTTGTCCAATTCACTTTAAGAGTTTATTTGTCTAGCTTTTAGTTTCTTTTAAGCATATTCAAAAATCAGTTTACCATTTCTATCAAAGAATAAAACATTAAGTTTTTGGTTTAACAGACTGCTTTGATGCAAGCTTGTCAACATGGTCATTGGGAGGTGGTTCTGATTCTGATGCTTTTTAAAGCCAATGTAAGTATTTTACTTTCAATTCAATCATCCTTATCACATTAAACATGAATAGTTGAGGATTTTGACACTAAGATTGTGACAAATTTATGGAATCCTGGACTTTAGATTCACAGATCTGATTATCTTAATGGGGGTACTGCACTCCACTTGGCTGCTTTGAATGGTCATTCTCGTTGTGTACGCCTCCTCCTTGCAGATTACATACCTAGCATCCCTGATTGTTGGAATAAATTGATGGAAAAATCAAACAACAATAAATCAATCTCTGAGTTTGATGAATGGTACTTTTAACGCTATGTTCTCACACTTCTGTGATATTGTTTTCCCTGTTATGCTGTCTTAATTTGCTTTTTTGTGCTGTTTTGCTTGTCTCAGTGCTCTCCATGAGGTAATCAATAGAGTTGCTGATGGAGGCATCACTGCTTTGCATATGGCGGCCCTAAATGGGCATATTGAAACTGTGCAATTACTTTTGGACTTAGGAGCTTCTGTTTCTGAGATCACTATGGAAGATGGAACCACAATTGATCTAATAGGTAATATCCTTATCTTTAACATTTTTTTATTTATAATCATTGTCTCTTATTCATGTCAATGACTTTAAGATTTTAATCAAACAGTAAATGGAGCTGATTTTGTAGTTGCTCTTTTACTCACCCAGATCCACATACTACATCTATATATATCAGTTGACACCCTTATCTGACTTAGATACGAGATTAAATAACCATAATTTTATTGCCTTTCTCGCCCTTGTTACCTTGTAGAGGCTTTTAAACTGGATGGTTTTTTACAAATCCATTTCAAATCAATATCGCATTCTCATTACAATTAATCAACTCAGGGTTATCTTAGTTGAAATGTAGTACAAGTTATAATGGTATGAAATTGTGTGGTAGGACTTATTGGACTAGTTCTTTATTGCCATATGTAGAAAGCAATATTGAAAATGGGGGAGTACAATTTCTAATTCTTAAGTACATTACTGAACTATCAATATACAATTTGCAATGGTGTGGGCTACCTGATGATGGTCTGGCTGATACCTATTTCACAATAGACCATCTTCATCCCTAATGTTATTAAAAATGTATGCAGGAAGTTAAGCCTGTCATTATGCTGATTGATTCTCTTAGCACTGGAATGTGATCTTTCATAAAGTTGTAAGCCTATTGTCACTTTTCAGGCGCTGGAAGCACAGCTCTTCATTATGCTGCCTGTGGTGGAAATTTACAATGTTGTCAAGTATGTTTTCAGTTAAATAAAAAATTCTGAATTTAATCATGATGTTGCAATTATGCTGAATCTTTACCATCTTCATATCTATTATTATTCTTCAGATTTTGATTGCTAGGGGTGCCGGTCTGACTGCTGAAAATGCAAATGGGTATGCATCTCATATGTTCACTATTTATGTTCAAATATGTAATGTTCATGTAGTAACTTGCATTTGGCATCCTTTTACTTTAGAAGCAATCTCCGTTATAGAAAAACCTAATATTGTATCTGTGCTGAGAGAGGAGGGGGCGTAATTTTGGATCATCAGAATTTTTTGGATGAAACCTTGAGTTTGGGTGTAATAAAAGAAATAGGGATATCTCCAACAAATAAATCAAACATGTTGAACATCTGGATGCTGGATGTGTTGGAGATGTGCAGGGAAAACAAATGTGATAGTGGGTTGGATAATAGTGTAAATGTGAAATTATAGAATAACCAGTGCTGTTGCTTCTCATAATTATGCAGACATCTTAAAAATAGAATATTCTAATATGCATGTTTCTGAGTGCTCGAATTTTATGAAATTAGCTATTGGGATGGATTGCCTTGAGTCACTAACAGCTTTTACTTGTAAAGTACTGGAATTGCTATAATCTAAATAAGTCTCTACCACTTTATACTTATTTTTGAGCAATTGATTACCATTGGGAAATTGATTACCATAATCAATCACTTGAGGCTGCTCTGCATCTGAACTCAAGTTGCCAGTAAATAAATCTGTCTTTCCTTGCAAGTTGCTGCTACTTATGTCTGTTTTGCCAGCCGATAGTAGATGAATTTCTTAAGCCATTTTTCTCATGTTCATTAAAGGGTGAGAACCATAGGAAGTAGCTGCTTTAAAGCCAGATAAACGTGCTTGTTCTAGAGCATTGGTAAATAGCTTGCTATCTTCTAAGAGCCATCCAAGATAGCATTCTACTTTGGTGGGATAGGCGTTCCTAACCACTTTGGTAGGAAAATAATTTCTATTTTCGAATTGGGTTCAATGACAACTGTACAAATATTTCACTAAGAAAATCATGGTCCACAGTGTATTTTGCTCCTTATGATAAATGAAATGCTGACTGCGGAGGAGCCCTAACATGAGGCATAGGATTTCTTCCCATTTGATCATGATCTCCTAATAACATCACCTTCTCCTCGATATCAATATCTTGAACCCGAACATATCCTTCATCCATAATTTATTAGTTGTGCACGTTTATAAATTGATTGCTTAACAATGCATAGTCTGCAGGAGTTCTTTATAGATTATCCTGTGTCCTGATGCTGACTCAAGTTGTAATACCTTTGTTTTGAGTTTATCATTCATAATGTGTTGACTGCAGTAGAGAGGGTGCCAGATGATGGTTTCCATTGATATTCAATGAGAAAACCTTGGCACCAAATGACATGAGCACCCCTCAAGGAGAAAGGGATCAAAAAGGGGAAGAAAAAAGTGGACCACTTTTGAGTCCTGAAAAGTGCATCATATATTGTTTATGTAGTGAGTCAGTACATTTCATAAAATATAAGTGCTTATGAGAATGTTAGCTTTGTTTTGCTACGTGTCGTCAGGAAATCAATAGAACTTGGTTGGACTTTATTGCATCAGGATTTAGAATCAGCCATATAGATCAAGGGGGCATAGGAAGGTGCAATAACTAGGGGAAATAAAATGCACTTTTCATCAATCGTGGAGGGAAGCAGTCTCCTGGCAGGGAATTTCCTGGTGGAAAATAATAGGCACCCTAACTTGTCATATATATTTGATTTGAATTGTGCAATTTTGCCCCCTGCCCCTTCTCTCCTCTTCCAATCCCTAAGAAAAAATTTCTCTGTTGAACTTCTTAAAAAGGAGAAATGCAGCTCAATGTTAACAATAATAAATTTCTCATTTCCAATTTTGAATTTGTACATTTTAATTTCATGTGTGATAGTTGCTGATCCTCTATTGTTAAACCTTTCTGTCACAGTAAAGGTATGTATGTTTTGCATTGAATGTATGTCAAATAACCTATCCTAAGGGGAAAATAAGGTGCTAAGAGATTATCAAAGGTGGTAAAATAATTTTATACTTTAGAGCTTTTTACGATTTTGACAAATTCTTTTAATTCTATCATTAAGTATATATACAATTTTGTTGCAATTTTAGCCACAGTTAATTTTCCATCCAAGCTACCATTAAGTGGGATTGAAATGACAAAAATCCCTCTCTGTCAACTGTCAACAGACACATACCTCTCCATTTCTTGCAAAGACCTTGTGCTTTTTGAAAACCCAATTATTGATACCCCATGAAAATGATAAGCCTCTCCCATCCTTTGTCTAAGATTGAGCTGTTGAAGTGAAGAATTTGATGGTTTATTAGGTGGAACTAAGAGAACAGTTTTGGTGCGAGTGAAACAGTTTAAGCAGAAAATAGATTGAAGTTAAGAGCAAAGATTTGATTTGGAATTGTAGTTGTGGCTTTGCTTGCTGGGTTTGGATGAGTACCAAAGTGAAGCCTAAAGGCATAGAGTTGTTACCTGGTCCCAATTTGAGCTCTATTCCAGGCCAAATAAAGCTAGGCTTACAAGGGATGGGATAAGAACATGAGTCCATGATCTTGAAAACAGTCTCAGCCTTATAAGGAAGCATGTTGTTTGGGGTTGGTGTAGGTGGTGGTTTCTCTCCATGGATAATGGAGACATAAGGAAGAGGATGAGGGAGAGAGAGAGATGGTGGGGTCTGGATCTATGGAATTTTGTTGAGGATTCATTTTGGTAGTTGGTGATAGAGTGAGAGAGAGAGAGAATCATCAAAAGGGCAGTATAATGTGAGGAGGTGCTGGTACTAAATTAGATTTTGTATTGACATTACTTAGTATTTTAGTATCATCAAATCATTGGTATTTTAGTACCATCACCTCCTTGGTATTTTAGTACCAGCACATCCTCTAGTTATAGCAGGTTGCTGTGTATCGGTATTGACATTACTTTAGTATTTTTTTTAATGCATTTAATGTAGATTTCAATTGATTATGTTTTAAATAATAAACATCCATTTAATTCTATGTGTGATGTATTAATTGAACAAGGGCAGCCTGCATTATGCATCATCCTAGTGCTGCATATTTGTCATGAATGGTAATGACAACCAAAGTAACAGATGCATGCATTCATTACTTCACATCATAGTCCTATATACCTTTGTGGTTGAAGTATATGAGTTTGACTTTATAGTGACAAATGATGATGTCACTGGTAAAATCAGCATGGTTGATTCATTTCTACCAAAGTTTGGCCTCCATATTCTGAAAATAAAAGGAGAAATTACATTAAATCTGCAACATAATTGGCATTTAGGAGCAGTAAAATTCAGGTGTAAAAATGATCATTCCATTTTGGCCTCATATGATCACAGAGACATATCTATATCCTAGAGGTTAGCAAAAGCATGTTTCCATTGGAAATCTAGGTCCATTACTCCATAGGGCATCATGCGGACTGTTCAATTGCACTTTAACTTTCTTTTGGAATTAAGCTTATTGCCTTGATGCTGGTTATCTATATGAATTGAAGGTTATTGACTAATCTCTCTGGCGTTTCTTTTCTTTGGTTCAAGATGGACTCCTTTGATGGTTGCCCGTTCATGGCATAGAAGTGAACTTGAGGAGATACTTAGCACACAGCCAGAATGCCAGCCACAAATGTGTCCTTCACGATATCTATCTCTTCCCCTTATGAGTATTGTCAAAATTGCTAGGTGAGTTTGGTTTGCAAATATATTGTATTGGTGATAATACAGCGCATTAACCTATTTTTATGTACTCGCTACTCATGAACCTTGACTTTTGATCTCACCCTTCTCAACCTACTAAGGTTTTGGACTCTTCCCTAGGAGGCTGAGAGCTTTTTTTAATCTTTAATGTCTTTTCAAATGTAATCTCTAGTGGTTCAAGTGAAGTATGACTCAGAGAAGTGCAGAGGCAAGTAGAGCCTTTGCATGTTAGCATTACTCCACGAAGAGGCTTATGGAAAGGGGGGACATGAATTAGAGCTTGTATCCTCTAATTGGAAATCTGCATAAGAAAATCACTGACAATCATACAAAGTTTTCTTCATGGTCATTAGACTTTGGTCTTATATGTTTGTAACTTATTCTGCATGGACATGGTTACACAGGTGTGGGTATGTATTTTGTGTCAAACAGTCTCTATTGCCGAGCAACTTTAGGCAGTGATTGCCTTAACCAAGTATTTCTAGTTATCATTTTATTTTGTGCTTAAGTTTTATATTTGTTGTCGAACCACCTGATCCAAAACTGATATGGTTTAGGAAATCATATGCTGTGTGGATCAAAAACATGTTTTATGGTACAAGAAAAATATTCTTTTAACATGTTATAACATTGTGGAGAACTTGATCCTACATAATACAGTGATGAAATTCAAGAAATGTAAAACTTTTATTTTGTTTCATTCAAATTTTGTGCTAATATAGTATGCTTGCACTTTACTGACAAATTGGGATGTGGTATAGAATGGTTATATGTCATACTGATTACTATTTTGGGGTTGTTTCCAGAGAATGTGGATGGAGGAATGAGGATCTTCTAACCACATGCCAAGATCCATGTGTTGTTTGTCTAGAAAGGACATGCACAGTTGCTGCAGAAGGTTAGTTACTTTCAGTAGTTAATAATTCCCAATATTCCGCGTGGCTGGGAAAATTGTGAATATCAAAACCATAACCATCCCACCACCTCAAATACCCTCCTTAGTCCAGCGCAAGAAAAGAGAAAAAAATATAAATACAAGAAAATTTCAGAAGTTCAGATCCTTCAAAAAAAATAAATAAATAAATAAATAAAAACTCTTATTTTTGTATTGTAACAATTCTTTAGTTTTTCTAAACATAAATCTATTAGGACATGTCCTTTGCTGCTAAAAAATGACATTGCTTGATGCATCAAACGGAAGATGGGGTTACCATTTGATACCGTTCAGTAAGGGGTAGTAAAGAGGTGATACATGGGTGTAGTGGTAATGATTTGTTATGATGGTCAAAAAATTGATATGATTGCATTAGCAATAGGGTGTGCTGTGGGTGGTGCTAGTTTTGATTAGATTTAATCAGGTCATAAACTTTTAATTTCAACAGTACAATGAAGGGCACATGTTCCCAAACTGGCATTAAGAGTACAAGTTTCACAAGAAAGCAAATTAAAGTGCAAAGGAATGGTAAACATCATAAACTCAACAGTTCACTAAAGCTATGAGAAAATAAAATCTTTTTGGCATTCGAGGGTTTTTTTTTTTTTAATTTTTTCTCGACTTTGAACTGGATACGCATTCAAAGACGTCAGATCTCTAACATTGCAATGATAAATATAGGTTGTCCGTTGTAAGATCTGCAAGTAATACAAAGTTTGGTGAGCGAGTCAAGTTAAGATTTCGGCAATTTTAGTGAAATAGGTGACTTTTGTTTAAAGAGTTTGTTTGGCATAAGTGAATTCCATAAGGTTCCATTTAAATAGATGGTTTAGATTTGGTATCATGTTGATTTTTCATGATTTTTTACTCGATACACATCTAAATATTCAGTCATTTTAAACAATTATTTATACAAACTAGAAGTTTTTTGGGAATAGCAAATAAGGAAATTCATTCACTTATGTACCCTATTGATGAAGTTCATTTGAAATTTGAAAATGAAATCAATTCAATATTCATTGTTCCAAACATAATATAAGTTTCTTTGGTTTAGGTTTTTGTCTTCTTTATAAATTTTGTTTATCTCATAAATATTTGATTTTCACTGTATATAAGGAAAGTAAGCAATATTGCTTTCCATTATTCTGTTAATATATTCTACAAATCTTTCCAAAACTCTTTTTTCTTTTTTACTTGGCAGTGGCAAATTACAAATACTTGCGGCAATATTAATGTGTATAGCTGAATGTTCCAGGTATTGTTAAATCTTAAGGATCACTAAGTAATGGATTTGATGTGCAATTATGCAGGTTGTGGTCATGAATTCTGCACATGGTGTGCATTATATCTCTGTTCTACATTTTGTGCCTCAGCTGCTGCTCATGGTCCCCTGGGGTCTGTTACCTGCCCTCTCTGCAGGCATGGCATAGTTTTGTTTTTGAAGCTCCCAGGGACAAGGCCAATGGTGAAGACAATTGCCAGAACAAGTTTATCACTAGCCTTCTGCACATGTTCCGGCGAGGAGCCAGAACCCAATTCCATGATCACACCACTTTGCAAGCCAGATCTTGGGTGCACCAGAATTTCCCCTCTTTCCTCGTCTTTCCGCTCTTTAAGTTGCCAGAAGTTCCCATCAATGAAATTCAATGGTAGAGGTTGCTTGGGAACTCCAGACACAAGTCCTTCTTTAGTTCCTTGCACTGTTGATAGGAACCTGCGCAAACAGTTAGTAAGGTGTTCAAGGTCACGACTTGGACGATCAACTTCTAGCAATGACAGTGATCGAAGGAGGTCTTGGCTATCTGCTCTCAATGATTATGTAACTATAGGAAGTGGAAGCTGACATTTTATTCAATTCTTTTGTCTCCTTTTCCTTGCTATTAATTTTTAAATTTTTGTTTCACCATTTCATTTTGTCGATAATTCATGTTTGTAATCTTGGTTGTAAATATGAAAAAGCATCCGCAAACATATGGAATAAAACTCTTGAGATTTAGCTGTTCAAAACAAGAGAAAGGCCTTCTGTTTTATTTTATTTTTCCATCTTGATATTGGATGAGATTTTATCTTATTAGGTTGCTTCTGGAATCAGAAATAGAATGCAAATTTTGAAATAAGATTTCATTATTATTTTTTATTTAGAATAATTTTTTATTTATGTTTTTATTTTTGAGTAATTTTAATTTATATTGAAATGGTAAATTTTTAATGTTTATGTATAACTTGAAATATAATTTTTTGAATTTAGAAATGTATTTTCCATTACAAAATGTGTACGTTATCTATATTTTGACTAATTTCATTGACGGTCCTTGCGCTATTAACCGGATGATATTATAGTTTTTAAATTTTAATTTATAATAATAAATTCACTGAACTTTAATTTAAGTAACATCATAATTTTTTAACTTTAATATGTAACATTAAATCTCATAAATTTTAATTTCAGTAATAGAAAATTTTTTCACGCCATTTTCTAATAAACACTTTAACAGAATGCTGAAATGGCATGTCACATGTAAAATAAATAAAAAAAAAAAAAGTTAGCTCACTAAGTCTGAAGATAATAAATTTGGTCAGTTGCAGGATTTAAGAGAGTTTTGAAAGATGATTTAATTTAAAGTTCAAATTGATGAAAAAGATAGAGAGAGAAAAAAAAATGAGTTAAAATCCGAAAATTTCTTTTACCTTTAGAAATTAATTATTAAGATTTGTTGACATGCGTCCCACGTGTATATTTAATAACTTGGTTTTTTTTTCTTTTTTTGTTTTACACGTGGCATGTTAAGTTAGTATTTTATTTAAATAAGAAACATTCTATTATTAAATTTGAAATTCAGATATCATGGTATTACTGAAATTGAAATTCAAAAAGTTTACTGTTATAAATTGAAATTCATGAATCATAGTATTACTGAAATTGAAGTTCACGGGCATTTATTATTATAAATAGAAGTTTAGAAATCATAACATTACTTAATAATAATTCAGAGATTATAAGTGAAAATTAGCCTCATATTTTACTTTGTTCTTGTTAAAGCAGTTAATGTGTTAGGTATCATTTGTTTTAAGGGATTTTTTTGTGGTAAATTTTACAAAATTCATATATTGTAGTTCAGTTTTTTATTTGGTTTGAAAAATTAAGTTACATTTTTATAAATTTGTTTAAATCTATCATATCCTAAAAACTTAAAAAAAGAAGGATTTGTAAACTCACATGGGACGTAAGTTTTTAATTCCATGGATTTTATCCAAATATATGAATTTTAACTAATTCTATAGATTTAAAATTCATCATGCTAAAATTTTTAATTGATTTGACTCTAATTAAGGGTTTAAATTAAAATTTTCACATTTTGGCAGGAACGAAAGGCTCAATGGTTCATCTAAGTGAGTTCAATGAATATGAATTGCATCACCAAATCTCATTGGTTTATAAGTTTAACAATATAGTGATCAATTAGACCTTGATCAAATTTTACTTATAGTATTTAAGTTGAATTTGAAAAAAATAATCAAATTATTTAAATTCAATTTGACTTAATTCAAATTAAAGTTTAAATATATTATTAATTTTTTTATTATTTTAAATAGAGTTTAAACAAAAAATTAAGATCAATTAATTAGGTTAAGTTGAATTTAGACCAATTATATATATAATAAATCATTCAATTTCACCAGATCTACACTGGATTTGGCACGAAACGAAATGTTAAGATTAATACTTTGGCCAAAAAAAAAAATGTTGGGATTAATAGAAGTGTTATTTATTTATTATCTTAAAAATAATAATGATTGAATTCCATCAATTACAAAATCATCTTACTGTTAAAATCATTTTACATCATCAAGCCAAACGAACTGTTTTACCATTTAAATTTCTAATTGGGGGTAAAAATGTGAAATTTTTTGAACTATTCCTTTTCAAATTTTCTAAAATAAGTTGCCATGACTTTGAGCTCATCATCTATTGTGATTAAACCTATTCGTGTTCCGATTATAAGTCTTAATTAATAAAAAAAATTATGAGCCAAACAGATAAAATTTTAAAAAATTAAATATTTTCTAAATTTAAATCTAGTCCATAAACGAGTTTACTCGTGACGTAGTACATTAAAATTCCCATATAATGAAATGAAGCACATTATTGATATCACACAAGAAAATAATTGTTAAAATTTCATTTTGTGAGATTTTGGTTCATACTATCTTTTGCAACTTGCTAATATATATATATATATATATATATATATAACCAATAAAATAATGGATCCCATATGAAAAACATTAAATCTCTCTTATCTTAATTAATCATGTCACACGGACAAAAATAATGATAATAATAATAACTTCATATTTTCTATGAAAACCAAAAATCTTAATATGTAGATGTCTTGATACATTTTTTATTGGTTTAAAGGTTATTTTGGCTCCCTAATTTTTTTTAAAAACTCTTAAATAAATCTTCACGATACCTTTTTACTATAATTCATATATATAATTTTAAAATAAAAATCAATTTTATTTTTTATTGGCAGAAAATTAGTGCGCGTCTACCACTCAGAAAAATTTCATGTGATTATAATAAATAAGGAGCTAATTTATAAAAAATAATATTTTATTACAATCATTTGAATTTTTTTAATGACGGCAGATATGCATTAATTTTATGAAAAAAATTTAAAAAAAAATTAATTTTTTTAAAATTTTATGTATGAATTATTGCCAAAAAGTGTAGCCAGGATAATCTGAAAGTCCAACTTACAAAAATCCAACCTTGAGGTGCAGTGCAAATTGACAAAAGCGAATATGGAACTGCACCCAAAGTTACAACTGCCATCTTCAATATCAATCAATCAATTGCTATCACATCCAAATCAAGAGCAAATTCTTATGGATTTATCAAGAATTATCCAAAATATTTCTGTCTGTTTGCAGTAGCCTTCTGTTTTTCCATATATATATTTTTTATATCAAAAAAATAAAAATAAAAAATCCACAGAATGTGTACTTTCAATTTCAAAAAAAAAATTATATTATAATAAAAATTGCAAATATCCATTCATCCAAATGATTATTTATCTATCAATACTAAAAAGAATTAAATAAAATAACTGTATCGAAATGAAGTGGGAGTTCTTATATGCTAACAAGCTATAAATGAGAGGAATAAATTAATATCGTGAAAACAAAATTATACTTAATGGAAGAGAGAACCTACACAAATCTATTCTCTTTCCTTTTGCTTGACAAGCAATGAAAACTACAAGACATGAGAACTTCATAGATAGATAAAATTGATACATCAAGAAAACCAAGGAAATATGATCATATATCAGCAATACTACAATTCATAAAGAAAAACATTAAAAATATATCAGCCAGCTCTAAATAAAGAAAGCTCAGGAGGGATAAATGAGAAAAGAAAGAATGGGATGGTTGGCCAAGAGAAAAAAATATAATTTAACTATCAACGGAATAGAAAGCGGCTATTATAATTATGCAAAACATTAAAAGTCTTGCAAGGTCAAGAAAAAAATTAAAAAAAATTACATATATATAAGTGAGAAGCTCAGTAAGGATAGCATCATAAAAAAACTATTTCAATTGTTGCTTGATCCTCCATTTATGGTGGAAGCCAAGAGGATACTGGTACTTTGTCTTACAAACTTCCATTGAAAAGAAACTCTTGTCCGAGGGAAAAAAGACCCTGAGCATATGTATATATGAGAAAGAAAAGACAAGCAAAGGAGAAGGTAGAGAAGTGATAGAAAAAGGCAAGAAGATGTGGGTATTGAAGAGATAGATAGAAGAGTTTATTTATATAGTGGAAAAAGAAATAAATAAATAAATGTGTTACAGAAAGTACTGACATTCCAAAAATATGTATATATTAGTTCCAGGAAATAGTTTAAAGAAAGTATCTGATTAGAGTGGAACCAAAGAACATGTGAATATAACAAGGAATTAAAGGGAGTAATTGATTTCTTTTCTTAATTTATTATTATGAGATATTTTGTAAGGAAGTGTATAGGATTATCAACAACAGAAAAAATGGTGATTGATTTGAGAGAAGGGAAGTAAAGTACAAAATGTGACTTAACCATATCTCTAATCTCTCTGTTTCACAAATCTTTTATCCTCTCAGTTACGTAAATTCGAAAGAATAAGAACAAGGAATAGCATATATAGGGACTCGGATTTTCAACTTCTTGAAATTTTCCCTTCTTTTTTTTTTTAGTTCTACCAGGGATAGTGTAGACTCTTGAATATTACATGAGAAAAAAAAAAAGAATATTACATGAGAATAATATCACATTGATTTAACTTAAATAAAAATTTTGGGTTAGATATATAATTTATATCACATGAAAATTTTTATCTATAACATAGTCTGTTTAGCATCATATGGATCTCATTAATGATAATAATTACGAATATGTTTAGTATCAAACTGATAATTATATTAAATATTACAACTTAATATAGGAAAAAAAATAAATTTAAAAGTTAAATTTGCAATTTTTTAGCATCTCAATTTTAAAAGCTAACTTGTTAAAATTAGAGAATTTATTTTTATATTAATTACTTAATATTTTTATATTTAATTAATATGAGATATTTTAACATTCTTCCTCAAGTGACAATAAAATATTTAAAATTTTTATTTAAAATAATTAGAACCAGATAAATTAAAAAGATAATTAAGTATTTTGGATAATGGTTAAATCAAACCAATCGGCATAATAATTAGATACTTTCATTAAACTAAAACATCTAACAAAATAATTAGATACTTTAAATAAATTGAAATAATCGATAAACTAATTAAATAAATATTATTAATCTATTATGATATTATATTAAGTTTTTAATGCTTTATCACTAGACTAGACTGTTGTTTTTTTTTTTTTTACCACTAGAGTATTACCTTATTATTGTTCTTGAGATGTTAATGAACAGCGTGGTTGTGCAATCAATACGTATAAAAGAGAAAGGTAACATGCAGTGTTGCTCTGTCTTTTTCTTTCAGTTTCCTCCTCTGTAAAAGCCTTATTTTTCTTCTACTTTGACTTGGTCTTCTTCCAAATTTCTTTTCTTCTGTTTTGTGTGCCTGATACATACTCATTACCCTCTGTCAATAACTATGCCTTTCATTGACCAAATACAGTAACGCAATCCTAGATAATTTTTGTCTATATTTAATATATATACTAATTTAATAAAATAAGAATACAGATAATAAAAAAGAATATCAATATTTTTTTATTGAGTAAAAAATATATAAAAGAGTCATATTTAGTAAAATATCTTATTATTTATTGATTTGATATAAAAAATAAGTCTATATATTTAATGTAAGTAAAAATTTTCTTGCAATCCTCGGATATTTTAATTTATTTATAGTATAATAACCTTGTATGAAATGATAAATTTAAATTCCAATAGAAATCTAATTAATTAAAAATTATATATAACTGAAAAATTAATATTTCAATAATAAAAATTTAAAATCCCTGTTGTATATAAAGTTTCAAATTTGAAATGAATGTGAATTTTAATTCATTTATATTGAAATTGTTTTTATAGCTAACAAAATTATGAAATTGAGCTAGAGTCAGAAGTATGATCAACAAACAAAAATTTGAAATGAAGGTATAAGAGGAGGTACTCAATGAACTTTTAATTTGATAATATTATAATCGTTTTCAAAATTGACGAGTCTTGATTTTCAATTTGTCAAATCTAAATTTATCAAAACAAAAAATAGAGTAAGGTTTATTAAAATGAGAAAAAGTTGCCCCTTGATACATTACTAATAGCTACATCTAGTAATTTGAAACATGAGATTTAAATCTAGTGGTATTGAAATTATTTTCAATATTAAAAAATTTCGAGTCCGAATTTTTAATTGGAGTTAAATTTACAAAAGAGAAAAAACTTATATGTATGACCAACTCTTAATTTTGTTCTGAATAAAAATAATAAATTAGACAAAGAAGTGATAGCTTCTAGTTAATGTATATTTCCAAAAAACTTAAGTTGTTGTTGACATTTCAAATCTGAAATAGAATAAGCCAAACAATGAGTAAAAGGGGTTATGAGAAATACACTTGAAATGGTAAAGAGTGATGAAAAAGGCAACTGATGTACAAAGCTATGGTAAGAATATGGCAAGTGAAAATTTCAGAATTTAATGGTGGGCAATGGGCATAATTACCTAGCTAGCTTGAGTATAGTATCCTTAATAATCATGCACCATATATAAGCCGAAAATCTTCAGTTAGAGAGATATTCAGGAGCTTATTTGCGTAAATTTTTTTTTTTTTTTTTTGAACTTCAGAATTCATTACCCAATAACTTTGTGCATCTATATAGCTATGGTGATTCTACATTCTCCTTGCATATGTATATTAGATTTTGTAGATATATAAGATGAAAGGCATGCATGGCTATTGACTGTAGTATATAAATAAACTTCTTAAACATGAATTCTTGAACACACGCACACACACACAATATCCAATGTCGGATAGCCTGCCAAACGATATCTTTTGATGCTTTGCGGGTGATAAAAAACATAACGCAGCTTTGCAAGCCAAAAGCTGGCTTTTGTCTCTCTTTATTTATTTTTCTTTTTTCCCAATATTAGTATTAAATCAAAATACATCAGTATATTTGTGTTTATTTTTTTTTTTAGAAGGATATAGAAAGAGCTTTGCAAAAACTCAATGAATGAAAAGGCTTTTTGCCAAACAATAGCGTTAACATGATTAATTGATACTAGAATAAATAAATGAGTAACATTATCTACTTGCCAATACTGAAAATGAACAGAGTAAAACTGTTCAAATGATAATAAAGATTTACAATTCTTAATCAAAACATCAAACTCAGATAAATTCAAGAAATAAGATATTAAAACTTGAATTATTCGCTGACGATCACTCTCAAATAAAACCTGTTAAAATCTCAAAATTTTCACCCATAAAATAGTTTCACGAAAAGCTATTGGCTCAGCTTCTTAATTATTAGATTTATATCAACAAACAAAAAAAAAATTAATTATGACAATTGCATCGGTAAATATTAGAAACGGCAGACTTAGCTTCTCAATTTTAGATGGCGAAAATATATCTATATAAAATAATGAGCAATCGAAATATTTTTATTTTAAAAAATAAATTTTTTATATATCAAAAATAAATAGTTATAACCGATAAAAATAGCGTATTTATTCTCGCATTTTTCAATTAGAATAATATCAAAAGTAAATTAAGTTTATTCGTAGTATTATCTAGGTAGTTATCCTTGTGAATTTTTATCTTTTAATATAAATTTTATAAATTTTTAAATGAATATGCATCTTATAATATATTAATTTTTAAGAATTAAAGTTCTAAATAACTTAAAATATTACTTTATTTTTTATACCTATAATTTTTTATTGTATTTAAATATTTGAAATAGATTAGACAATAGCGAATTGAGTTCAAACTTAAAATTAAATTTAAATATTATAATTTTATTTTTTATATAATTTATGTATAATATTTATATAATGACTCATAAATTCAAATTTAAATTTGAGCCAATTTCAGTATATTCAATTTACAATTTAAAATTAATAAATAATCAAATAAAATTTCAATGTTAGAATATTTTCTTAAATCAATTTCAAATATGAGAAATAAAATTTAATTAAATTTGAATTAATTTCAATTTTCAATTTGTCTAATCTGAATTGAACTGTCATTATAATAAACTCTCAAATTAAAACGTAAAAACAAAAGGTATTTTTTAACTTAATAGAAAGGATACAGAGGATAACCAGTTGATGCGGCACAAAAGTAGGAGAGGATAGGGTTTCTCCAGTGAGTTGTTTCTTCAGTTTTGGAGTAATTATTCCAGTGAGACTGACCATACTGTAAGCAGGGAAATATTTTCTTGAAATTCTTCCACACTTCACCGAAACAGAGCGTGCAATACAAACTATATAGTAATGGGTACAAGTTATTTTACATATTAGATTATGATTATTTTTTATATATTTATATTTTAATATATTTATAATAAAAAGTAACAATAAAATTCTAAAATAAAATTTAAAAAAGAGATTTAAAAAATTGCAAACATGATTCAGTGTTCACTAAATATAAATTTTAAACTCGATCCTTAAAAATTTAGAACATGACATACATCAAATTTTCATTTGAATTTTCATTTTTATCAATTAAGTGCATTTAATAAAAATTTATCACTCCATTTATGTTTTTCTTCAATATTTTCTTTATTATAATATCCTCCTTTATTTTTGTTGAGATTTTCTTACAAAATAAAGTAAAATTACAGAAAAATATTGAGAATTTTTTAGAAATGAGTTAAAAGATAATAAAAAATAAAAAAGATAAATAAGTTAAATAAAGTGAATATTTAAGTATGATATCATTTATTAAGTAAATAATATAACTTAGTTTTCAGCTTGAAATTCTGATCAAACACACTTAATTACAAAAAAATTTAATTTTTCACACATAATAAAAAATAAAATTTAGACACTTAAATAAAAAATAATTAAAATCAGACACTAACAATATAAATTATCCCTCCAAACTTACAGTTTCAGGAGAGTGAGGAACATACGGCTACTTAAGCGCGTGAGAGAAGAAGAGGTAAGGATCTTTCACTGCTCAGCTTTTAATCTGAATAATCATCACAACCTTTGTGATGTGACCACACATGATCAAGTCCTCAGTCTCTTCTCTTTCCCTATTTAATACTCTTATTATTTATATTTATTTATTTATTACAATAATAATAATAATAATAATAATCCTTCCACTTTGTCGTCTATTAAACTGTCTTCCTCATGTTTGCGGAGTCAAACAGTCCACCGCAAATAAAGATAGGATAACTATATATATTTAATTAGGTACACTTTTCGTCACAAAAAAATTATTTATTATTTTTTTTATAATATTTTAAAATAATTATTTATTATAAAAATAATTATAATTATTTATTTAGTTTATTTTTATTAATTAAAAGATATATATTTTTAAAATTAATAATAAAGGTAATAATAAATAAATATATATAAAAATATAAGTATAAAATTTAATAAAATTTATAAGTTGATAAGCAATTAATAATATTTTCTTAAATTGTGTAAGAAAAAAAGTAGATAATTTTTTTAAGACGAATAAAGTAATTAATTAATAGATTATTCTTTAAATTCATTTTAAATCTCAGAATTTTAATTTATTGGTCAAAAATTATTGTATAGGTCACTATGCATATAATCTAAGAAAAAGAATAGATTTGCAAAATTATTTTTGATAAAAAAATCTGAGATTTATTTGCCAGTAGTTTGAAGTTTTCGTCTCTAATACTATTAGTCAATATTAATGTGATAAAATCAATAATAAAGTGGTACTGACTTCACAAGACTATTTAAAAATAAAGAATTGAGATCGACGAGTACTATGTTAGCACCGCTTCATTATTAACTTTATCACGTCAGTATTGACTAATGATATTAAAACTATATATTATAAACTACTAATGAATTTTTTCTCTTTTTATCCAAAAAAATGCACAGATTCATAAGTATAAAAAGTAAAATCACAGGATATTTGTTTTATATTTTTCCCTAATATCTAATTTATTAAGTTTAATATATTTTTTCATGACAAATTTTTAAATTGAATTTGACCAAGACTGAATTTTTTTAATATATTACAAATATTTAAAGATGTAATTATAGAAGTAGTATTTCAATTTCGGGAAATTTTCATTTAGGTGTATGATTTTATTTTTTATATCAATCATCTGAATGAGTATTTTTTTTCAAATAAAGTACATTTAATTGAAATGTATTATCCATGTACTAGAATGAATTATTTTATCTCAACCCCCATTTTATTAATTACAATCTTATAATTGATGATCGGTCATTAATCTCTTAATGTTTAGTGGGCTGGATTTCTTATATGGACTCTTGGTGAGCTCGCCAATTAGTTGGCCTGTAGGAAACAAAGACAAACAATGTGAAAGGGGCCAAGCCTTTTGACTTATCAAAGACCTTCCGACGCTCAAATTAATTCTGAATGAAATAGGATCAGATTTTGGAAAATTTCCCTTAATCAGCTCAATTGTATCTTAGTGAGATAAGGAGTTGAGATTATGTAGAATTATCTACCTTTCATGGTGAGGATACCTTGCCTTTATAGTGTTCTATATGGTAACTTGTAGAAGAAGGTTGGCATAAGTCCCCAAGATAGTGAAGTATGCTAAGTGCAAGTTCTAAGGTGAGCATCCTATGTCAAGGAAAGTGGGCATTGAATGTGTGTTAGGGCATGATTCCAGGCATGATGCTCTGGCGAAGGAGACTTTGGTTTGACAAATGTTAACTACTTAGGTGCGGCTCTCATTAAATGCTGAATAACTCATACGACAATAGCTTCACATGGAACCCCTAGCTCATTAATGAAATGACATAAATGAGTCACCTCATCTTATGTTAGTTAATGAGCTGAAAAGCTGGGCTTGACTAATTCTATGTATTAGACTCAAATGATTTGTTTCATCAATTTGGACTTTTCATTGCTTAGAGGCCCATTTAAAAATTAGACAATTTTATTCCTTATCAATTGAAATATTTCTTTCCTTTATTTGAAAGAGAGAGAGAGAGAGAGAGAGAGAGAGAGAAGTAAGGGAGATGAATAGAGTGTATATTTAGGTATGGACCGCATGGCATTATTTATTAAATAAATTGACATTTTAGTTATTTTAGATAAAAAATTTTAACTAAATTCACTTAATTGTGGAAAAAAAAAGTTATTTGTTCAAACGCAAATTAAACACTAAAATAGAAAATCTGACAAAATTTCAATACTAATAATATAATTATTCCACATTCAAAAGAAATAAGGGTTTTTCTAACTAGTACTCATAGGGCACCCTTTAAAAAAACTAATTCTCATAAAATTAAATAGTTGATAAATTACATTATTATTATTTGTTATAAATATAATGGAGAAAAATAAAAGTAAAAAATATAGAGAAGAGAATAATTTTTCTAAATTTTCCATTCAATAGTATTAGACTCTTTATATAGATTACAAAAGAGAAGGAAATAGGAAATTTTTCTAATAAGAAAAATATAATCAATATCAATATGAAAACTAGAGTATTCATATATATGAAAAGACATCAATCAAATCCTATAATATATCATAACACTCCCCCTTGGTATCTTTTACAGAGAATATGTCTTATCAAAATCTTATTAAGAACAAACCTAGTGGAAAAAAATCTTAGTGAAGAAAAAAAGAGTATATTATTCTTATAGAGATTTGTGCCATAACACTGTCTCGTTAAAAACCTTGCTAGGAAAACTCAATGAGACAAAACGTAGGCTAAGGGAAAAAGAGTACAGTGCACTAAAATCTCCCTCTCATGAAAATATGATTTTTATCAAATATCTCTTAGTCAGCGCATGCCAATTTTGTTAACTAGCTTTTCAAATGTGGTTGTATCTAAATATATTTAAGGATATTACTTGCGCCATGAATATGCCTTGTTAAAAATCTTGTTAAAAAACCCAGTGGGAAAAAAAATATAGTTAAGGAAAATAGTACATTTCATGCGCTATTTTGTTATTGCACAAATTGGCTCATTAAAATCTTTGTCCAAGAAAATCCTATGGGATAAAAGCTTGACTAAGGAAAAAGAGAACAATCATATACTAATTCACTCCCCCTGATGAGGATAGATTTTAACATGGCATATACTAATTAATAAAATAATGCCGTTTAAATATCACATTAGGTAAAGATTTAGTATATAAGTCTGTTAGGTTGTCACTCAAGCGAATTTGATGGATATCTCTTATAGAGCTTATGTATATATAAGAATTTGGGTGAAATTTATGTCTACTTCATTACTCTTGATAATATCACTTTTAATTTGTGCAATGCAAATTGCATTATTCTCAAAATACAATGGGAGTATCTTTTAGTGAGGTACTTCAGTACTATAAAAACCTTTATAAAATTGCAGTATCACCATAAATGAATACATAGCTAGTCTAAAATCTACCATCATGGAGACTAAGCAAATAACCAATACTCGCATATAGACCAATTTCAAATATGAATCATAATATTAATAGTATATTGAAGATAATTTTTTACACCACTCTAACATCTCTTGGTAGGTGCAGAGCTATACCTAGTTAAGAATTTTTCTCACAAATGTAATTTCAGGTCTGATGCAATTTGCAATATACATGAGTGCCCCTATAGCACTTATATATGGTACTTCAATATCAAATAGCTCTTTATTATCTTATTTAGGTCTAAGAGAGTATCTCTTTACTTCAGGTGAGAGGACCACCACTGATATGTTTAAGGGAAAAGATTTATCTATATAAAATTGTTTAAATACCTTTTCCACATAAGTAAACTGGTGTATTATGACTCCTTGATAATCAGTATGAAGGCTGATATAAAATTTCATTAAATTTTTCATTTCCAACTCACTTTTCAAATAGATACATACTTCTTTGAGTTCTTTAGGAGTCACACTGATATTTAAATCATCAACATATATTGCAACAATAACATCTACCATTCTATGGTCTTTTTTGAATATAAATGGACATAGTATATTATTCACATATCTTTCTTTCAATAAGAATTTACTCAAACAATTACACCATATATCCATATTACTTTAATCCATACAAGGACTTTTGCAATTTGATGAAATACATGTCACTTGTTTAATGTACATTCATTTCTAATATCTTTAATTCTTCTGGGATTCTCATACAAATATCATTGTCATAAGGCATATATCAAGCATTTTTTTAACTGCCATACTAATCGAATAATGAAATATGATCATTTTCATAATAAGAGAATTATTTTTCTCATAGTTAATAATATACCGAGTATAACTCTACTTTAATTGCCTCTTTCCATGATGATCAATCATGTTTATGCTATTATTTAGTTATACTTATAGATTTTGGATCCAGATTTTCTCTTGAAACAACAAGAGCTATTGTTGAGGTAAATTCATCGTCGACGATAATTAAATTTCTATCAACTCTTTCTCTTATATCACAAAAATAATTGAGATCTCATAGTTTTTATTTATATGATCATCAATTCTAGAAGCCATATTTAGAGGATCTAATTGTTTCGTTGTCTTAGTCTATGTCTCATAATTGGCTATACCTCTTTGACTGAGATCTTCCTCTTTAGAAGATTTCTCTTCAAGAGATTTTATAAGTGACGCTACTTTTTTTTTTGTAGATTTTTATCTTTAGTTCTAATTTACTATCATCGCTTCTGGCACGTAGTGAGATTGATTGATTTTCTATTTGCAATTGAAACCACAATCCTTACTGGGGTATTAGCAGTTGTAATATGAGACTTTGCCACTTTTTTAGCATTTATAAATGTATTTGGCAGTTAAGTTGCAATTTGTTGCAACTATATTATTTTGTGAATTTCTGGTTCACTCTAACTTGTACGTGAATCAAAATTATTTAAAGAGTTTTCCTTCCAATAAATTTCTCAACATTCTTTAGCACTGCAGGTACTTTTCTCCCTTTAATATTGAGAAATGTGCCTCATCAAAATAAATTCTTAGTTTCTTTTGTGGACCTATTATTACACATTGAGATAGTGATATTAATACATTTACTGCTCATGTCTTTGTACAAGTTTCAAAGGAGAGTATGTATCATATATATAATGACATTCATGCCAAACTTTCAAGGTTTAATTATTAAACTATAAGTTCAATGCTTGAATTATAGGTTCAACGTAGTATGTTGTGCATGTATATTGGGGATAAAATAATAATGAAATAAATCATTATAATGCACAACTTGTGAAATCCTTACAAATTACTCTTTTAGGGAGTTTACATAAAATCACCAATATTGAGTTATATCCTCTATATGAGTTGTTACTCTTTTAGAGTTTTCATGATCTACCAAATAATTTAGAGCATTCACTTCAGGGAATGCAATTGTAATAGTGAGCATTGTTTGATGATTTCTCATTAGCAATTATTCTTTGCAACAACTAGGAGACAAATAATATTTGTAAATTTTCACTTTTTATACTATTACTACAGGAGCATGCAATGTATTATAATACATTTCACAAAGATAAAAACATATTTGTAAGAAACAACTTAATATAAATCATTGATTTAAAATCAATATAAAAATACTTAATAAATAATTCACTAACACTTTAAACTAGTGTTTAAATTGAAAACATAAATCAAACTAAGGTAACTAAAAGAAACACATAATTTTAGGCATTTATATTGCCATCACCAATCAAATGATCAATTTTTCCTTCAGGATTCTTAAAAAAATCTGACACATCTAAATGTGTGATATTAATAGAGTTATCACCAAAATCATCATCATTTTTTTTTGCCAAATTTGCTTCTATATTTTCGTCTTTCTTTTTCAAGGACTCTTGATAGAGAGTAGCAAGATGCTTTAGCGTACAACAGTGACGAGACCAATGTCCTTTCATGCCATATCGATAGCATTGATTTTCTGTATTTTGCTTTGATCCATTATTCTCTTTCTCTTTATGATTCTTCCACTTCTGGTGGAAAGATGCATTATTATTTCTATGATCACCACGATTGCTATTATTATGATTTCGGCCATAACCTCAACCAAGTCCTCGACCACGATTATGTTTTCATCCTCTTTCTCATCCAATATTATTATATGTTGTCTCATTCATTTCAAGGAATGGAGTAGAACCAATTGGACAAGTTTCATGATTTTTCATTAAGAGCTCATTATTTTGCTCAGCAACAAGAAGACATGAAATTAATTCAGAATATTTATTAAAACCTTTTTCTCGATATTGCTTCTATAGGAGCATATTCGAGGCATGAAAAATATTAAATGTCTTCTTTAACATATCATGGTCAGTAATATTTTCTCTATATAATTTCAATTTAAAACTAATTCTGAAAATTGCAGATTTATATTCACTTACAATTTTAAAATCTTGCAATCGTAAATACATCTATTCATAATGAGCCTTTGGAAGAATGACTAATTTATGATAGTCATATATCTCTTTCAAATTATTCCAAAGAACTAATGGATCTTTAACTGTCAAATATTCAAGTTTCAATCCTTCATGAAGATGATGACGAAGGAAAATCATCGCCTTGGCGAGATTTTGTTGAGATTCTTGATTTTAATCTTTGATTATGTCTCCAAGACACATAGCATCCATATGTATTTTAGCATCTAATATCCATGATAGATAATTCTTGCCCGTGATGTCTAGGGCTACAAATTCTAGTTTTGTCAAATTCGACATTGTCTATATAAAAATAAGTTATATGTCAATTTGTATCATAATTAAATCAATTTTTTAAAGACTTGTAGACAATGTATTTAGTTTTTTAGGAATATAAAATAATTCTTTAATGAATTAGGATACTAGATTTTAGGATACTTAGTTTTTTAGAAACTTAGGCAAAAATTCTTTAGGAATTTATACCTTAGTTGTTTATTTAATTAGTTTTTCAGAAATTACAAATAATATTAATATTTTTAGGAACTAGAATTTGAAATATAGATAGTTATTTATTTAATTAGTTCTTCAAAAACTATAAATAGTACTAATTTCTTCACGAATTAGAATTTAGAATATAGTACTAGTTCTTCAGGAACTATAAATAATACTAATTTCTTTAGAAATTAGAATTTAGAATATGGTACTAGTTTTTCAGGAACTATAAATAGTATTAATTTCTTCAGAAATTAAAATTTAGAATGTGGTACTAGTTTTTCAGGAACTATAATTTACTTAATGAAAATTAAATAACATCAAATAATAATTTTTTTTCATAAAAATGATAATCAAATTATTATTAAAATAATAACAATATATAACAAGAAACTAAAACATATATATAAAATAAAACAAAAACGTTTTCATAATAATATAATATAATAACATTTGTTTTATATGGTAACAAAAGAAAAACCGATTTATAATAATAATAAAAAAAGTGCTTTGCATGTTAATATAAAAAAAATTCATATCAAATAATAAAAAAAAAACGATTTCATTGTTGGGGGAAAAAATGTATATGCAAATTTTTTATGCCCACATCAAAAAGCATAAATATATATATATATATATATATATATATATATATATATATATATATATATATATATATATATATATATATATATATATATATATATATATATATATATATATATATATATATATATATATATATTTAATTTTATTGACACAATAAGATAAATTTATTTCGAACATATATGCTTATTAAGCCATAAACATGTGTCTTTTTGAGAACACATATGATTCATATGTTATTCGAGATGAGAAAAAAAAAATACTTTGAAAAAGTTTAAAAAAAAATGGTAGAACAAATTTGTGCTGATAACATGTTATAAATATAATGTAGAAGAACAAGAACAAAAAATATAGAGAAGATAATAGTTTTTCTAGATTTTTCATTCAATAGTATTAGACTCTTTATATAGTTTACAGAAGAGAAAGAAATATGAAATTTTTCTAATAAGGAAAATACAATCAATATTAATATGGAAACTAGAGTATTCATATATATGGAAAGAAATTAATCAAATCCTATAATATATCATAACATTATTATTATTGTTATTATTATTATTATTATATTATAATAAGAGAGATGTGTCTTAACTCGTTTTTAGAGTTTGCGCTAGAATTTAATTTTGATGATTCTATGATATATAGTAATTTTATGATATTTTTCCATTTAATATTTGATGATTGTGAAGCTCTTAGCTTATTCTACATATTAATGTCTTTTGCATTTAATCAAGGTTGAAGGTAGTCACGGAGCTAAAAAATTTTTTTTTTATGGGATCAAATTTTTTAAATAATAATTTATATTAAATGGCATAATAATCAAGTTCACTTTTATATATTTAAAGAAAATTTTCACCTAAAATAAGAGGGCAAACACAATATATGGTTAAATTTTATAATTTAATGAATATATATTTTTTTTGAAGTTAAAAAGTTCTTATATCATGAACCTAGGTCTACCTTGCATCATAAACCTAGGTCCAAAACTCACTGCTTCATTAAACCTCCCGCTGCCTCTTTCTTTTTCCTTTTTTTTTTTTTTTTTATGATTTTTAATTAAAACTTAAAATTTAAAAACTAGAAACCATTCCTCCCCATCATTCACATTCTTCAAACTCTATACTCATTTCCTTCAAACTAGAAACCTTCATCTATTTGATTCTCCAAAATCTTTCAACCGCACAATTCTAAAAACCATCCACTACTATACTATATCAACTACTTCCTATTAATTTCATCATGTTATACAAAGAAACTCAGTAATCATTCACATTATCAGAGCTCTATTTCATTGCAAGTGAGTTTTCTAAAACTATTACTCTTTTTTTTATTTTTTTATTTTTGTGATTTTTGTGCTAAATCTTAGAGCTAGTTGTTAATTAATAAAAAAACAAAATAGATATTATTATCGATTTATAATTAAGGATGGCAATGGGGTGGGGAATCCCCATTCCCATGGGGATTTGCCCCGAACGGGGCGGGAATTTTCCGATTTTTATCTCCATGGGGACGGGAATGGGGGATATTTCTTCCCCATTAGCGGGGATGGGGTGGGGATGGGGAGTGTATTCCCCACCCACGGAGATCCCCGTCCCCGTCCCCGTAGGGATCCGATATTATGTTTACATAATTATTCTTAATATTAAAATATATATTATTTGATTAGCTTTATACATATATATTAGAGTTTCTAATTTTGTCACTCATTCTTTATAATTCTTTCACATCATGATAATTTTAAAGAATTTTATATTGGATTGATTTATCTTTTCATACTTTGTATGTCCGAATTTATTAATATTTTTTACATTAATTTATTCTTATTTTTCGACATTTATGAATTTTATATATATATATATATATATATATATATATATATATATATATATATATATATATATATATATATATATATATATATATATATATATATTACTTATTAATATATATAGTCATATACTAATAAGTTTTAATTTAAATATATTGAAATCAGCTTAAGCATAATTAAAATCTAAACTTTAAATTTCTATACATTATATTTCATTATCTAAAAGTATATAAAATTTAAAAGAGATAAAATAAAATAAACTTTTCAAGTGGGGAACGGGGATCCCTGTGGAGATGGGCATCCCCACAGGAATGGGGATGGGGAGTAAATAGTCCCCGCATGTGAGATGGGGATGGGGATGGAGATTCCCTACTGAGATGGGGATAGGGATGGGGGATGGTACCCCGCCCCCGCCCCGCCCCATTGCCATCCCTATTTATAATCATAAATCTGGTAGTAAAATATAATGAATCTGCATGTGATATATGATGAATTGAAACGTTATATTTAATGAACTTGATAGTTATATGTGATAAACCTAAACTTTAAATATGATGAATCTCATAATTATATATGAAATATTAAAAAATGAAAATTTTAAACCTAAGAAATGAATGAAATTAAATTATAAAATAATTAAATCATGAATCTAACAATAAAAGATAATGAATTTGCATGTGATATATGATGAACCAAACATTATATCTAGTGAATTTGATAATTATGTATGATGAACCTAAACTTTAAATCTAATTAATCTCATAATTATATATGAAATATTAAATAATGAAAATTTTATGAGGAATGAATGAAATTAAATTATAGAATAATTAAATTATCAATCTGATAGTAAAAAGATGATAAATCTGTATGTAATATATAAAAAATCTAAATTTTATATCTAATAAGCCCGATAGTTATATGTGATGAATCTAAATTTTAAATTTAATAAACATGATAATTTAAAGTTTAATATTAAATGATGAAAATACCAAGCAATCGAACACTAAATAAAAAAAAAAAAAAAACTCAAAATTTTAGCATAAAACAGTATAAAAAACTCATAAAAAATGAAGATTATGATAGAAATATGAAAAAAAGAAGAAGAATAGTTTCAAGCAAAAAAGAATATAAAAAATAAAGCAATTTCGAAAAAGAAGATCGACTTTCACTATTTCGAAAAAAAAGAGATTACGCATTTACAAGAAGAAGAAAACGGTTTCTTTTGTAATCTTTTTTTGTTTAAAAAAAATAGTGAGTTTCGAACCCAGATTCATAATGCAGGATGGATATGGATTCATAATATAAATTGATGAAATAAGGAGGGCCATGACTACCCTATGCTCTTCCATAGCTCCATCATTGGTTGAAGCAATTGGTTTCGAATTAACCCTGTATGTAAGAAATTTGATTTATTTATTTATTTTTGTTATATTTTCTGTATGTATTGGACTAATTGTAAGATTTATTAGTTTAATACTTGAGATTTATTCTCTGCAGTGTACATGATATCTCTTTGAGAAAAAAAAAAAAAAAAAAAAAAAAAAGGGGGCATGTGTATGATTGTTGATTTAGTACTTGGATCCATAATTTCAGCCTCCTCAGTACCTCTTTTGTTGTTCTTGCAGTGAAGCCGCGTGAACGGCTAATTATACTGTTGCAAATTTATTGTCCCTTCTGAAAAATATTATGCTTCTGCTACTTTTTCTTTTACCACATGATAACCATATGGCATATGAATTAATTATAGTAATAATGTTTGATTTTTTTTTTAATTTTTCTATTCTATTGCCTAACTTGGTTTTCTAATAGTTTTTTTTTTTTTTTTTGGCAATCAAATGTTTATAATTGATTTGTTTCTCTAGAATATTAGATATTGGGTTTACATATTATCAAATTTTATGTTGATGTGGGTTATTTCTCGTTTAAAAACTTACATTTTTTATGAGAATTAAATTTAAATAAATTATATATAAATAAGTGTCAATTGCTTTGTTTATATTGAGTTAGTCGTGTTAAATTTTTAATATAAATTTATGAGAACTAATAGCATGTTAATGTTGGAAAGTTTATTTTTATATTATTAATCACTTAATATTTTTATATTTAATAGATGTGAAATATTCTTAACACTCTTTTTAGATCAACCGGCAAGATAATTTGATAAACCGGACCAACCTGTAAGGTAATTAGGTAATCAAGTAAATAAGACAACCCGACAAGATAATTAAGTAGATATGATCAATTTGCTCTGATATCATGTTGAATTTTTAATATAGATTTGAGAAAATCAACATTAAAAACTAACTTCTTGTTAAGGTTGGGGAGTCTATTTTTATATTAATCACTTAATATTTTTGTATTTAATAAATATAGGATATTCTTAATAAGTCTAATTTCACATAAACTTATAAATGAATTGGTATAATTAGTTTTTGCTAGATACAAAAATCACTATAAACTCATTGTTATAATATTTACTTGTTATATGATTCATTTTCCAATGTTCCTAAATTATTGAAATTTTATATATTAAATATTGCAATTATTTAGTCATAAAAAATTAATTTTTTAAATTATCATAATTATATATAAAATTATTCATATGGAAATCATAACGATATATGGATAAATAGAAATAAAAGTTTAGAGAAATTGGGGCATATATATATATATTAAATTTTTCTTAATATACTCTGCACGATGATCTCTACTGTGACTCATTAAAACTTATTAGAGATATAAATATTTATTCTATACTTTCACTTTCCTTTATTAAATATTTAATGACCAGTTTTTTTTTATTTAAGTATAAAATTATATACTTTTATATTAAGTAAAATTTTCAATTAAAATGATATAAAACTTTTCAAATAAAAATTATAAGGCCAAAATATTGGTCTACTTTTAAGATTATCATAAAAAAATATTTATATAATTTTGTTAAATTTATTTTAGTTGTTGAATCTAAATTAAGTTAAAATTTCACATGAAAATCTAGAAATTCAACGAAAATATAATTATACGTAATAAATATTATATAAGTTGTATAATCGTGTTGTTTAATATAATTATAATGATGACACAAAATAATTATAGATTTTATATAAATATATGAATGTATTTTAAAAGGTAATACATACATAATATTGAAAGAAAATGAGTCAAATATATCTAAATAAAAATCATTTCTTATAATTTTAAACAATATTCTTATATTAAAAAATATGTTAGAAAAAAAAAGTAAATGAATTGATAAATATATTTTATTATAATTTTTTAATTTATTTTGTTATTGTTATACTGCCTAATTATTAATTATTGGTTGATTTTCATGTTAATACTCGGTAAATCTATTTTTTTTTTCATAATTTCAATGTAGCCTGTATGTTTTTATTAATTTTGATAAATTTAATCTTTTTAACATATTATGGCTTAATTTCTATTTCTCTAAAAAATCAATAACAATATTTCCAGTATCTATATGCACCATTATTTTAAAAACTAAACTAGTAACTAAACTAGACAAGTCACGGTTCAACTAGTCAAGCCAGTTGGACAAAATTTCTTTATTTGTCATTTTTTTATTTTTTGATCATTTTATAAAAATTTATTAACACAGGTCTAATCGGTTAAAACTAGTGAAAAGACGATTTAACCGAAAGTTTAGTTTTTTAGTGAATTGAAACGGACTGATTGCAGATTTTCAATTGAATAAGATAAACTGACTAGTCTAATTATATTTTTATAACACTGATATGCATAAATTCTTCATTATCAATAATAAACTTATTATCCCTATTTAAATATACCTTGGCACTCATATTAAGTTCAGATTTTCATTTTGATATTTCTGACACTAACGCCTTAAAATCATATTCTAATTTCATCAAAAGTCTACCCACATTTAAACCACTATCATTTATTTTTGTATTTATATCTTTATCAATTATCACCAAGAATTCTCTCTAACCATTTCTTTAATGCATCCAAAATACTTTATATAAACCAATTTGATAGATGATGTAAAGTTTAGGTCAAATCTAAACTTTTTAGTCACCATATCTTATAAACCATTCTTTAAAATAATATCATAACTACCCTTCTTTCTTACAAGAAAAAATAATTTATATAAATCCACATTTTAATACAATTCATAATATTAAAAGAAGACGAGTCAAATATATTTGAATAAATTGTTTCTTATAATTTGAAATAACATTTTTTTATTCAAGAATATATTAGAGAAAACAAAACAAAGAAATTTATAGATATGTTTTATTATAATTTTCAAATTTATTTTGTTATTATTATGTTGTATTAATTATAGGTTGATTTTCATGTTAATACTTAGCATGCCTATTGTTTTCTTGTAATTTCAATATAGGTTGTATATTTTTATTAGTTTTGATAAACTTGATATCTTTCATATATTATAGCTTAATTTTCCTTCTTCCAAAAAATCAATAATTTTTTTAGTATTTATATGTATCATTGTTTTGAAAATTGTACCGGTGACATAACCACTAGACTTATAAAATACATTAATTTTTTTTTATTTTAATAAAAGACCTATTATATATTTACATTATGATTAAATGCATTATTTGTGAATTTAATATCAATGTTAGTTGAATAGTAATTGTATACAATTGAATTATTATGTGATATCATATTATATAATTTATTAATTTATTTTCATGATATCAATACAATTATCATTCAATTTTTGTTTTTTTTAATAAGTATATGGGCTAATTTTACATTATTTTTATATAAAGAAAGAAATTAATTTTGAACTAAAAAAAAATCTTAATTCACTATACATATCTTTTAGTTTTGATATGCATAAAGTTAATTTTTAAATTTTGTTCAAAATCAATTATGACTGTCTTATGAAAACTTAAAAATATATTATATATAATTAACTAAACTGAAAACTAAAAATATTTATTATACTATAAATTATTTTTAATTGACTTTTAATTTTGATATATTTTGGATATTTTTCGTAATAAAAATTTTAAGTAAATTTAAATATTTATAGAATTACAAACAAATTAATATTTTTTGGAAGAATATACCATTACAAATAAAAATTTTAACATTTGATAATAAATAATAGGATTTTGCTCATTGTTGTTAAATGAACTCTCAGTTAGTACATTCCCTTTTTTTGTCGCATCTTCTTGTATAACCAAAAGTAATTTTTCTAATCTACAATACAATTTTCCCAAAATCAAGTTAAAATTTCTCTCATTTATTAATATTCGAACAATGAAAGTTAAATTAGAATTTTTCTAATTTCTTGATATTCGAAATAACACAAAAAAAAAGAAAAAGAAATTATTCTAATTAAATTCATTTGTACAAACTATTATTTTTTTAGAACATACAAATTATTACTAATGGTTAAAACAATTAATTTTAAATTTTATAATGGAACAAAATAATAACTTACACAATGAAAGTTAAATTAGAATTTTTCTAATTTATTAATATTCAAACAATCAAAGTCAAAAGAATTTTTTTAACTTTTTAAGATTTGAAAAAACATTAAAAAAAACATAAATTATTTTAATTGAATTCTATTTTATTTAAATTAAATATAATTAACTATATATTAAATAATAATTATTTTATTCTTTTTTATTCTAATTGAATTCTTTCTTTGTTTATTTAAATTAAATTAGATAATTAAATTATTAAATTATAATAATTATATAATTATAAATTTGTAATATAATTAATTATATATCAAATAATAATTATTTTATTCTTTTCTTATTTTAATTGAATTCATCATTTCCTTATTTGAATTAAATATAGTTAGATATTAAATATAATTAATTATATATTAAATTAAATAATAATTATTTTATTCTTTTTTCATTCTAATTGAATTCATCATTCATTGTTAAATTAAATATAATTAAATAATTATATTATTTAATTAATAAATGACCATATTACTTGTCATAAATACACAATTAAAAAAAATTTAGTGAGAGATTTTTATGTAAATGTGCTTATCTCCTCCTTTCAATACATTTATATTCGTAAAAATTACTTTTAGAAGGGAAAAAATATTCATAAAAAGCATAGAGGCTAAATATTTTTTGAAAAGTATATACAAATTTATGAAAAAAAAAATTATTTTGAGAAGTTAGGGGCTAATTAAAAAATAAAACTATTTACACATATGTATATTTAATCCTTTTTTTTTTTCTTTTTTTTGTAGGGGTCTTCACGTAGGGTCCTCAAAAAAAAAAAAAAAAAAAGATTTTTTTTTTTTTTCATATTCATGGTTTTTCTCTTATTGAGGATTTTGTTTAAAATATTAAAAAATTATACTAATTTTTTATTATAAAATTATTGAAACTTTTTAATAAAATTTAGAAAAAGAAAGACTTATTTTTTACTCTAAACTTTTTAATTTCTGTGTATTAAGTAGTTCACTATTTTGATAAATAATATAATTCTTCAATAATTTTTAAATAAAAAATTTCTTACAAATTTCATTCTTACCATAAAAAGTTTTCAATACCACAAAAAAAAAAAAAAAAAAGAATTTAAGGCTGAATAAATTAATAAAATATAATAAATTAAGAGGATGCATCAACAAAGTCATTTTTTTTTTAAATTTTATATTATTATTATTAAACAAATTTTAAATTTTTATATGGTGGTGCAAGTGTTTCAAGCAGTGTTAATAGGCTTACTCTTTACTTCCTTAGATGTTGAAGCTTACTCTTTACTCCCTTGGATGTTGACCATTCAAGTAATACCTTGTAGTCATATGACAAGCGTGTAGGCTTCCTGGATACTCTGAACCTGTGGTGATGGAAGGCTTGGCGCTACATGAAGCTATGAAGTGGGTGCATGATCATTCTTGCTTTCCAACAACTGTTGAAGTTGATTGCTTCAATTTGGTTCAGCAAGTGCATAAACAAGCTCATGGTGCATAAACAAGCTCATCGTTTGACTCAAATGGGACTCATTGTTAGAGATATTATTCCTTTTCTCAATAATTCAATTACTATATATATATATATATGCACCATGAGCTTGTTTATGCACCTGTTGAACCAAATTGAAGCAATCAACTTCAACAGTTGTTGGAGACCAAGAATGATCATGCACCCACTTTATAGCTTCATGTAGCGCCAAGCCTTCCATCACCACAGGTTTAGAGTATCCAGGAAGCCTACACGCTTATCATATGACTAAAAAGTATTACTTGAATGGTCAATATCCAAGGGAGTAAAGAGTAAGCTTTAACATCTAAGGAAGTAAAGAGTAAGCTTACTCTTTATATTTGTGTTTAAGATCCAACATATTCCTTGCAAATTAAAATCTAAAGTCAAATGAATAAGCTTTTGTTATAATATAAAATTCAAAATTTATGTTAAATTTTTATTAAAAGGGGAGGAGGTAATACCCTAAGTTTTGGTTATCTATAAGGACTCTTAAGTTTGAGTGAGACGATATATTTGGATAGAAGGAAAAGTAACCAAGTTATCTCTCTGGATGAACATTCATGATTTCAAAAATTTTAGATAGAGGGTAAAGTCATGTTTGTTACATAGTTGAATGCTCATTATGGTGGATGTATGCATTTGATAACTCATGGAAATTTATCAATTAACTATAAGTGTCGTTGATGATGAAGTGGAGGATGAAGAGATGGTTAAGCGTGGCTCTATACTAGTTATGGGAAAAGGAAAAAGGATTGATAGACTCTTTGTATAAACAAGACTTTAACACTGAGGATAAGGTTAGTGAAAAAAGTGGAGGTTTGGTAAGTAAAGAGGAGCATCCAAGATGATGATCGGTTATAAAGATGAACTTCTCAGGTGAAGGGACACCTCGGTAGATAGATGAGATATACATTAATAAGGATGAAGATGAGAAGTGAGAGATTTCGACAATGAGGTGAAGAAGAATAAGGGACTCGATATAGATGAGCGAACAGAGCTCGACTCAAACAAAGCGAGCATAAATGTTTGGCATAGACAGACCAAAATAGGTGAATCAAACTAGGAGCTTAACAACATGAGGACGAAGAGAATAAAAGAGCTCAGCATATATGAGACAAGTTGAGGTACTTTACAATGAAGTTATATATGCTTATAGATTTATAAAGCAAGCTACGAGATCGGTAACGAAACTTCAGATGTCTATATAGGTTTTCCAGATGAGCTGATAGGTTTGATTGAATAGTGATAGACAGTGTATAGATAAGTTTAAGTTTAAGTTGTTGTAGGAACCACTTCTATATGACTTATGTCATAAGATGTTTTCGGACAAATGGTAGATAATGAATGATTAATTTTATCATTCACTCATTACTAAACAATTCTTTTCAGAAAAAGATTTGGACCAAATTGAAAGTTATTTTTCCAATGAAAAGTTACCTTTCAAATGAAAGTATACTTTTCCAATGACTGGATTGTTGATTGTTGAAAATATTTTATTATTTCTTCTTACTATATTAGACGATTAAAGTACCAGTCAAACCTATTTCCTTCTTTCTTCTTCATTTATTCTTCTTTTTAAGTTTAGTTCTTCATTTATTTTCAAATGTTCTAGATCTAGATATGATCTTTTTTGTTCTTTCTTTTCTTCAAAGAAATTTATCGATCTTAAGAATAACCCAAGATTTAAGCTAGATCTTTTGTTCATCTGCCTTTCTTAGAAAAGTCCTAGTAGTTTCAGAAGAGCAGTTTTGTGGATCAAATGAGCCTAAGTTTAGCGATGCCATATAAAGGAATGATCAGGGAGTAATTAAAGAGGCTCTAGCTATTTGGTTAAGTTATGAAATATGTGAATGCATTGTAAGACCTACCATAAATTGTTTATGCTAAGATTCTTTTATTAATAGCCTATATCTTGAGAATTATTATTTTTAGTGTTATTGTTATCATTTGTTGAATCTTAACCTTTTATGTACTTGATATAAATATTGAACTATTTATTATTGTTTAATGAGATCATTTGGGCTAACTTATTGTTATAATTTGATTCTACTAAGCCAGTACATAGGCTTGACCATAATTGATAGAACACCTAACTAATGGGGGGAAAAATTCATTTTACCATATGCATTGGCAACTTAACTAACAGAGTCTATAAATTATGTCAAATGTATCATTGCAAGCATGTGTTGGTATTTTAAAGGTGTCACGCCCCAAACCCGAGGCACGTGACCGGCACTAGGACACGGGAGATGCACGTGGTTACCAGTGCCCGTAGTAAGCCTAACCCAAAACACACAACTGAAAAAGCCCAACTAAAAAGGGCTAAGGGCCCAAATGAGGTAAGCAGAACCAAATAAAACACAACATAAATTAAATTCTTATTGGGCCAACCACTCATTTATTCCACATATCTCAGAAAGTAGTAAATTACAAAAAGGTTCTGCTTAACAACAGATTACAACTCTTTAAATTACATTACTGAACGATAACAAAGTACAAGTACAAAGTGTAACATTGCGGAGTTATAGAGTTATAATTACAAATATACATACATTATATACATGTCTGATTACTCAACAATACAAACTACTGCTGAAGAGAGATTGACAGTCTATTTAATTATAATTCTTTCACAGGCTCATTCCCTGACCTGAAAACAACAAGAATGAACAGGAATGAGCGTTCGACTCAGTGAATGATACCAGCTAATATATTAAACTGGTATCCTACAGATAAAATTCTAATGCACGTGCTATGCACTATGCCACAGAAACAGATAAATCATCCAATGAAGTAAGGATGGGGTATGGTTCACAGTACTACACTGATACTCAATGCTCAATATGGGGAGCCGATCCCCCTACTCTGGCTCCCTGAATCCAATAATCTATCTCTTATATCCAAGGGGCTCGGCCGTCACTGGTCTATACCACGCAGCCCTGACCCGACTGACAGTAGCCTTGGCGATGAGCACGCCCGGCCGGCATCCATCAGTCATAGCTCATCTTCTTAATCTCATCATAATCCATATCATAACCATAACAAATCCATAATCCTAGGTGGTACTGTATCCTCCCGACCTCCATCCATCAATCACAACCATAGTATGGCACAAAATACAAAATATCAATTCATCATTCACAATCAAATGTTACATGCTTATATATGCAGTAGTAGTGCATAATATATATATATATACATACAACAATGTATATGAAATGAAAATAGGATAATACATTAGTGAGTATCACTCACCTAACTAACGACGTTTCCAACTGGCATCCCTCAGAAGTGCGACCTTGACTATAGAAGTTAGATACATTGACTCTGAATAACAAATGATATGATTAGAACAAGAACGACTCACTTAACTAGAATAAACTTTAGTCACGAATTACGATAAACAATACTCACCGAAAAATGTGAACATTAACCAATCGTCACAAACTCACCACCAACGGACTCGTCTCAACACGTAGAATCCGAAAATACAATTTGTTTCTTTTGGTTCGTCGAAACCTGTGTCGGCAGTCCGGTCGATCATCAGAGTTCGGTCAAAATCAAAATCATCCAAAATTAGTAATTTATATACCAAATTAAAGCTTAGAGAAAGAGGAGTCCGATGGTACCAAAATCACCTTGAACGGACGTCGAAACTGGCCAAAATTTAGCTTGGAAGTTTCTGCCGGCGGACGTTGCGGCGGCGCATGTGGCGGCTAGAGAAGGCTAAAGGCATCGATTTTCGGTGGACGGCTTTGTCGGCACCTCAGGAATCTCCCTGGCCAGCGCGTGTCGTCTTTCGGTGACCAGACGGCGGTCCGACGACGGACAGTCCCTCCTTCTTCTCTCTCTCTCTCTCTCTCTCCCTTAGCTGCCTCTTCCTGCAGGCAGCCTGCAATCCTTCTCTATATATATATACTAATAATAATAATAATAATAATAATAATAATCACAATAATGAAAATAATAATAATAATAATAATAATAATAATAATAATAATAATAATAATAATAATAATAATAATAATAATAATAATAATCACAATAATGAAAATGATAGTAATAATAATAATAATAATAATAATAATAATAATAATAATATCACTAATAATAATAATACTAATAATAATAGTAATAATATTAATAACAATTCTAATGATAATAATAATAATAACAATAATTCATAATTTATATATTAAGAATAATAATTTACAACATAAACTTCTATATATATAACAATAATACTATGGACGATAATAATAATTGAATTAATACAATTTATTCATAATAATAGTAATTATAATAGAAATCCAAACTTCCGATAAAGATATTATAATTAAACTTATAATATTAATTAATACCTTTATTAATACTCAAAAATACAATTTCTCCAAAAACCCACATAAAACTTTTCATAATAATATACATATATAATACTTAAATAAAATTACCATTTACAATACATATTCAAATAGTATGAATATTTATAATTTAGTAAAACCTAATTCCAATTCTTACTTTAATAAGGAAAATAATAAAATATACTTTTTTAATAAAATATAACTTATAATATTTACTTAATTAAATAATTAAAATAATATAATATTATCATTCTGTACAAAATATGATTTTTGAAAAAAATAATTAAAAATTCAGGGTATTTCAATTCTTCCCCCCTTAAGAAAATTCGTCCTCGAATTTTCAAACACAACACTTTACCATAAAACTTCTCCACCACACTTCCACTACGTACTCTGATACACTCTAAACCATAGGTAAGGTAACATAACAAATCAATTTCAACAAAACACAAAATTATATAACCAATCCTCCAATAAAATCCTTCTAATACACTATCTAATCTATTAAGCCTTACAACAATTATCTAATCATTATTTATTCCTATATCTTGGTTTAATCACAGCTAAAACTAACACAACCCTTGATTTCACATTCAACCAATCATAATTTTAAACATATCTCATCTTTAAGTCTTTATCAATACTAAAGCTAATATTAATGCCTAACTTATTATTTCCATTTATTACTCATTATATGAACCCGATAAGAATCCAACAGATAACTCTAAGTTAATAACACTCTTAATATTTCATAATTCATTTCCAGACAATTACTTAATTTCTCATGATTATTGCTTAATCTCTCATAACCTTGATAAATATTCTCATATCTAATTATTCATGACAGTAACTCCGATAGTAATTTTCTTAATCATTTCATCATGTAAAACATATCAATACTTAATAGTTTGCTTTCTACTCTTACTTACTTTAACTAATTTCCTTAATATATATCACCCTTGTTAAGGGTTTCCTCCCTCCAGGACAGTAAAAAATGGTACCTATCAGCATATATGCACACGTACTAATTAATATACAAAACCAATAATTCCACCATTCGTTCTAACATCCCTTACATTAACAGATTCATCAAGAAATTTGGTTAACTCTAAACACATCTGACCTGCTGACAATTATTTCTGACTTACTTTCGTTCCATAAAATACTTTAACATCATAGCTTAAACAGCTATTGATTCACAATCTTATACACTTAACCTATAACATCATTCCATTTCTAAATTCCCATCAACATTTCATTATCTTTCATATTACTAATCCTTCCATTTATGCACATAAAATAATAAATTCATCATTATTACTGATACTCAATAAAATCTCCACGTAGGGTTTATGTCTTTCTCATTTTAATCTCAACTTAAATATAGATACTTCATGCATATGTTCAAATAGTAACTTTACTTATGACATACTAAAATTCTTTTCCTTAATAAAATCAGTACTTAATCTTTAGTCATTCCTCCAACATAGCATAAAATCTAATACCTCAAAATATTATCTCATTCCGAGAACTTAAATCCACTTCAGGTATATTCAAAATTGTTTAAATTTGCAAAACTATTTAAAATCATTCGTAGTATCTTAAAACATTTTTCATTTTTATTTTATAACTCAAGGTACTGCGTCCAGGGATGCTACACAATATGCAATCTTAATGCAATGATCCATGAAGGACATGATGTATGAATAATGACTAATAACTTTATGATGCTTGACTCAACAGATGTAGACAGACAGACACACTGGACATGAGTACAGAGTCCTAAAATAATAAATTCTCAAAACCGATGTTAAAATCATACTTTAAATTCATTTAAAATGTTTCATTTCCAAATCATTTAAAATTTTTAACAAATCATATTTTAAAATCAATCACCATCTTTAAATCTATTTAAAGCATTCCGTTTCCAAATCATTTACAATTTTTAATAAATTATTTGTACCCTCTTCTGGATTAAGTTCTCGGGGATCCTTAAATTCAATTTCTTACATTTCTTAATTTCTAAACTAAAACTATATCATAATCTTTGTTCTATTTCAATAGAATACCCCAACTCAATAAACCTTATAACTGATAACTCTATATTTTTAGAGTTATTTTAATTGTTTAAACTTAAATTTTAGCTCAATTCTCAAGAATGCAATAATATTATTACTTATTTTTAGAAATAAATAGTTCTACAATTTATAAATAAATTATAACATATTTTAAGTATTTTTATTTTATTTTTGCAGATCAAAATGATGCAATAAAAATAATGATGCAAGCAATAATTTAAGTTTTCAATCCATGAGAAATAAATTCAATGGTTGGTGGCCAAAATTCAATGGTTGGTAGCCAACCTAACCATTTTTGAATATTGATGAAGGAATTCAATGGTTGGTGGCCAACCTAACTATTAATGTTGAATTTTTGATGTAAGAATTTTAATGGAACTTGAATTCTTCCACCAAACATATCTATAAATACCATGCTTGGCAAAGAGAAATGGCATCAAAGAAAATCCATAAAAAAAATATGTAGAGAGATTTTTATATGTTTTCTTATAGTAGATTAGTTTTATTTTTTATTTTGATCAAGATGAGGAGTTTTTGGAAGCTTGAGTTCATCAAAGATTGTATCCCAAAACAAGTTCTCTCTAAACTCTATTCTTAAATTTAATTATAAGTTATTATTATGTTTATTATGTTTATTGTTAATTTAATTGTTTCTTTCTTTTTAATTATGAATAGCTAAATTTATTTTTCTAGGATTTAGATGTAATCTTTTGATTTGTATATGATTATTTATATTTAATTGATTGGATTTGATTGTTGGAATTAATATTTTATCTTAGAACTTAATGCTTGTAATTAACTGGCCATTAATTGCATGATTTAAGATATTGTGTGAAGTAGCGAGAGTGGAAGCACAATATTAGTTCATTAGGATAATTGACCTAGGGAATGTATTGCTTAGAGATAAGAATACTCCTTTGTGATTTTTAAAAGGATTTCCATAAAACTTAATGGGTTTGTGTTAATTGCTTATGATAACGAGAGTAGACGTAAGGTTAATATGAACACACATGTTGTATCTTGAGAGAGAACATCATATAATTTAGGGAAATCTAATCATTAATTCCAGCAAAAATAATCCATCTAAAAATTATAAAAAAATCATATGTGATCAATTGATGAATTCTAAATCCTAAACCTTTAATTTTATTTCATATTTATCATCATTTATTTACTTAAATTTCACTTTAGCTTAAAATATAAATTCTCATAGTTGATTTTCTAAATAATAGAGTAATCTTAATTTTGGTACTTGTCAACCCTTCTTCGTGGGATCGACACTTATTTCACTACTATATTACTTGTTCATGACCTGTGCACTTGCAGAAATCGCGCAACAAGTTTTTGGCGCCGTTGCCGGGGAAGGCAATTTTTGACAATATCAATAGATTGATATACTCTATTACTTTAGATTTTGTTTTTCTTTTCTATTTTTTTTATTATTGTGCAGGAATTTTAAAAAAAAAAAAAGGATGGCTTTCCACAACTTATAATGGTGCGATGGAGGAATGATGCTAAATAGAGCAGCAAACATGTATGGTGAGAATGGTTTTAGTAAGTTAAACGCTAAAATCGATACATTGGCTAACTTAATTGATAAACTTGATGCTAATACTTTATTTAATTCATGTTTGAGTTGTAATTTATGTGGAGGTAATCACTTGAATTTTGAATGCCAATATACAAAGTTGGTACAATTTTTTCCAAATTATAATAGGCATGAGAATTATCCATATTCTAACATAAACAACTCAGGATGGAGTGACTATTCAAGCTTTTCATGGGAAAACCAATGCGATCAAGGTAACAATTCATGGTATCCTTATCAATATGATTTTCAACACCATGCACCATTTAAAGAGCACAAACCATCTTATGAAATAGCATTAGAAAAATTTATGAATGCTACTTACGAACGATGTGAAAAAATGGAAGATAGGAATCAATGGGCTAGCCACAATACAAATGATGATGTACAAATGGAACAATTCACTAGCCCATTAGATACTCAAAGCCATGAAAACCTAACAAGCCAAATTGAAGAACATTCTAGAGAGCAATGCTTGGCAATTTCTTTGAGTGATGATAAAGAAGAGACGATTGATCAAGGAGATACTTCAAGCAAGCAAGAAAAAAATGAAGAAGTTGAGCCCAATTTGCCCAAGAAATATTATTCTCTTATGGATAATATCTGCGGAGTGGTTGAAATTGATGGGGAAATTGAAAAAGGATTTGAATAAGAGCACTCAATGGAAACTTTTTCAGTTTGTTTGGTGAATACAACATCATATATTTCAGACCATAAAGAATATCAATTTGATGACTTGGAAGAAAAGAAGAAGCATTCACCACCATCAGCTGAGCACTCACCGACTCTTGATTCAACTCCATTACCTTCCTATCTCAATTTCTTAAGAAAATTTAGAGCAAGAAAAAGAGCTTGTTGGAAAGTTTTTAAAAATTATGAGCCTAATTATAAAATATTAAATAATTTTTGTCTTAATTTTTTTCCATGCAGGCTCAAATCAAGATGGCTTAACTCATTAAAATCGGCAAAAGTCTATCTTTCCACAATTATCGAGATGATATACTTTGTGTATTATCCTCCATGATGAAGATCTAGCTATAGTCAAGCTAAAGACTATAAATTAAGCGCTTTTGGGAGGCAACCCAAATTTCTAACTTTTCTACTTATTTTTAAATTTCTTTTATACTTTTGTTTATTTCGTTATATTTTAATTTTGCTCTAGTGTTGTTTGTGAGATATTAAATAGCTTATTAGGAGAAAACCCAAGTTTTCTCTTTATTAGGTTTCTTTTATTTTTGTTTAGTTGTTTCATTTTAAATTTTCTCTTTCATTTTCTTAGCTAAGTTAACCAGATATGGAAGCATCTCTTACAGCACTAAAAAATAGATTTCCAACTCTTCCCCAAGATGTACTCAGGAAAATTGATGAACGCAGATTGGAAAGAATGAAGGCATTTAGGCGTCTGAATCTTCCTGAGGATATTCGCTGGATCATAGAAGCCAAAGTACGATTGGCAGGTGAGATTCATGACTCATTTATTAAATGTTTGCCAGGTACGGGGAGAAGTTCTTACTCAAAGAAGAGGAGAGCTAAAAGAATGGGGGTCTGCTACAAGTGTGCAAGATGGAATTGCAACACACGCTGTAGAAATATTGGATTTGCATCCATAAATCGAGAAGACAAAATTAAATTCATAAAGAATGGACTGAGTAAGGAGTCTATGGATAATATCCTTCAGACTTTTGAGACGCATCCTTGTGGACAAGTTCAACACACTCTTTTAGATTTATGGGAACTATTCAAGGAAGAGAAGCAGTGTTACAGTCTAGGGAATTTGATGATAAAAGACCCTGTTTGCCAATTAGTAAGAAAACTGGATGGGAAGCTTATCTTGGACTCATAGAAGGCGTGTAAGCGGTTACTGGACGTAAAACCAGAGGAAGATGTGAGCCAAAATCACAACTACTGTTTATAATCAGGTGTATCACTAACTTTTTTATTTTTCAATGCATTATTTTTTTTACATCTTGCAGTACTTTTTGACTTTTTAGCACCTAGATTTTATTTTCCTGCAGATTTTTTCTACTGTCGATAACTTTTTAGTCTTTCAATGTCTATTTTTAGCTTTTCAATATTTTCTTTTTGACTTTTGTACACATGCTGCAGATTTTTCTACTTTCGTTAGCTTTTTAGTTTTTCAATGTCTGTTTCTTTTTAGTTTTTCAAATATTTCTTTTGATATTTGTACACACAGCATTGATTATTTTTTGTTTTTATTATCATTTTTGTTTTTATACTTTTTCTGTCAATAATTATTTTATCCCATTGAACTGTTCTTTTACTCTTCTAATTTCTTTATATGCACATTCATTATTGTCAATATGCACACAACCCTTTCGAGAGATCTGTGAGAGAAAATGGCAGAATCCTCAACACACAAATTCAAAACTATTTGTGTCTTTTGTAGTCCAAACTTTGACAAGAAAAGAGAGTACTTAATAGCAGCTAATGAACTTGGTAGGATTTTAGCTGAACGAAAAATTGATTTGGTGTTTGAGGGAGGTAGTTTAGGGTTAAGGGGTTGTGTCGCAAGTTCTGCATATATTAGAGGTAGTAAAGTCTTAGAAGTAGTTCTAAAGGCTTTGGCTCGAAATAAACAAATCACTGGTGGAACTATAGGTAATGAGTTACAGGTCAATAACATGTACGAACGAATGGCATACATGAATCTCAATGCTGATGCTTTTATCGCATTACCTGGTGGTTTAGAAACATTTGAAGATATTTTCACCATTGCATCTTGGACCCAATTAACTGTTCTTCAAAAGCCATTGGGATTACTTAATGTTGATGGTTTTTATAATGGTTTGTTATCTTTTCTTGATCATGCTGTGGAACAGGGTTTTATGACACCGGCGAGTCAACGCATCTTAATCTCTGCTTCAACTATTGATCAATTGATTGATCAACTGCAAAACTTTAAATCCGAACCTGATCCATTGATGGCGCAGGTAGTTTGGCACCCTAGAGCTAGTAGCAGTAAAAAGCGAGGACTAGATCTGAATCTCCGATTATAACTTCCCTAACTTTTGTAGTTTTTTTTTTTTATCGCATTTTTTTTTGTTTTGTGTGTGTTTTTTTTGTTGCACTTGATCAAGCGAAATTTTAGATTCGATTCACTAAATGTAAGATGGCTGAGTAAAGAGTACTTTTTGTGCTCTTGATACGCATCTATATTTTTTTTTCTTTTCTTTCTTTTTCTAGTTTCCAAAATTAAAAAAAAAATAATAAAAACAAAAAAAAATATATAATGTTTTCTTTTTGTATGATTAGTTTATCATGCTTGCTTTTAGTGTTGTTTCAAGATGTTTTACAGGAAACAAGGAAGTGAAATGCATATCCTGCTTATAATTTGGAATCCACTTTTCTACAAGAGGAAGTATTTTCTTTCTTTTGGTTTGTTTCTTTGACATTGAGGACAATGTCCATTGCAAGTTTGGGGGAGATTTAATTTTTTTTTTTGTTTGTTTTCAGTAATTTTCTTTCATGTTTTAATGAATAAATTTAAAATTTTTTACTCTTTTATTAATAAAATATGCTTGTGTTAAATAAATTGATGAAAGGTCAATGATAGATTATAATTGATATTTATGGACAATTTATTAAAGTACTTCAAGTTGAGCAACTATTTTGGGTAAGAAATTAACTTTTATTAAGATTATGTTTTGTTTTGCTTTGCATTATATTGATTGCATTGAATTTGTGTATGCTTACTTAGAGAGGGCTTCTACATATTTTTATCTTCATTTGCCTCACCTATCTTAGAACATGTTTTTGCAAACTTTTGAGGCGAAATTTTGAATTCATTTTGAAAGAGAGATATGATTTAGGCATTGTTTGTTTAGCCTGTTACTTGTATCTACCCTTATTTTAATTTTTTTCTCTAGTTTACCCCTTTGTGCCTTGATAATTTTAGCTTTCTTTTCTTTGTTAATTAACCTTAATTGTTATCTTTCACCCTATTTGTGAGATAATTTTGTCAAGTTTACATTTTAATGAAGAAAAGGGAATTATTGAAGTTTTAAAAGAAAATAAGGATTTCTAATAACTGAGAGTATTATTCATTATAAAAGACCACTTTCTGCTTAAAATAAGTTTGGGGGAAAGCAAGAAAATTGAACCAATAAAAGTTAGTAATTCTTGCTTGTCTTTAGAATAATGTTGTTGGCGAAAAAAAAAAAAAAAAAAAAGAACAAGAAGAAGAAGAGGTGGGCTTAAAAGAAGAAAACATTGAAAAAGAATAGTGCTTAAGATGAAAAGGATCCTTCATTAATATAATTTCTTTATTTGAGCTATTGATTTTGTAAACTTGGCATAATTATTTTACTTTTGTTCATTTAGTCTGTTCTTTGTTTAGCCAAAAATACCTTGTGTTAGCCCCATTATAACCCTAGTCAAGACCTATTGATCTCTCTTGATTTGTGAATTCCATTAGTGGAGATTGTTTGCTTTAATATGCTTATGAGATTTGTACAACTATTTTATATCATTTGATAGAGGCATTTAAAGATATTAGTGTGTATATGCTTATCTGAAGTGCAACAATTTCTTTGCAGTTGATTTAATGCATAGTTATTCAAGGCATGATTAAGATGAGGATTGTTTTGAACTTGAGATAGAAGCTTGACTTGCAATACTATTGATATGTTGTTTGTAAATATTAATTTCTTAAGACCTTAAAAAAAAAAATTCAACATAAGCATGAGGGGATTAAGTCTCTTTTTTGTGATATTTTATTTTTCTTTGAAATAAATTTTTAAAGGTGTTTGTGGGTATCACTACTGGAAGCCCTCACGAGACTATAACTCGTCCTCTATGGGACACCTAGGGGTTTAAAGGATTGTTGCATACGCTAAATACAATCGTAATTTCCTACGAAAGTGGACTAGTTTAGGTTTTGAATTTTCTTTTGCTTGAGGACAAGCAAAAACTTAAGTTTGGGGGTATGATAACTTTATATTTTTAGAGTTATTTTAATTGTTTAAACTTAAATTTTAGCTCAATTCTCAAGAATGCAATAATATTATTACTTATTTTTAGAAATAAATAGTTCTACAATTTATAAATAAATTATAACATATTTTAAGTATTTTTATTTTATTTTTGCAGATCAAAATGATGCAATAAAAATAATGATGCAAGCAATGATTCAAGTTTTCAATCCATGAGAAATAAATTCAATGGTTGGTGGCCAAAATTCAATGGTTGGTAGCCAACCTAACCATTTTTGAATATTGATGAAGGAATTCAATGGTTGGTGGCCAAAATTCAATGGTTGGTAGCCAACCTAACCATTTTTGAATATTGATGAAGGAATTCAATGGTTGGTGGCCAACCTAACCATCAATGTTGAATTTTTGATGTAAGAATTTTAATGGAACTTGAATTCTTCCACCAAACATATCTATAAATACCATGCTTGGCAAAGGGAAATGACATCAAAGAAAATCCATAAAAAAAATATGTAGAGAGATTTTTATATGTTTTCTTATAGTAGATTAGTTTTATTTTTTATTTTGATCAAGATGAGGAGTTTTTGGAAGCTTGAGTTCATCAAAGATTGTATCCCAAAACAAGTTCTCGCTAAACTCTATTCTTGAATTTAATTATAAGTTATTATTATGTTTATTATGTTTATTGTTAATTTAATTGTTTTTTTCTTTTTAATTATGAATAGCTAAATTTATTTTTCTAGGATTTAGATGTAATCTTTTGATTTGCATATGATTATTTATATTTAATTGATTGGATTTGATTGTTGGAATTAATATTTTATCTTAGAACTTAATGCTTGTAATTAACTGGCCATTAATTGCATGATTTAAGATACTGTGTGAAGTAGCGAGAGTGGAAGCACAATATTAGTTCATTAGGATAATTGACCTAGGGAATGTATTGCTTAGAGATAAGAATACTCCTTTGTGATTTTTAAAAGGATTTCCATAAAACTTAATGGGTTTGTGTTAATTGCTTATGATAACGAGAGTAGACGTAAGGTTAATATTAACACACATGTTGTATCTTGAGAGAGAACATCATATAATTTAGGGAAATCTAATCATTAATTCTAGCAAAAATAATCCATCTAAAAATTATAAAGAAATCATATGTGATCAATTGATGAATTCTAAATCCTAAACCTTTAATTTTATTTCATATTTATCATCATTTATTTACTTAAATTTCACTTTAGCTTAAAATATAAATTCTCATAGTTGATTTTCTAAATAATAGAGTAATCTTAATTTTGGTACTTGTCAACCCTTCCTCGTGGGATCGACACTTATTTCACTACTATATTACTTGTTCACGACCTGTGCACTTGCAGAAATCGCGTAACAATAACCATCAAATTAATTCCACTTAAATCTATGAACTCCTAAATCATCACAGGCACTAAGAATTATGCAAAATACACCCAAACTTAATTATTCTTATATACAATATTAAACATAATTTATACAGAAAAAGGGATACAACACCTAGGGTTACACACCCCTGCTGAAGCAGTGTCTCTAGTCTGGTTACCTGCCTCAACAAGCTTCCACACATCATAACCAAAATGAAAAGAAAAATTTTCCATCACAACAAAGAAAAGAAGAAAATATACTTATACAGATCCAGGACCCTGCAAACCTAGCAGGTCTGAAACTATAACTACCACTGATTTTCACAATAAATTCTTAACCTATCACTTCTTGATAGGCTCATGCGAGGGAGACAAATTCATAACATCATCATCATCATCATCATACTGGCTGAAGAAGGCTGTCTCATCAAATTCAGTAGAGTCTGAAGAAGGCTCCATAAGGTGAGTCCAAATGTGGTTAGTGGGGTCAAAATTATCTCCATTAGGCACTATGGGCTGAGAGCCATCTCTCCGGTATAACTCCTTAAGACAATTCTGATCCTAATCATTCAGAGCATTATTAATCTTGCAGCAGTACTCAGGAGAAAAATCCCACCATGGAGCATCAGGTTCACTAGGGGGCCACATCTCACCCAAAGGAGTATTGTTTTTCTCGCACATAAAGTGTTGAAAGGCAGTAACCTCATCAGAATAATCAAAGACATCCTTATAAAATGAAAAGTAACATGACTTATAAATAAGAACTTGAGGATTCACGACCAGACGAGTGCCTGAAAGATCGCTTACAGCAGTATAAGGACGATGAAAAACCAGCAGAGTTCGACCGGTAGGACCATCTGTCCAAAAAGATTTGCCCAAACTCGTAATATGAAATCTCATTCATTGGTCCAAAGGGTTAAACCAACGCAGGAAAGTAACTAAATGCGGGTTAGCTGCATTATTGCCATCCAAACACTGGATATACCTCAGAAAATGGAAGGGCTGAATTTATATAGCAATATGATAGAGATGAAGGAAATACCACAGAAAGCAAAGGAATTCTTTAGGCGATATCCAAAATGAATCCACTGTCATATCCATGAAAGTATACAGAAAAGGATATTCAGGGTGAATAGTTAGTTCTTTCATAAATCGAGAACCATACTTTCAAATAAGACATATTTGATACTTAAAGATCTACTCAGAGGCCAAATTCTTAAGGGCTCTTTCAGAAATATTGCTTCGGATCTCTAGGGGAAGGGTTTGGTAAAGAAAAGGATCAGGTCCAGGGGGAGAGGAAGATGAAGAGGATGCCATAAAATTGAGATGATATTTAAAAAGGGTAACTATTAGGTCAATAGAAAATTTTCAACTGAGGAAGAAAGTTAGAACTAACTGATGAGTTGCCTAATACCTGTGTCTCCAATAAATAATGAACTCGACTTCCTTACCGACAAAACTACAGCAACTGTCCTCGAAAATTGGTTTAGCTAATAACAAAGTCTTGTCTGGATATAACTGATGAAACCAGTCAACAACTACAGCCCTCAACTCTATTTAGGGTGACAAATGTTCATTTACATGTGGCTGAAAATAATCAAATCACTTCACGGGATAAACAGAAATGAGGCAAGCTAGAGCTTATCTTATCTTTTAGGTAATAGAGTACTCCCCGTACAATAGAATACTAGCAAAAGAAATCTCCAGACCTGATACTCTAATAATCAAGAAAAATAAAGATGTCACTGACATTATCACATCTCTTATACTTTCTAACTGATAATTAACAACTGTATTAAATCTTAACAGATAAGCATTAAGCTCGCTGCTGACTAACATCTTAACATAACACCACGTTAACGCTGAATTAGAAGTAAGAGAAACTCAAAAAGACGATTAGAAATCCTACACTCCACATGTTACAGAAACAAGGACCCACAACACTGAACATATTAAAAGTCACAAGATCTCTGCTTTGATACCATATTTGTCATGCCCCAAACCCGCGGCACGTGACCAGTACTAGGACACGGGAGATGCACGTGGCTACTAGTGCCCGTAGTAAGGCTAACCCAAAACACACAACTAAAAAGCCCAACTGAAAAGGGCTAAGGGCCCAAATGAGGTAAGCAGAACCAAATAAAACACAACATAAATTAAATTCTTATTGGGCCAACCACTCATTTATTCCACATATCTCAGAAAGTAGTAAATTACAAAAAGGTTCTGCTTAACAACATATTACAACTCTTTAAATTACATTACTGAATGATAACAAAGTACAAGTACAAAGTGTAACATTGCGGAGTTCTAGAGTTATAATTACAAATATACATACATTATATACATGTCTGATTACTCAACAATACAAACTACTGCCGAAGAGAGATTGGCAGTCTACTTAATTATAATTCTTTCACAGGCTCATTCCCTGACCTGAAAACAACAAGAATGAACAGGAATGAGCATTCGACTCAGTGAATGATACCAGCTAATATATTAAACTGGTATCCTACAGATAAAATTCTAATGCACGTTCACTATGCCACAGAAACAGACAAATCATCCAATCAAGTAAGGATGGGATATGGTCCACAGTACCACACTGATACTCAATGCTCAATATGGGGAGCCGATCCCCCTACTCTGACTCTCTGAATCCAATAATCTGTCTCTTATATCCAAGGGGCCCGGCCATCACTAGTTTGTACCACGCAATTGTGACCCGACTGACAGCAGCCCTGGCGATGAGCAGGCCCGGCCGGCATCCATAAGTCATAGCTCATCTTCTGAATCTCATCATAATCCAAATCATAACGATAACAAATCCATAATCCTAGGTGTTATTGTATCCTCTCGACCTCCATCCATCAATCACAACTATAGTATGGCACAAAATACAAAATATCAATTCATCATTCACAATCAAATGTTACATGCTTATATATGCAGTAGTAGTGCATAATATATATATATATACACACAACAATGTATATGAAATGAAAACAGGATAATACATTAGTAAGTATCACTCACCTAACTGACGACGTTTCCAACTGGCATCCCTCAGAAGTGCGACCTTGACTATAGAAGTCAGATACATTGACTCTGAATAACAAACGATATGATTAGAATAAGAACGACTCACTTAACTATAATAAACTTTGGTCATGAATTACGATAAATAATGCTCACCGAAAAACGTGAACATTAACCAATCGTCACAAACTCACTATCAACGGACTCGTCTCAACACGTAGAATTCGAAAATACAATTTATTTCTTTTGGTTCGTCGGAACCTGTGTCGGCAGTCCAGTCGATCATCGGAGTTCGGTCAAAATCAAAATCATCCAAAATTAGTAATTTATATACCAAATTAAAGCTTAGAGAAAGAGGAGTCCGATGCTACCAAAATCACCTTGAATGGACGTCGGAACTGGCCAGAATTTAACTCGGAAGTTTCTGACGGCGGCGATTTTTGGTGGACGGCTTGGTTGGCACCTCAGGAACCTCCCTGGTCGGCGCGTGTCGTCTTCCTTTGACCAGACAGTAGTTAGACGGCGGACAGTCCCTCCTTCTTCTCTCTCTCTCTCTCTCCCTCTCTCCCTTGGCTGCCTCTCCCTGCAGGCAGCCTGCAATCCTTCTCTAATAATAATAATAATAATAATAATAATAATAATACCAACAATAATCACAATAATGAAAATGATAGTAATAATAATTATAATAATAATAATAATAATAATAATAATAATAATAATAATAATAATATCACTAATAATAATAATACTAATAATAATAGTAATAATATTAATAACAATTCTAATGATAATAATAATAATAACAATAATTCATAATTTGCATATTAAGAATAATAATTGACAATATAAACTTGTATAGATATAACAATAATACTATGGACGATAATAATAATTCAATTAATACAATTTATTCATAATAATAGTAATTATAATGAAAATCCAAACTTCCGATAAAGATATTATAATTAAACTTATAATATTAATTAATACCTTTATTAATACTCAAAAATACAATTTCTCCAAAAACCCACATAAAACTTTTCATAATAATATACATATATAATACTTAAATAAAATTACCATTTACAATACATATTCAAATAGTATAAATATTTATAATTTAGTAAAATATAATTCCAATTCTTACAGGAAAATAATAAAATATACTTTTTTAATAAAATATAACTTATAATATTTGCTTAATTAAATAATTAAAATAATATAATATTATCATTCTGTACAAAATAGAATTTTTAAAAAAAATAATTAAAAATTCAGAGTATTTCAAAAGGTGAGGTAATTGCCCTTTGTGTTTGCATACTAAGATGGTATTATGTTCAAAGCCCATAAGGGCAATGGTGCAATCCCAATCATGAGTACTCTTTTGATTCTACTGATGTTTGTTGCTCATAAGAGATTGTAGTGCCATTGCACCTACGAATGTTATGTTTACCTAAGTTCTCTTATGTGTGATTCTGCTAGGATGAATGTATTTTTGATGCTTATTTGTTTTCGGCACATATGTTTATTCTTTGTTACTTGAACTGATTTGCTTATGTATATGATTATAGGCATGCTATTCATTCATTAACCTCCTATGTTGACATGCATTTCATAATTTATTGAATTGACGGCTTAATATATTGTTTGTGAGTTAACCCAAATGAATCTTTTAATTCATTAGTATTACAGCGGGTCCACCAAATTAATTGATGTGAAATAACTCATTTGAAGAGACTAATGAATCTTTCTATTCATTAGCATTAGAGCGGGTCTGCCAAATTATAATGTCTTATGTTTGAGTTATAGTATGAATCAAATTAAAATAAATAGAAAATTTATTGGAGAGAATAATATATACGTTTGTATTGAAGTAAAATTATAAGAAAATAAGTAAAATTATAAGAAAATAAATTTTTGATATATATTTTTTCTATTTTCTATTTTTTACAAATTAGAATTTGAGATATCACTGTTTTATAAACTATTTTGCTATCCTATGCTAAAAAAAAATACTATTTTGCTAATCCTAGGATTTATATGTATCAATTCTTAGGCTATAGTTGGTTCATTAAATAGAATAAATATTTAATAGAATAATAATTTTTATGAAATAAAATAAGTGGAAATAAAATAACTATTTCTAAATAATTCTTTTTCTACCCTTTGGTCTATAAATTTAAATTAATTATTCTTAAATAAACTTACAAGTAAATATTATATATTAATATATATACGTGGTGGCAGATGGTGGTAATGGTGGTGGTAGGTGATGTTAGGTGGTTGATATGGTGGAAGCAATGGATAATAGCACACACAATCATGTTCAATGTAAATTAACGGTCAAATAAAAAAATATGTTATTCTTAACTTGTGAAATAATAAATAAGAAAATATGTTATTATTAAGTTGCGAACCAAAGATAGTCTTACTTTTATGTAGAATATAATATATATATTTGGAAAAAAAAAATGTAATATATAATAATACAAATATATTCTATACAGCACTTTACGAAAATAAAAATAAAGTAATAAGACTTGAAGCTAGAGAAAAGCAACGGATAAACTTATTCGAAAATCCAAAACCGAAAAACAGGCAAAAATTGAAAAATTAAAGGGGAAAAAAAAAAAAAAAAAAAAAAAGGAGAAAATGGCGGTCCTTTCATCTTCATCTTATCCTCCGTTTCTAAATCTTCTCATTTCGTGGCCAAATTACAGTTATTATCTCAATTCCCAAACTCTCTTTCACCAATCTACCTCTCGTCGATTTCACATTCGACCAATCACAGCCTCCAACGTATGTACACCACGCGAGCTCGACAAATCGTCGCTGATAATCGCCGAAACGGAGGAGGAGGACGAGCTCTGGGCTGCGGCCTGCCTCCGTGTCCGCACCTTCTACGATTTTAAGCCTTCCACTTTTGCAATCGAAGTCAGATTTTTTTTTCTTTTTAGATTTTTGTTGATTTGAAACAAGAAACTGATGGTATTGTGCATTTGTCAAGTTTTATTAGGATCATAAAAAGTACTTGGCGGAGCGTGAGTTCGAAGCAGTAAAGGAGCGAATTGCTGGCAAGAGGATAGGCTTTCGAAGAGTTTCCTGCATAAATGCCACCCTTCCATGGTCACAATTATCAAGATTGTCTCAAGATTTATGTGCTGAATGTAAGGTTTGTTTGTTTTCTTTTCCTTATTTATGTAGTCTCAATGAACTTTCGTTGCATTGATCTTGAGATGAAACTTTAATGGATGCATTTAGTTATTTTTCATGTTTAGCGTACTAACCTGGCCAATTAAGATGTTAATTCGGCACATTGTTTAATAAGATGGCATATAGTAAACAAACAGGACTTAAACTTCTGTGTTAATAATTACATATCGAATTTGACTTATGGACCGTCTTTTGTTTTGATGGCGATGCTGTTGTATGTATGGTGCCAACGTTTAACATCTTGGTTTCTTTTATGATGCCAACCACATGTCAGACTTGTATTTTGGATTTTGGAGATGTTCTTTAATGTAAGTCTGTAAATATTCTTTTGGTTGATCAATCACATGGTTTTTATTCTCGTTCTTTTGTAGTTTACTAGCAATGGAGAAGATCGAGTAGTAGTTGCAACCCTTGATCTTAATCAATGTCTGAGACTACCAGATGAAATAACTGGAAAGAAACCTGAGGTACATGATTAGATATCTTATAATGTTTGGCATGGCTGTAAGTTCCGTAGTAATATTAATGGTGTAGGCTTTTGAATCTGGATTTCAACACAGTGTTTGCTATCCTTGCTTGCCTTTTCATATATGTACCAAGATAATTCTTAATTTTAAAAAAAGTTCAACAAAGCTTTGGGCACACATCTGCATGTGTCTATAGTCTATACAGTTAATCAAATATATATTTGTGGGGAGTACGTATTAGTTCCTAGGCTTTCCTTGAATTAACTATTTGAAGATCATTCTTCCTATTTCTTTCATAAAGATCAAGATATGTATAGTTGTGTAGGAACCACAGCCATGTTAGATCTTCTTTAGGTATTCCATTTGCTTATTGAAGTAAATTTTTGTGGCTAGCTGTAGATTTGCCACTACATGCTTCCTGGCTTTTGTAGATAACACTACATGTTCCTGGATTTTGTAGATAATCTCTTCTACATATGTTTTTAAACCTTTGTTCATGGTGTCTCCCTTTTGCAAATTGATGTTAAAAACCAAGAAAGCTTCCGTGATCTTTTATAGTAAATGTGGCATTTTCTGTTGTAATTAATGTATTGTCTCTTAAGAAAGAATATATTCATTGAATTTACTTAAAAGGTTGTTTAGAAATCAAGTTAAGCATGCCTTTTCAGTTTGATGAAAGCTCTTGTACTGGTGCTTATGCTGTGAGTTTATACAATGGCTTGTCTTTCCTTGTGATATATATATTAGTTTTAAAAGAGGTATTTCTTAAATATTTTAGAAATTACATTACTCAGTATGTGTTCCATCACTGGTGTGGGATAATTAGTCTGGGGAAAGAAAGAGGAGAATGTGCAATGTGGTAAGATCCTGGGTAGCTTTGATTCAACTACTTTATTTTCTATTATGACTGCTGAAATTTGTAATTCAAAAGCAAAAACATAAGCATGGATTGAAATTATGTTCTGTTTGGGATCAAGTTTAGAGATGCTTTTCAATTTGGTGTTGATTTTTTTAAATTTTATTAGAATTCGAGTAAACCATGGTTTGGAAAAAGCTAAGAAAATCTAGTTTCTCCTAAAACATGGCTGGAATGGTCTAAATATTGAAAAAGTAGCTTTTCAAAAGCCAACTTAAATGCAATACCGAATGGACTACTTAGCATACTATAATCATCCCCTTTGGAAATCTAAGGAAAATTTTTGGTCTGAGACTGTGGATCCTGGGTAATTAGCTTGTTCTATTTGATGTTTAGGGGTTATTTAATTTTTATTTAATATGATATTCCTATTTTGTGATTCCTAATCTTAATAGTAGGGTTAGCTATAAGTCTGTGAATACTAATGCAACCAAATGTAACCAGTTGGCTTTATTAAGTTCTTATAATGGAATTATAAGAATTTGATTTGAAAAGCTTATGCCTAGTTTTCTTCTTCCCTATTCTTTCTTCTGCCTCTTTATTCCCTCTGCTACGGAACCACGGTTACTATTCGTGGCTCTTTAAACATTTGAGTTTCCTGTGTACCATCATTCTTATTTCTGATATTGTTTCACATATTTCAGCCTTTTTTCTTCTGTATTCTCTGCAAATTTTGTCTTACATCACATGGGATGTACAAAGCATTATTGCCTGCATATCTCTGTGGACAATTAGTATGTTGACTTCATAAAAGACCGTGCCTGAGGTCTTGGTCCAGGCTGGGCCTTGACCTAATACTTAACTAAAAAGGGGGCCTGACCACATTATTTAATTTTGATATTTATATGATTTGGCTGGGCTTGGGTTTTCTGATGATTGGGCTGAACTGGGAGTTACCATTTGTCCGATTAAAGGAAAGAAACACGAAAGTTGTAATATGTAGCTTTTTATGTCATTTGCCATATTTAGTTGTTGTTTTGGAAATGAACTGTTGTACATTATTGAACTTTATGTACTAACAAATTTGATGTGGTTATCTGGGAAAAATTTGAAACTGAACTGTGAGACGTTATATGATTTATGATTTTGATATGATTGTGTATTTCATGATAATAAAATCAAGCTACCTTGGGGTTTTGCTTCGACAGGGTATTGGAGCTGATTTGGCAAGGGCATACCTGAGCAATGTATGCGTTGCCAAGGAAATGCATAGGCAAGGCTTAGCTTATGAACTTGTCGCAAAGTCAAAAATAGTAGCTCAAGAATGGGGTGAGAAAACAGTCATGTTATTTGTCAGTCTTTTATGTAGTTCACTACTTTGTTCATTGATATCCATGAGATTCCAGAAAGAAATTATCAACTCGTACAAGTTTGTTGAATTATTTTCAGGCATAACTGACCTATATGTCCATGTTGCCTTTGATAATGAGCCGGCGAAGAAGTTGTACACAAAGAGTGGCTTCATATTTGAAAATGACGAGCCTGCCTGGCAAGCCAGATTTCTTGATCGGCCGCGAAGGCTTCTGCTATGGATGGGTCTTTCTGATGCACAGAAACTGTAATGGTATAGTAATAGTCTTGCACACCTTTGTATTCTTTATTATGATATTGATCTGTGATTGTAGCATTCAACGCGAGGAAAAAATGTAAAGTGAACTTCTAATCATTGTAAAAAATGAAAATAATGTTTATTATTGTGGCTGTGCATTATGGCACTTGATTTGGTGAAATTGAAACTTTTTCTGATGAACAAGTATGAAATTAGGACTAATGGTATGCTTCATTAGGTAGGACTAATGAAATTAGTTCTTTTTGTTTGGTCTTTGAATTTTTTTCAAATGTGTAATTAAATCCAGAACTTACATATCCAATTAGGATTCCATTTTTCAATTTAGGACTAGTTTTTCACAATTTTTTTCTTATAAAAATAATAAAAAAAATAGTTTTGCTCAACTTAGGCTCCATTTAATTCGCGTAATATAATATATAAAAAATATAATAATTATTCTGGAAAAATAAAACAAGGTAGGAATGAAATAATTATTTAAATTTTATAATTTAGTTTATAGTATAAAATAATTATTCTATTCATATAAATAAATATAATATCTTTATAGATTAATTTTACTATTAATATTAAAATTAAATATAATTTTACTAAATTTTATTCAGGAAATAATTTAAATGAATAATAAATAAAATTTTTATTTGATTTAAAATTTAAAAAATAAAAATAAAAATAAAAATTTAAAAATAAAAAAACAAGATAATAGTTGTGAGTTTGGATTTGTCAATATTTTTTAAGGGGAAAAATAGAAATATTTTATACATTGTCTAAAGAATATCATTTTTTTGTAATTTTTTGTAGAAAATATATTTCATAAAAATTATAAAATTGATATTTTATAAAATTAGTATTTTTTTCTAAAATTTAAATCAAAATTTAAAATAATTATTTTATATAGAATAATTATCCCATTTTTTAACTATTTCATTAACTATTCATAACTTTAGTTATATTCCAGAGTGTAGCACCACTTGAGGCTGAAGTCGTTGCAATGAGAGCTTCACTTTTCTTCTTTTTTTTTTTGGCCAAATGAGAGCTTCACTTTTCGGTAGTAAAGAAAAGGCTTCTCTAGGAGAAATATATGGAAACATGACATCCGGGGGAACTGAAAGTATATTAATGGCTGTGAAATCATCCCATGACCACACCAAGATGAAGGCAAAAAAGGGAATTTCAAGACCTGAAATGTATGCAAATTTTCAAATGTGATTTTCATTTGTTTTTAGCTGAATTATCCTGAATTAAGAATTGCTAATAAAAGTGTTTCCTTCCAAGCATAAGCATATGACGAGGCAGCACAGTTCTTTAACATCAAGTTGTGGCATGTTGCCGTAAATAAAGAATTTCAAGCAGATGTCAAAGCGATAAGACGCCACATTAACAAGAATACCGTTTTGTTATACATCTGAACTCGATAACTTTTGTTTGACGAAGAATGCTAGGAATCTTCTCTCCTTGTGGACATTCCGTTGGACAATCGCTATCTTATTAGTTTACATTATTTAATTTTTCAAATTAAAAATTTACTACATATTCAATAAGTTAAGCCCATAAAATTAATTTTTAATCTCTCTTTTTTTAATATTATATAAATATATTATGGCTAATGAAAAGTCACAAAATTAATAATTTTTATCAATGGTGTGTATATATATATAATTTAAATTATAATATATTTTTTATAATTTAACACCAAAAATTGATTCAATGTCAATATAAATAACAAAATTTTTTTGAGCTATTTCCTTCAAAATTTAATAAAAAATTTCGAAATAAAAAAATTAATTGTGTACCTTTTTTTTTTTTTTGAGAGTCAATTGAATAAAAAAATTACTTTCAATAATCATAATATCTTCTCAAAATTTAAGATATTAACATTATCTTCCTACGAATATATATATATATATATATATATATATATATATATATATATATACATTATTGAATAATGAATCGTTAAAAAATATTGTGTTGAAAATTAATTTTTTATTTACTTAACTTGTTAAATAAGTAGCAAATTTTTAAATTAAAAAATTAAATGATATAAACCAATAAAATAACAATTATTTAAAAATGAATTGTCGGAAATGACACTCTTTGTTTCATTTTTCTTTCAAAGCACCCTTTTGGCAAGAGAAAAACTCACAATGGGCCGCACCAGATGGAGAAAAAAGGATAATAACAGGGGACGTTAAGTGATGGTGTTGGTAAAATTGGTTTTGAAATCGATGTGTATATCTGCACCCCAAAAAATACAAAAGGTAGATATGCACTTTTAGCCAAATATTAAGGATATGCTTGCATTTTATCTCTTTTGTATTTACTTGGACATTTTGAAAAACTTTCAAGGGTAAAAAAATTAAATTTTGAATAATAATAATATAAAAGTGTGTTTGATAGACTGTAATGAGACGTAATATAATATAATTAAATGAATTTTTAATATAAAATATTGAATTATTTTGTAACAATTTCATAATAAAAATCCAAATTGGAAGAACCATATGATAAGAGCTGCATGTGATCCTTCAAAATTTATTATTCCTATGTGTATATATACAAATAATGATATTATTATTATTATTATTTTGGGTATATATTTCCATATCATTTTTATGATTTTGATAGTAGCAATATTACGTCCATGAAGTAGAAAGCTTATAATCTTCTCTTTATTTTATCGTAGCTTGACCTTAGAAAAATTCTCATCCGACGCTAAAGCTTCAAACCCTGCAAATTGTGGGGAAATCCAAAGTAATTAATAATTATAAGCAAATAAATAAGTTATAAGAAAAAAAGTTACTGAATTTGACTTGTAATAAAATATTCAAATTTGACTCGATTTTAATTAAGTGAAGATAAAATTTGATTAATGAGTTAAGTTGAAACTTGAATATTATATTACTCAATTTAAATAATTTATGAGTTCAATTGAATATGTAAATTTTTATAAAATTTTAAATATATTTTATATTACATAGAAATATAATTTAATAATACTTTATTAATTCATGTTCATTCCCAAAATTGATGAAAAAATTTATTTAAAATATTAATATTAATCACGCTGAATGATCAAATTAAAATATAATTTTTTGTCAAAATCATTAAGAATACAATAAAAATAAAATTCAATTGTATTTAAACTAGATATTAAATATTAAATTTTCTAATCAAGTTGAACTCAAATAGCAGGCAGTCGATTAAACTCGATTACGCTCCTCCGAACAAAGTTAGCAATAGCAATGGATAAGTAGTTAGGGAGGCTAAGCTTACTGATCATATTGAACTTTAACTTTGCCAGCATCAAGGTCAGCAATTTGAGAGAAAGCATCTTGAGAGAGATTAATATCTCCAGTGCATTTATCACAATAATCCACGATTTTCACTACTACATTAGTGCCTTGTTTGCAAGGGTGTGGTGCTGTGTTTGCTCCTCCTACGCATCTCACTGTATACCTTTTTCCACATGCTGCTTTATTATTCCACAAGGTTTGACTTACACCAGCAATCATTGCTCCATTATCTTGATTTCCATAGCAGCTTGAAGCTGCCAAAAAAAAAAAGAAGACATTTGATATAGGGATTATGGTTTATTATTGATGGCTGGCGATTAATGCCTTAGAATTCTAATTAATAATTAGTAATTATAATTTTTAATATTCGTTAATCTAATTTTATTGTTTATTAAATTATTTTTTTTTTCATTTTATAGTAATGTATTATTGAAAATAAATAAAAAAGAGACATACTTACGGGTATAAGGAGGTTTATGCCAAACAGCAAGCCCTTCTGCAGCAAGTGCAGTGGAGACAAGGCATAACCAAACTGTTCCTACAATCACAACATGAACTCTCATTGCAATGGCCATTATTTGCTCAATTAGTTAAGTTTTGGGTTAATTTTCTTTTCGTATGTTACTCTATTTATATTAGAAAGATACACAAGCAATGAAGTCAACATTTCACATTTAGTCATCTTGAACTAGTTTCTTAAGAGGTAACACGGAAACTTAAAAGTCAATATTTTTGCACTCCACGCGTTTGGATGTAAAAAAGACTCCTGAAGCGTATTAGATAAATAATATATATTTTTGTTTCTTTTAGTGATAAGAAAATGAGTATCTCTTGCTGAAAAGTTTATTATATTAAATTCAAGTGATTAGAATAAATTATATTATTATAAATATAAACCTATATATTTTACTATGGGTGAGCAAAACCGAACTGAAAAATTAAAATAAACCGACTGATTTGATTTGGTTCGGTTTCAAATTTATTAATGAATTAATTTTTGATTCAGGTCAATTTTTGTTCAAAAATTTAATTAAAACTGAACCGATCGAACTTTTTTTTATATTATTTAAAATATGTATTAAAATATATTTATATTAGATATTTTTATTAAATATATAGAATACTTCCTTTGTATTGATGAAATTATTTAGGTATTAAATATAGTATTATATATATTTTTCCAATTTTTTAGATATTAAATAAATATAATTTGTTATAATTTATTATTAGTCAGTTAGATAGTTAGACATTTTATTCTTTCAATATAACAACTTTCTGTCATAAGGTTACTTCGCGTGTGTAAAAGCCATGCTGAGCTGGCATTAGAGTAGCTGTACATTAATAATGATTCTTCTAATCTTTATTTGTATATTTTTGTAATAGCTTAACCGGTAATATTTCAATCAATAAAGATTATCATTTCTCTAATTCTTTATACTTGATTTCTTCAGTTTGTCAGTTTATTTTTGTTACTCTGTGTTTGTATATGGTATCAGAGCAGGTTAATCCTGTTTACTTAATTATTTTGTCGGGTTATGCGGTTTACTTGATTATCTTATTATCTTACCGGTTGGTTTGGTTTATTTAATTACCTGATTACCTTGCCGGTTGATTCAGTTTATCAAATTACCTAATTATTTTGTCAGTTGGTCTGATTTACCAAATTACCAAATTATCTTACCGGTTGATCCGGTTCTAATTATTTTAAGTGATAATTTTGAATATCCTGTTGTCACTTGAGAGAGAATATTAAAATATCCCACATTGATTACATATAAAAATGTTAAGTGATTAATATAGAAATAGACATTTTAATCTTAACACGCTAATTTTTAAGGTTGGTTCTCTCCAATTTATAATAAAAAGTTAACATAATTGATCAAATTTGAGTCTAAATTTAAGGGAAAAAAAGAGGCTTAATAAGTCTAAATTGACCAATTGAATCAAATTGAATTTTTTGTTTTAGCTTGATTTGTATTCAAAGTTTGGTCTAGTTTGATGACACAAAATTATAATTTTCAAATTTTCAGTTTTTGATTCGATTTGATTTTAGACGAAATCGATTGCTTGCTCATCTCTATTTTTTTTTTCTTACGATGCTTTCTCATATATAATTATATGCTCTAATTTTCTTTTTAAAAATATCATATCCACTTAAGTTGTATTTTATTGTGTCGCATGTGTATTACTTAGAAATCTTTGGTTAGGCACTAATCTAAGCCCAATAATCGCACAGACTTGGGGCCGTTGACATTAAATTTAATAAAAGTGTCTTTCAACAAAGGTTTTTTTATATTTTTTAAAAAATTATTTTTAAAACTACTTGTAAACATAAATAAATAAATTAATATTTTCTCCGAAAAGCAAGTAACTTCTAATAGCAATTCAAATACACTCTTAATAGTCTCCCAAGTCCTCGTGGAAAAAGGAAAATAAAAATGCCGTAAGGAAGAAGTTTCTATTTGCTTTGTCTCCTTCAAACACGATGGCCGACATAACTAAACTAATTATTTCATAGGAAAGTTCTTGGCTCTATGTTTTTATCTCTTACATTCAAATTAATAAATGAAAACAACTTATGTGATTTGTATATCCATTTTTTTTATAAAAAGATATTGATGTTTTTTTTTTTTTTTATATATATTATGATCATATAAGAAGAGTGTATTTTTTTTTTTAAATTATTTGGTGCATGCACCAAGTTATTACATTTTACATCGAACATATAGGTATAATTGATTAATGAGTTTTTAATTGGGTAATACTGAAATTATAAGTGATAAAAAAAAATGAACATCTCTAATTTAACTGTTTATTATATTAAATTCAAGTGATATTAGAATAAATTATATTATTATAAATATAATCGAAAAACCAAATTGAACGGACTAATTTAGTTTTTTAAAATTTTGGTTTCATTTAATTTTAAATTTCTTAACTAAATTAAAATTTAGTTCGGTTTAGTTTTTGCTCAAAAAAATTGGTTAATCAAACCAACTTAAATCTTTTTTTTTTTTTTTAATATCATTTAGAATATATATTGTAATATATTTATATTAGATGTTTATTATTATAAAATATATAAAATACCTCCCTTGCATTGATAAAATTATTCAGGTATTAAATATAGTATAATATATTTTTAAATATATATAATTGATGAAATTAGAGTATAAATTTAGAAAAAAAAAAAAAAAAAAGAAGCCCAATAAGTCCATACCAACCAACCCAACCTAATCAATTTTTTTTTAGTTCGATTTGCATTTAAAATTTAGTTAAGTTTGACGAGATAAAATTATGATTTTTGATTTCTTAATTTTTTGATTTAATTTGCTTTTATATTAAATCAACGGTTTGCTCATTTATAATGCTTTCTCATTTATATTATCATCATTATTTTTTATTATAATGCTTTCTCATTTATAATTATATGGTCTAATTTTTTTTTAATGCTTTCTCATATATAATTATATCCACTTAGATTTCTTTGGTTAGGCACTAAGCCCAATAATGGCAAAGACTGAAAGGTCATCCGAGTCCTCGTGGAAAGAGGAAATTAAAATTGCGTGCTATGGAAAGAGAGAAAGAGTTCATATTTTCTTCATCTCCGTCAAAGACGATGCCCGACATGACTAAGCTAATTATTTCACAGGAAAGTTCTATGTTTTCATTTCTTACTCGTAAATTAATGCAAGGAAAGAGCTAATACGTTTCGCATATCCATTTTTTTCTCGTTAAAAAAAATATTGATATTTTCTTTTTCTCTATATATTATTTTTGTATTAGACATTACATCGAACATTTAGTGGTAATTACTTAATAAATTTTTAATTGATTAATACTGAAATTATATATATATATATTAACTTGGAAATTAAGGGAATGACTAATTATATTAGGGTGAATCACGTCATGGAAAAAATCTTAGTCCATAATTTCAATAATCACATGTTTATCCATTATGACAGGATCAGTTTATAGTTACGGGATATATTTGATTTACCTAAAAATTTCTTCATTAAATGATAATAAAATTTAAAATTTCACATTTAATTAAATGATTAAAATAGCAAATTCATCATGATTAACAATTAAACATTTACTATCACTAAATGATGTGTTTCACTTTGATATGATTAGTCTACATATCTTTTTATAGATTAAGGTGGTGTTTGATAACATTATTTAGCATTTAAAATTAAAATTTTCAGTATTTAATCATTTTAAATTCATTTGATAATTATGTTTTAAAAGTTTCGATTAAGTTAAAAACTACTTAAAATGGTAAGTTAAAATTTTTAACTTAAAATTTTTACTGAATGCAATAAGTGATTAAATTTTTAAATTTTTTTATAATTTAAAAATTATATTACTTATTTTATTCCGTACTTAAAATTTAACACTTAATTTTTAGTTTTACCAAACATAACTTAAGTGATGTTTGATGAAAGTTAAAATTAAGTATTGAAAATTTAAGTATTAAATAATATAATTGATATAATTTTTAAATTGTAAAATTATTTAAAAATTTAATCACATATTGCATTCAGTAAAAATTTTAAATTAAAAATTTTAACTTATTATTTTAAGGAGTTTTAAGATATGCATTATCAAATAATTCAAAATAATTAAATACTGAAACTTTTAATTTTAAATACTAAATTATATTAACAAATACCATATATATAAAGATAAGATCATTGTTGACTTTTTGGCATTTTGGCTAAGTTTCCAAATCCCACATTGGTAAGATGTGGGAAATGGAGAGGAAAATTGGATTATAAAATAAGGCTTCCTTCCTCCTTTGAAAAATATTCCAAAAAAATATTAATTCTCTCTCATATTTCTAAAGTTTAATTGTTGTTTTTCTTTTCTTTTTTTGTAATATTTCATTTTGTAATATTTCTTTGAAATTGTGAAATATTATTTTGGTGGTGTCTGAGGACATAGGCATAATTGATCAAATCTCGTTAAATTTTAGTGTTCTTTTTATTATTTATTTAATAGCTATTGTTGGGTATTTTATTTTGGTGATATATTGTGCTTAAATTATTCTAGAAAAAAATTCTGTCAAAAAAACGATAAGAGTCTAACCTAATTAGATTTTAAGTGAGACCGTTGTGATTCTTTCAATTAATTGAGAAATTTTCTTATTATAATTTTTGCACAGTTATTCACATTTGGTGGAAACTAACCCAATTTCCATAACAATCATTAGTTCAGGATTTTATCAAACCATTTGAATGCCAATATCCGTTTTAAATTAATTTTAGTGTAGAAAAATAAAATGAGGAATTAAGATGGAGCCAATTTTAGTGATATATAATTGGCGGTTGCGATGCCTACCAGGAATGCTACTGTATCTCTATGAATTTTTAAGATTTTTTTGGCTTTAATTAAATAGCAGTCACAACTTGCTAATTGTAGGTGTAATTCTGAGGTTGCAGTTACAACTTATATGTCGGTCACATCACCATGAGAATTTTTAAAGTTTCTTGATTTTAAATTTTTCTAGGTATATTACTTATAAAATAAATACTTAACTATTAATATTATTTAATTTGATTGTCAAGATCAAAATCGAAATTGACTAAATCGGATATCCAATTTAGGTCAACAATCTCCCTCTTTTTTATTTTGACAATTAAGTTGAATTTAAATAAAAATTAAAAGTTACATAGCTCCCATGAATCAATTCTCTTTAAATTTTAAGTTACATTACTTCGTGTTCTTAAAAAATTTAAGTTATAAGTCCAAGTCCAAAACCACTCTGATACAACGATAAGTGGCTTCTCAATTTGCTTGCTCTCAAGAAGACTTAGTCAGTAATTTGTTATTCAGTTGTTCCATTTAATAAGCTAGTCAGAACTAGTCTTTAGCATGTTTGTTATTTTCTCATTCAGTTGTACCAGAAGAACTGGCCTTAGTCTTTTCCTAATTTATAGCTTTGTTTGTTAAATTCCAGCTGTAAGACTATTATAAATAGTCAGTCTCGAGTTCAATAAAAGGGGGAAAAAAACATTTCAGATATCCTTCTTTGTCTCCTTATTTCTTCTTCTTCCCTCCAACTCTCACTCACATTTCAGTTCTAACATTTTGGTATCAGAGCCGGTTACGACAATGGACACTCGTGGCAAAACCAATGCTGAATTTCGCAATGATGTTAATGAAGCATTAGCTCGTCATGAGTCTAGTTTCGATCAAATCCATGCTACCTTGCAAACAGTGTTAACGGAAATACAGTCCCTACGAATCAACCGCACCAACCCACCCACCCAAACTGAAGATAACCCATTTTACCAAGGAGAAACTTCCCAATCCACAAACACCCTGAGACCTCACTCACCAAATGACCACCATCAGCGTCTCAAGCTACATTTCCCAAAATTCAATGGGGAGGACCCGTGTGGTTGGATTTACAAGGCAGAACAATACTTTGATTTTCAGAACATTAGTTATGACCACCGAGTCCAACTAGCCTCCTTCCATCTAGAAGGCATTGCTTTACAATGGCATCGATGGTACACGAAATTCCGTGGACCGCAACACTGGAATGAGTTCACCAAAGCAGTCCTCCTTCGTTTCGGTCCAACAGATTATGAGGATCCCTCTGAAGCTCTTACACGCCTTCGACAAACTTCCACGGTGGCAGCTTATCAAGAAGCCTTTGAGAAGCTTTCTCACCGAGTTGACGGCCTCCCCGAGGGGTTTCTTGTTGGTTGTTTTATTGCAGGTCTACGAGATGATGTTCGAATTGATGTGAAAATTAAACAGCCCAAGACATTAGCAGATGCTATTGGAGTTGCGCGATTAGTTGAAGAACGAAATTTGCTACACAAAAAAAGCCTGATCCAACTCGTTCCCAACCAGCAATAGTGGCATCAAGGACAAGCCCCAATTCAGCTCCAGGAGTATTAGGTCCTCCGCCAGTCCAGCGTGGAAATGCAAATGCAAATGCTAATCCAACCACTTTTCGACGAATCACAAATCAAGAGGCAAGGGAACGTCGAGAGAAAGGATTGTGCTACTATTGTGATGAGAAGTTCACGCCAGGCCATCGGTGTCAGCGGCCACAACTATTCATGATAGAAGATGTCAATAACTCAGGGGTTGAGGAGGATGAACAAGAAGGAGCAGAACCTGATTACCAAGAAGTCAAGCCTGAGATTTCTTTCCATGCAATTTCTGGAGCTAATCACCCGCAAACCATCCGTGTACTGGGCAAGTTAAGGAACAAAAATGTGGTCGTACTTATTGATGGTGGTAGCACCCATAATTTCATTGATCAAGCCACAGTCACCAAATTTGCATTACCCATTCTACAAAATACGAAGTTTCAGGTCACTATTGCCAACCGTGATCAAATAGAGTGCCTGGGTCTCTGCAAAGCTCTTACCATTTCTATCCAAGGCAAGTCAATTACCACTAATTATTATGTGCTTCCTGTGGCAGCTTGTCCGTTGGTTTTAGGAGTACAATGGCTGGAGACCCTTGGACCAATAGAGACAGACTACAAGCAATTGACTATGACCTACAAAGTTGGAGAAGAGTCACACACGATCCAAGGCCTAAAACAGGGAACCTTACAAGCCTTATCTGATAAGGAATTCAATTGTCTCCAAGGTACTGGATTCCTGCTCCAAATCTCACTCTCTGGAAATACTACTCGACCAAGTTCCCATCCACCTGACATAGCCCACCTCCTAACCGAATTCTCTAGCGTATTCGAATCACCCACCGACTTACCCCCAAAAAGGTTACATGATCACCGCATTCTATTACAACCACACACTGAACCAGTAAGTGTCAGGCCATATCGATACCCCTACTACCAAAAGGCTGAAATAGAGAAGATGGTCGGAGAACTACTGCAATCAAAATTAATAAGGCCTAGTAATAGTCCCTTTTCATCACCGGTTCTATTGGTCAAGAAGGCAGATGGGGATTGGCGATTTTGTGTCGACTACCGAGCTTTGAACCGTATCACAGTTAAGGATAAATATCCAATTCCGGTCATTGATGAACTCCTTGATGAACTCCATGGCGCCAAATTCTTCTCCAAGTTAGACTTGAGGTCTGGATATCACCATATTCGAGTTCACGAGGATGATATCTCAAAAACAGCCTTCCGAACACATGAAGGGCATTATGAGTTCGTGGTAATGCCGTTCGGCCTTACCAATGCACCCTCTACCTTTCAAAGTCTCATGAACGATCTCTTCCGCCCTCATCTCAGAAAATTTATTTTGGTCTTCTTTGATGATATCTTGGTGTACTCACGAACTTGGGAAGAACACCTATCACATCTCCGAATAGTCCTCACTATTTTTAAGACTAACCAACTGTTTGCTAAAGAGACAAAGTGCAGGTTTGGTGTGACTCAAGTGGACTATTTGGGCCATCTCATTTCAGAACAAGGTGTGGCTGTAGACCCAAAGAAGATACAAGCTGTTCTTGAATGGCCAATTCCAACAACAACCAGAGAAGTGCGTGGGTTTCTTGGTTTGGCTGGGTACTACCGCAAATTCATTCGACACTTTGGATGTATAGCAGCTCCGTTAAATCATCTCTTGTCCAAGGAAGGATTTAAATGGAGTGAGGAAGCTGAACTCGCCTTCAACAAGTTAAAGGACGCACTAACATCACCACCAGTACTCTGCCTTCCAGATTTCTCTCAACCATTTGTTATTGAGTGTGATGCTAGCGGAATCGGAATTGGAGCAGTGCTTTCTCAAAACAATAGGCCAATAGCTTATTTTAGTGAAGCTTTGAAGGGATCAGCCTTGCTATTGTCCACTTATGAGAAAGAAATGTTGGCCGTTGTTAAGTCAGTTCGAAGGTGGCGTCCCTATATCCTTGGCAAGCCGTTTATAGTTCGCACGGACCAAAAGAGCCTCAAGTACTTATTGGAGCAACGAATTACCACGCCTGCACAAACTCGGTGGCTACCGAAGATCCTTGGATATGATTATGTAATTGAGTACAAACGTGGACCTGATAATCAAGCTGCTGACTCCCTTTCTCGTGTGGTTAAATTTCAGTTCACATCCCTTTCAATGCCACGAGCAGATTGGTGGTCAAAATTACAAGAGGAGGTAAAACAAGACCCTTTCTACAAAAAGTTGAGTCATATACAACCACTTCAACAACTATTGCAACGCGATGGAGTTTGGTTCAAAAATGACAAAGTGTACTTGAGTCCCACTTCAACAATAATCCAGCAAATCATTGAAGATTGTCACTCATCACCAACTGGGGGCCACTTTGGATTCCATAAAACGCTTTCACGCATCAAACTCAGTTTTTGGTGGCCTAACATGCGCCGGGTAATAAAGGAATTTCTACAGCAGTGCGACACATGCCAGCGGTACAAAACTGATTGCCTGAAACCAGCCGGCTTACTTCAACCCCTACCCATTCCAAGCCAGATATGGACTGAGGTGTCAATGGATTTTATCGAAAGACTTCCTCTGTCAAATGGTTATTCGGTCATCATGGTGATTGTTGATCGTTTAACAAAATATGCCCATTTTGTTGCTTTGAAACATCCATACACTGCCATTACAGTGGCTAAAGCATTCATTACCAATGTTGTCCGTCTCCATGGCATTCCAACATCTATTGTCAGTGATCGCGACAGGGTGTTTATAAGTTCTTTTTGGCAGACCCTATTCCAGTTACAAGGAACTAAGCTGAGCATGAGTTCAAGTTACCATCCCCAGAGTGACGGACAAACGGAGGTGGTGAACCGCACGTTGGAACAATATTTGCGATGTTTTGCAGGTGATCAGCCACGGAAGTGGTTTGAATGGCTTCCTTGGGCTGAATTCAGCTACAATACGTCCCTCCATTCATCTACCAAAATGACGCCATTTGAAGCTGTCTATGGCATTCCACCACCACATCCGCTCACTTACGTTCCAGGCACCTCTCGCATTCAAGCAGTTGATGAGTACCTCTGGGATCGTGACACCATTCTACGTGAGCTCCGTCACAATCTTTCAATGGCCAGTCAACGAATGAAATGTCAGGCAGATCAAAAACGAAGGGAAGTCTCTTTTGATGTTGGCGACTACGTGTATCTTAAGCTCCAACCATATCGGCAAACTTCTGTGGCCTTTCGAGCTTCAATGAAACTGGCCCCTCGTTTTTATGGTCCTTATCAGATTATTGAAAAAGTGGGTACAGTTGCTTATCGGTTAGCTCTTCCACCAAGTTCTCAAATTCATAATGTGTTTCATGTTAGCCTGCTACGCAAACACTTGGGTTCTCTACACTTCCCACTTTCAAGTCAACCCCCGCCAGTTTCTAATGATTTTACTATTCTTCCACAACCTGAAGTTCTTCTAGATCGCAGAGTCATTCAGAAAGGAAAATATCGTCCGAAATCTGAAGTCTTAATTCAATGGAAGGGAGCTCCAAAGGAAGACGCGACCTGGGAAAATGAATGGCGCTTCACCAAGACTTATCCAGATTTTATCCTTGTGGACAAGGATCCTTAAGGGGGGAGGAATGATACAACGATAAGTGGCTTCTCAATTTGCTTGCTCTCAAGAAGACTTAGTCAGTAATTTGTTATTCAGTTGTTCCATTTAATAAGCTAGTCAGAACTAGTCTTTAGCATGTTTGTTATTTTCTCATTCAGTTGTACCAGAAGAACTGGCCTTAGTCTTTTCCTAGTTTATAGCTTTGTTTGTTAAATTCCAGCTGTAAGACTATTATAAATAGTCAGTCTCGAGTTCAATAAAAGGGGGAAAAAACATTTCAGATATCCTTCTTTGTCTCCTTATTTCTTCTTCTTCCCTCCAACTCTCACTCACATTTCAGTTCTAACACACTCAACATTTAAACATATTCATATATTGTCTCCTCTCTTATCAAGATCAAAAAGAAGGGTTAAGAAACAATTGATTAAAGAAAAGATCTTTTTGGATTACTTTTTTGTTGCCATCTCTTATTGCATTGATTAAGAAGGTGACAATTTTATGAAGAATAAAAAAAATTAGGGTTTTGAAGTGTTTGGCTAGGGCATCGAAAAGATGGGAATGAGAAGAGCTCAAGGTACCTAACTAATCAGAAAAGGATGCCAAAAAAGCACTTGAAGCTCCTTCACCCAGAGACTTTAGGCAACACGTGGAGGAGCTCTAGTAGTCATCCGCCTCACCGCTCCTACCCATAGACTCGTCGACGCCTCCTCTTCCTGTCGGTGGCACGCGTGTCCATCATGGGTTATTGATTGGTGGTAGATTGGCTGGCAGACCACAACTTTCTCTCTTTCTTGTGTTCTGGTGGTGTTGAGTCAGCTATTTGGTCTCCTCCCTTTGACCAATCAGCTGCTAAGTTAATAGTTATTTTTTTTTTTACAACAACAACAATAATAATCATCATCATCATCATCATCAGGTGATATATAATTAAAATTTTATTTAAATGCTTCATTATTTATTTTTCTATTCAACATTGTTACATAATTCTTTAACTTATAATCATCCATAAATTAAATTAATTTAATTTAGTTAATTAGTTAGATGAATACTAAGAAATACAAATTATCTAATAATTTCGAGAAATTCATTTTAGTAATTCGCTATATAAATCAATTTGTATCATAGGATACAATCACAGAAAAGAAATTTTTTTTTTTATAATATAGTAAAATATAATTAATATTAATAATAATTCATTAACAAAAGTAAATAATTAAATAATTTACTTTAGATGATAAACTTGAAAATTGAAGGTATTATATTATTCCCCCTTAAGAAAATTCTTTCATTGAATTTAAAAGCTACACTCAAACACTTATTGGATATAATCTTCAGGTATCTGCTAAAAGTTGTTCTTACATAAGCCTTTATCCTAAACTCATACATAATTTTTTTTCTTAACTATCGCTAACACCAACACTTGCTTTAATCATAATGAGCCTTATTTTGTCATGAATCCATATTAGATTCTATCGTTAGACTTTAATCCACTGTATCCACCTAAAACTCCAAATCCTCATTACATATTACTTACAATGAAAATCCACTTAATCCATTTTCATATCTCCAAACATATTACACATATACATATATGCAACTATTAACTCTCTACAAGAAAATATATCTAGTAATTTCTTACGAATATGAACCCTAAGTATATTTACTATGCCTTTCAACTTTCTCATTAACCTAATCATATTTAAGTTATATTTTTGTTATATTATTATTAGTATTGTCATCAACATTCACCATTTAAGCATCACTCTCATTTGTTAATTATCACATTTTTACCTAAATAATCTAATTCTTAATAACTTCAAATAGATTGTTCCATAATTACAATCTCTCTATACATATACCTATGTCCTATACTATTCTTACTTTAAATATCATTTAACAATTCTCACTCTTAATATCTCATACTTATATACCTTAACCATATGACAAGTACTTACTTATCTACATGCATTAATCTTATTTAGCTCACTTAAACCTTCCATTGACATACCTTCCTATATATTTTATTGCCAATTTAATCATACTTGCATTACTAATTTATAATCTTATGTCAATCATCCTATCCAATCTACTTATCTAAATAAAACAAGGAATTTACTAATCCAGTCATTGCTTAATAAAAACATCTATATAATTCTTATGTCTTTTAACCTCAATGTTATCCTTAATTCATTTTAACCTTAAGCATATATTCCTTGCGTGTTGCTACACAATAACTCCATATCAGTTCTCATCTATGACTTTCATTCCAAACCAAAATCATCAATTAATATTTAGTGACCTCAATTAGATGTTGTCGTATTCTCGATCCCAATGGCACATATCAATTCACACCTTATTCATTCATCCATTTAGAGTATGCTCAAACTTATTTAATTCTTCTAGGTAGATATATTCATATATAACTTCACCATATGACTATGCATGACATTGATCCCTAACCATCAATTTACTTCTTGACACTTTATCAGATTCTGATTTGATACTCATGATTAATATCACATCATAATGTTATTCTAGATAGGAAAACATAGATACTCTTTATTATAATTCATTATTTCATTCTTAAGATGGCTTACCTTAGTAAAATATAATAATAATATGTATCAACAACTTATAATTGCAAGCGGTTCTCATAATTCTCAAACTACTAGACACCATCATGAAATTTCTCATAGTTATCGTTATCTTAATTTCTCTTACTCATTACTTTAAAATCATAACTTATTCTTACAAAATAATTAATTTGTTAGCTATTAAATTCTAAGGTCCATATTAACTCTCCCACTAACAATTTTTTTTTAAAAATTCTTCTTACTCCTTATAAGCATATCTCATTTTCTGATGGCCGTTCTAGACTTAATCTCCAATTAGATGAGGTTTACTGATTGGCCATATCACTACCCTATAATCCAATGGGGTTATGTCTGGAACAATGCAAGTCACAACAATCACTAAGGCAAGCTAATAGTACTAAGTTAATCACAAAGCACTCACGCTTAATATTACCTATAAAGTCCTAAACTAGTAGAGCTAATACTGATTACTAACCTTCTACCCATTAAAAGCTCACTTATCATTGGCTGGCTATGAAATATTTATAATTTATCTACCAAAGATATCCCTCATTCTATGTTTATAATAACCATAACATTAATATCCATGCTAATCAATTATAACACACACAACACTTTATTTTATTAGATAGGAGGTAGAGTCTCTAGTCCTATTATCTGCCTCGCAGCAACACCCATACATACCAAAACCATAATAAAAAGAAAAGAAAAAGCATACATTGATCCAAAGGATTGATCTAAAGGAGATTCATTCACATTACCCTTCACTCTAATAGACTCAGAACCCAACATCATACCCCTTAACCACAATAATCATAAACATTCGAAATTATCATTTGATGATAGGCTTGTGCGAAGGAGATAGATTTATGATGTCATCGTCATCATCATCATCATCATACTAACTATAAATGGTTGTCTCATCAAATTTTGAGGAGTTCGGTGAAGGTTCTACAAGGTGAGTCTATATGTGGTTCGTGGGGTCAAATTTGTCACCATTTGGCATCATGGCTGGGGGCCATCCCTCCCATATAATTTCTCAAGACAATATTTGTCCTAATCCTCCTTAGTCACACAAAGGTTACAACAATATTCGGGAGGAAAGTCCCACTATGGGGCATCATGTTCCATAGGAGGCCATAGTTGATGCAAAGCAACATGGTTTCATTCACACATATAATACTGAAAGGCAATAAACTCATTTGAAAAGCTAAACACATCTTTGTAGAGTGAAAAGTAGTAGGATTTATAGGTAAGATAAGAACTTAAGGATTTATTGTTAGACGGGTGCTTGAAAGGTGGTCATCCACGGCTATATAAGGATGATGGAAAATAATCATAGTTCAGATTGTAGCGCATCCATCCAAAATGATTTACCAAATATTACCACAAGGAAATCAACCCATAGATTGAGGGGAATAAACCAGTGTAAGGTGGTCACCACATATGGATTAGCTGTATTGTTGCCTTGCAAGTAACGAATATATTGAAGAGAATGGAAGGACTGGATCCCCACTGCAATATGGTATAGATGGAGGAAATACCACAGAAAACAAAGAAATTCCTTGGACCAAATCCAAAAGGTGTCTAGCATCATATCCATAAAGGCTTAAGTCCTTAGGAAAGGATACTTGGGGTATATGACTAGTTCCCTAACAAATCGGGGATCGTACTTTCAGATGAAGCATTTTTGATATTTAAAAATTTGCTTAGAGGCTAGTTCTAAAAAGCTCTGTGAGAGATATCAGTTCGAACCTTTAGGTGAAGACCTTGATAAAGAAAAGGGATTAGGTCTCGAAAAGGATGATGAAGAGGATGCCATGGTCTCAAGGAAATGACAAGGAAAGATATTCAAGTACTGAGGAGAGACACTAAAAGCTTGAAAAGGAAATAAAACTAGATGGTGGGTGGCATAAAAGTATCCTTCAACTTATATTGGTTTGATTTCCCTAATCAACGAAATACCAAAGAATCCAACTAAAACTATTTCTTAGAAATTGAGCCTTTTGGAATGAATAATACACCGCACCTATAAAATGAGTATATTCAATGGAACCAGTCATATAGCTATAATTCAATACTCTACCTAAGGTGGCAACTATTCCTTTGTATGCATATGAAAAGATTGAGTTAGTTCATGAGATGGTCAAAAGTAAAGCTAATCAGGGCTTATCCTACCATCAATCAATAGTATGCTTCCCACACAATTGAATACATATAAGAAAGTTTTCAATAGACATACTCCAATAATTCAGAAGAAACAAGACGTCAATCATAATACCATCCTAATACATTTTCCAATAAGGTGATATGTATATTTCATTTATTTTATTTCCAACACAAAGCATTGCACACACATGATTCTAGGGAAATGAAATTCATTTACAAGAATAATTATTTAGTTTAACAATAAACTAATAAATACACCATCATATGATAAGTCTCATAATTATCATAATGACTATACTAACTCCAAATAATTTAAAAGGATTCATTTACCTTTATAATTATTGACTTAAGCATATATAAACATAAGGGGATACTGACTTTAGATATCTCTGAGTCACAAGTAAACGAAACTCAAAGGATGAGAGGGTTGAGCATTCTACTAATGAGCGGATATAAAACAATAGCCAATGTCATGCTACTCATGTAGAATGCCATAACACAACAAATAATTCATACATAACATATAAGTACACAGGATGGATAATGGTCTATGGAATCCAATCCTCATATGGAATGCAATGGGGAGTTGACCCCCAACCTTGGCTCACTTAATAATCTAATATAGGGCCATTGCGAGACCAGCTTAAGCTAGACATCCTTATACTCTCTTATCCATGTTCAGGGGCACGGCAAGACCAACTCAAGCTAGGCTATCCTTGTTATAACATCATTATCATCATCGTATTATAGAATATCATGTCATATCATATTATATCATATCATGGTCATCATTTCATTTATGCAATGTCCCAAGTCAGTATGGGTTGGATTCATATCATTCCATTCTCCATCACAGCCACAACACATGTTAAATCATATGCACAACATATAACATGGCATGAACACACATTATGCTCCTGAATTAACTCTAATAATGATAAACATACTATATAATATACATTCAATAATGCATGAATGAAATGATCAAATGTAAGTCTACTCAATTATATTAACTCGCAGATTTCACGGGACCATCTGGCTTTCCTTGAAACACGATATCCAATAGCTAGGGGACACTTGAATACTGACATTGAACAATATAGAGTGTACATTAGAATAGGAGCAACCCACTTTACTTTTCTAAACTAGACTCAATTATTCTAAAGATTCTATCAAATTTTTAGTAAAACCTCCCTTATAACTAGGACTTTAGCCTCCTAAAAGAAAAAGATAAACACTTCAATTAATAGTCACAATACACATCATTCAACCTTAACTCCATGGTCTAGCCCGGACCTCTAACACTAAATTTTATCCCATCTTCTATCGATATTCACAACTTAAGTTCACGTATATAATTTATACCAATTCTACTCATTAACTTGATTTCCATAATATAAATATAATAATTGTAATAGAATTATCAAATACTTTCAATTGTGATTTCTTTAACTAAATTATAAATTAAATTTATAAACTTTAATTTAAATCATGCTTTATCAATTTATCATTAAGAATACTCTAATTAGCTAGTTAAGATAAATTAGTATTCACATTTGTAGATATAATAACCATTCAATAATTATAAACTTACCAACAATTACATAATTAATTAATTAATTAATAAACCTCTTAATCCTTATTAATTAATAACAATGTCCCTGTAAACAATATCTTAGTTTTAAATTCACAATTTAATAAATTCAATTTCACCATGGCTATTAAAAATAAATTCTGAAACCATTAAATTTTTTCGTTCACTGGACGGTGGTTGGACTGTAGTTGCTTGTGGAGTTTGGTGACGAAAATCATACTAAAAGGTTCGTTTTGAAGTGAAGAAACCATAAATCACCTTCATCTTCCTCCAATCACAATAGACTTGCCAAAAAATGCCCGGAAAGATTCAGTGGTAACATTTTCCAATTTGCAAGACCAATGGACCTTAAGAAGCTAAATGGGTATCATCAGAAACATGGGAACAAGAAGAGCTCAACAGTACCTAATTCGTCAAAAAAGGACGTTGGAAATAGAAATAGCACCTGAAGCTCCTTCACTAGCAGAGACTTTAGGTAGCGCGCGGAAGAGTTCCAGTGGTCGTCAGCCTCGTCGCTTCTGTCCACAGACTTACCAGTGCCTCCTCTTCCTACCGGTGGTGTGCATGTCCTCTATGCGTCGCCAATCAGTGGTGGATCGGCCGACAGACCACAACTCTCTCTCTCTTTCTCTCGTGTTCTGGTGGTGCTGAGTCAGCTGGTTAGTCTCTTCCCTTAAACAATCAGCTGCTAAGTTAATAGTTATTTTTTTACAATAATAATAATAATAATAATAATAATAATAATAATAATAATAATAATAATAATAATAATAATAATAATAATAATAATAATAATAATAATAATAATAATAATAATCATGTGATATATAATTAAAATTTTATTTAAATACTTCATTATTTATTTTTCAATTTTTCTATTCAACCATTGTTACATAATTCTTTAAGTTATAATCATGCATAAATTAAATTAATTTAATTTAGTTAATTAGTTAGATGAATACTAAGAAATACAATTAGGTATTTTCATTATAGCTAGTTTTCATAATAGAGTTTTTACAATTTCACTCCCCATTTAATATTTAGACTCACACCAAATCTTATCAGTATTTTTCCAAGGCTCACACTTAAGGCTAAACAAGAGTTTTTTTAGGCTCACTTCTAACCTAACAAGTATTTTACAAGGCTAGCACACAACTCTTGAGTAATAAAAGCTCTTAAAACAACACAAGGTGTATAAAATTAATGAACAAGACTCAAAAAATAAATTTGCAAGAATTTGACAACTTAGGAGGTTGTTGAACATCATTTAAGGCCTTTGGAGGAAGTATTAATAGCTTCTCTCCATCAAATGGCCATTACAATGGCTAAATCTCCCCCTATTAGCTAGAAAATTTGCACTTAATGCACTATTAGAGTTAAATCGTAGTCACGAAACCTTAATTGTAGAGGTGATCTTCATTTCATGGTCAACACTATTGAATCGTTGTCGTGAGCTTCAAAAGTCTCAAACGGCTAGTGACATGTGGTAGATTTTTCACTGATTGCTTATTTATTCATTGGAATGATTTCTTGCCTTATAAATGTAGCAATCGTGATTTGCGTTTCGCACTTAATATCGCAGTTATGATACCTACCACGAATACTATTGTGTCTCCATGAATTTTTGAGGAATTTTTGGCTTTAATTAAATAGTGGTTGTGACTTCTTTGTTGCATCCCAACTTGCTGATTGTGGGCACGATTCTAAGGTTGCAATCGCAACTTATAGGTCTGTCATAACAATTAAAGAATTTTCTAAGTTTCTTGATTTTAAAATTTTCGAAGTATATTACATATAAAATAAACATTTAATACAACCATTAGTGTCCTTCAATTTAATTGTCAAGATTAAAATTGAGCTTGACTAAATTGGGTCAACATTTAATATATCCAATAATTTTACATGATTTTAATTATAAGGTAGGGACATAATTATTTAAGTGGAACAATAAATATGTAAAATTATTTTAAGAATCCTTTATAAAACTAAAAGTATATTTTTAAAATCATTATTTTTGACTTTTTATTCAACCTTGAATCAAACAAAAAAAAAATGTAATTTCTTTAAATAAAAAATATTATATTATATATAGAATAAATTAATATGAAAATCATTTAATTTGTAAATAATTTCTTTCAAAAAATTAATTTGTAAATGAATTTTCATATTCTATTCTTATACATCAAATATCAATTCATTTTAAATTTAAAATATTATTAATTTATAATTCATTTGTAAATTCTATCAACTAAATTTACTTTTCATAAATTAATTCCATGAAATTCTAAAATTTATTCATACTTCAAATTTTTTTAGTGTAATATTGGCACCACTAAATAGATTTGCTGGCTCCTCCACTATGCATATATATATATACACACACACATGCACACACACACACACAAATATAAATATTATAATTTGAAATTTTATTTCAAATATTATTTAATAAATTTATTAGTTAATATTCACATAATTAATTTATTTTATTTAGATATATTTTTATTTATTATGATTTAATCTACAAAACAATTATTTCATGCTTCATTTAAGATTAAAGATTTAGGATCTTTGAAATATTTCTTAGGATTTGAGATGGCTAGAAGTACTATTGGTATTTCTATTTATCAGAGGAAGTATACCTTGAACTACTTAATGACACTTGCTTTCTTGGATCTAAGCCCTCCAAGATTCCTATGTTACCTACAGACAAGGACATCTATTTTGTTGGTTCTATTTTTCCAGATGTCACTCAATATAGAACTCTAATTAGTAAATTACTGTACTTAACCAATGCTATACCTAACCTTAATTTTTTAGTTCAACAGCTCTCTCAGTTCCTAGACAAGCCGACTGCAACTCATCTAATTGTTGCTCATAAGGTTCTCAGGTATCTTAAAGGTTCTCCAGGCCAAGGGCTTCTCTTCCTTGCTACTTCTTCATTGCAGATACAAGGCTTTACATATTCTAATTAGGGTACTTGTCTACTTAGCAGGAAATGGGTTATATGTTATTGCATATTCATTGGTTCATCTTTGGTATCTTAGAGATCTAAAAAGCAAAGTACAGTAGTCAATTATCCTTTGAATTGAGTATAGAGCAATGGCCTATACCATTTGTGAGATATAGTGGCTCTTGTATTTTTTCAGAGATCTTTCTCTCCCTCATCCTAATCCTGCCTTGCTTTTTTGTGACAACTTATCAACACTTTCTATTGTACATAATTCCATTTTCCATGAGAGAACAAAACACATTGACATTGACTATCATGTGGTAAGAGAAGAAGTTACTGCCAAAATCATCAAGCTTTTGCCTATGTCCTTTCCAAATCAACCTGTAGATTTCTTTACAAAGGCTCACCATTCTCCATAATTTTTTCATTTTGAAGCAAGCTAAGTGTAATTGATATATACACTCCAACTTGAAGGGGGGTATTGACCATATTGTAATTATGTCCTTGCTGAGTCAACTCAGTTTGTTATGTTGAGTCAGCTCAGTTTGTTATAGTTTTTAATTGGCTAGCTTAGTTTGTTGAGTTGTAAATAGTTAGCTTAGTAAACTTCTGTTGTTGTTTACTATATATAAGTGAACTTTATCAGTTAATGAAAAATAGAGAATTCACTTTCCTAATTTAGAAACTTCACACCTATGATGTAATATATTGTGACATCCCAATTTTGAGTTCATTGTAAGTGTTGAGGTTGTAAGGAAAGTGACTAGATTAAGAGCAAAAGAGTGTAGATGACAATTGCAAAAAATCAAAGTAATGAATAGGTATCGGTCCAAAAATTGAGCCCATAATTGTATGACCTAAGGTAAAAAATATTAGAAGAGTATTAAAGGAGATGGATTTGATATAAAAACAAATGAAATAGAGAGTGTAAGAAGGAAAATAGAAAGCTAGGAACTAATGACCTAAAAAGGGTACGTGCTTGAAAAATCAAGGCATTCAGAGTGAATCGAGAAATCCCGACTCTGAAATAGATTTTTATATTTTATTTAGAGAATTTAGGCAAATATGACAATATTAGAAATGATGAAACTGAAAAATGAAGTTAGAGTTGGGTATAGAAAATACCTAAGTAAAATCAATATGTTACGCTAGTAACCGATGGACTTTGGTTTTCGAAATTTCAGAAAATTTTAACTTAGGAAAGATTGATGGAGAGATGATTAGAAATATTATTAGAGACCTAAATTAGTAATTAAAAATATTATTAGACAATAATAGAATAATTAAGGATTGGAAATGACAACTTTGTAATAAATAACAAAATTATCATCATCATGTGATGAGTCACCATCCAACTCATCGATAAATAAACAAATAAAAAAAAAGAAAAAATGTCCATAAAAGCTACTGGCTTAGGCATGAGATGTGGAGGATAGAGATTTTGCCAAAATTCCAAGTGAATAAAATAAAAGAAAAAGAAAATAAAAACTATATAAAATCCTAGGAGAAGATAAACATTATTTTACACTTCTAACACTTTAAAATTTGCCTAAACTAAGAAATAATAGAGAGTGGACAGCCAAAAGAAGAAAGAAAACATGAGGAAAAGAGGAAAGAAGAAAAAATCCAAGAAAAATCGCAAATCTAGCTCCAACCAAGGTAAGAACAATGTTATTCTTGCTAGATTTGAGTATGATGTGATTATATTGGTTTTTGCTATTTTTGTTGGTCTGATTGATGACAGAGGAAGTTGGGAAAGAAGAGAAAATGAAGGGAAGTGTTGATTAGAGAAGGAATTGGTCATTTGAAGATAGACTAGTGAGGAAAC